>JACSVZ010000013.1:2287230-2322230 GCA_014706295.1 Lycocorax pyrrhopterus obiensis | reverse complement strand
AGTCACCAATTTCACAACTGCTGCATGTGTCCTGTAATCCCTTTCCTCAAGCTCTTCCTGAGTCAGGAATGTCGGGTCCATTGGAACAAACCTTTCCCTACATCCTGGAATAAGATCTGAGATATCTGCAGAAGGAAGTACTCAGGGAAGTGGAATTGCCCACACACTGATCATGGGCATCCTGGCAGGTTACAATTCACAGAATCCCAGTCTGGTTTGGGTGGGAAGGATCTCCAAAATCACCTCATTCCACCCCTGCCATGGGCAGGGACACCTTCCTCTATCCCAGATTGTTCCAAGCTCCTTCCAACCTGCCCTTGAACTCTTGCAAGAGTTATTTTCTCTCTGCTTTTGGTGGGGGCCATGACGGCTTCACAGCCCTCAGTAGGACACCACCAAGTTGGTTTCATTTTGTTTTCTTTAAGACAAGAAACTCAGAAAAGCCCACAAGTGTTTCTGAAAAGACAAAGCCCTAAATGAATAAAACATTATTCAGGGTGCATATTAAAGAATCCTGAAGACAACAATTCCAAGTCACCTCCAGAGCAAGTTAAATCTCTGTATTGCCTCGGGCAGGCATCCCATGGAAAACCCATAATGAGGGATGAGACAGCAGGGGTTGAAAGAGGCACAACAGACTCGATCCAGCATCTCCCAGGAAACTTCAACACCTTTTTCCTAACTTAAATGTGTTTCATGATGCAACTTTAATAATGAACTTTTGGTATACTGTGTGCACATGAGCATATTTCCCACCCAAGGGTTATAGTATAATTAATATAATTAATATAATTAATGTAATTAATATGAAGAAAGCAGGGTTTTCTGTGTGAATTTATATCTGATCATCTATGATATGTCAGATAATGGTATAAAAATGCTGCTTTCTGCATATACCACTCCAGTCTGGGGATATTATTTTTATTATTTTTATATCTCATTGGCTCACAAGTCACAAATTATTCTGTGATTCTGTGACACTTTTCCTGGGGAGCCTCATCCTGCAACTGAAATGATTCTGAGGGATCCCACTCAAGCTGACAATGGCTCTGCATGGATACATGATCTTGCTCACCTGGATTGATTACTGGATTTATTGGGCAGAAGGCAACAGAAAGTCCTGGTCTTCAGCAGAGCTGCAGCCCCAAATTCAGCCACACTGAAATATCTCAACATAAAGTAGCACCAGACCTGATCATCTCAAATTTTTGCTGTTACAGTTGTCTTTAAATGGCATTTTTGTTGTCTTTATACACACTGATTCCTCCTGGAGTAGACAGGAGACGCAATTAAGAAATTACCACTCTCTGCCACAACAATCCTAAACAGTGGAAAAGAAAGCTGAGGAGTGAGAACAAAATGAGGACTCTGTTGTTATGGTGATGGGTGACATTTCTGTCTGGCTGTCCGTGCTCCTGAACAGCTGCCCAGGTGTGAACCAGGCCAGTCACAGATGTGGTGCTGTCCAGCCCAAGAGACATTTCACTTTCCTTTGGCAGTGTCACATCTGCTCTTACCCCTCATATCAATGCTTGAGCCCAGCCAGGACTGCCGGCCCCCAGCTCTGTTTGAATCCCTGCTCTCTCCGGTGCTCCTGGTTTTTAATTGGATCTGGTTCTGACCAAACACTTCTGCAATGAGGCAGCCAAACTCCTGAAATAAGAATTCCTTCTGATGACCTCACCCTGGTATCCACTGTAGTGCATCCTACAACATCTTGAGTCCATAGCTTCCATTTTCCCACTCAAGACTTACACCTTGTCTTGATTTAATCGTTTTTCCTGGTTTTGTCCCGTTAACCATCACACTCTGCCAGCAGGCAGGCCCCCGGCCAGGGAATCACTGGGGTTCAGGGTAAATTCTGAGGTCAGTATGGCAAGGAGTGTGATTTTAGGGAAGACTAAGAGGGAAGGGCCTGCTAAGCAACGGCACAGGTGGGGTTTGAAGTGGTGGATGTCCAGGTTGAAGGATGCACTGGAAGTATGAAGAGAAGGCAAAGGAAGGAATCTTGGTCTGATTTATTCCTTTTTCCCTGCTTTTGCTGGGAGATGTTTGAACAGGTTGCACAAAGCCATCGAGAACAAAGAGGATTTAAGTTTTTGGTGAAAGCACTGAGATGCAGGACAGCCCAGCAGCTTTGAACAGGCCTCAGATTAAGCTGTAATTAAAACATTCTGAGAAGATTCTTTTCAGGTTTCTGCCTGAAGACTGGGCTGATGGGCAGCCCATGACTCAAAAGCCCCCAGAGCTAAGTAAGTGGCCTCATCTTCTTGCTCCTCACATGTGACCACGTACAAGAAGGATTCCAGGCCACCACTGGCAACACCAGGTCCTCTGCTCCAGGAGATCTGGCATTTCAAGCAACAGCTTTTGCTTGTTTGTGTGGATTCCTTTGCCTGGCTCCTCCTTTCCTCATCGCTTGACATCCTCTGCATGGATCCAGCAGAGAGTCTAAGTGGAGGAACAGGAAACTTGTTCATGTAAAGTTCTTAAAAAGGCAGAGAACAGACCAGGCCTGGCTCTAGAGCTGCCAAGAATTAATATTTAAGCTCGTATGCCTCCCTGCAGCCTGTCATGCTGTCACCTGCATCCCCATCGTCCATCAGAACCCTCTTTAAATCTCCCTGCCGCAGCTGACACTCCACTCCATCAGGGCAGTGCCGGGCAGGATGAGCTGGCTGCAGGATGTGCCCCCGGGCTGGAGGGGTGGGCAGGGCTGCAGGGATGTCCCCCTGCCCCTGAGCAGCTCAAACGTGGCACGTGGACAACCCTGACAAGCCCTGACACAAACCCAGCCAGAGGTCGAGCACCTGAGAGGACGCCTGTGGGTTCTGAGGGTGCTCACCCAGGTGTGTCAGGATTTTGTCACGTTTTTGCTCCCCTAGCTGGGTCCAAACCTCAGTGCCCTGGGACTCCCTCCCCACCAGTCCTAGGTTTGCTTGTGGCTGAGGCTGGGCCGTTCCACACACAGATGTGTCACAACCGGAATTCTCTGGTGATCCCTGGGAGAAATCAGACAGAAAATGGTGTTGTGTAGGAGTTGAGCCCTTTCTACCCCACTCCTAGAGTTGTGTTCAGCCACAGGAATTTGACTGTTGGATCCACAGGAGAGAGGAAGCCCATGAAAAGCCTTGGTTAAATTCTGGAAGCCCTTTGCTCTGGACTCAGGACTTGCCAGAACATGGATTAAAAACAGCTCTTATTTTCCAGATATCAGCTCCTGATACAAAGGATCTGAACGTGTGTGTGTGTGAGAGAGAGTGAAATCTGACAGTCTAAGTATGATGTAATTCAAGTATTTTGGTACAGCAAAATGGAAGAGAATTACTTTTCCTATAATCTTCTAAAACTTATTGAAAATGATATGAAATATATGTTCCAGGAAAAAAAAAAGTGAAGTTTTTTTTTTTAAAATGCAATTTCTTTGGCAGTTTATTCATTCGTTATTCATTCACCCTCTCTCACGTTGCGAAGGCTTTCTATTATGAAACATTCTGTGAAAAAAATGAACAAAAAAAAAAGTATACTACTTCTTTAAAATATATTGCAAGAATCCTCATTTCCAGATTTTTATTGCAGCACTAGCTGGTATTCTTGCATGCAGTTTTGTAATTTATTCTGAACATTCCACTTAAACCTTTTTTCAATAGCATGATTTTATTAGAGTCAGCTCACTGGACTTTCCCAAAAAGGTATTTAAGATCAAATAAAACCAGTGCTTGGAAAAATATCATTACAATATGAAAGCAGTTACAAAAACATTAGTACTGCAAAGTTTTATTTCAAATGGCTGAGCCTGCTGTACCCCAGGTTATTGCACTTCTACTTCCTCAGACACACTCACTGGAAAAATGGGAAAAACTGTCATCTTAGCAGTTTTTACCTGTTTCTCAAAAAAAGCACCCAATTTCTAGGGAGGCAGCAATTTTTTTCAGCACCACCATTAATAAGAACAGCAAACTGTCCTTTGTTCCTGCATTCCTTGGCTTGGCTGGGGATTGTTCTCCTGGAGCCTGGCAGGTGATGGACTCCAGGGAGCTCAGTGACTCCCCAGGAGGGGATTTGGGGGACACAGTGACAGGGGAGGGTGGCTTGGGAAGGAGGGCAAATCACCCAGAAAAGGCTCATTTCAGCAATAAGTGGAGGCTGATTTTACCCATATTTCACCCAGCACCCTGTGTCCCCCAGTGCTCCCAGTAACCACCAGCACCACTCCCCACTGGCACTGCAGCAGGAAAATGCTCCCAGACCTCCATGTCCCCACAGGCAGGCAGGGCAAAGATTTCCCTTTTGCAGTTGTTACTTCCAGCCCAGAATCCCAGACTGCTGTGAGTAGGAAGGGACCTTGAGGAACATCTCATTCCAACCCCCTGCCATGGGCAGGGGCAGCTCCCACCAGACCAAAAAGAGATCAGGAAGGAGATATTTGACAGGTGGCACTGGTGGAACTGGAGTTCAACCTGACCCTTGTTTGGTATTTTTGAATTTCGCTGGATGCATTTCAAAACTGGTGGTTTTGGGGTTGTTCGAGCCCTTTTAAAAAAGGATGGATAAAAAAATCCTTAAATTCAACTAAATTAAAATCTAATCTAGAGTATAAATGAAAATGAATAAATAAAAGACAGGAAGTCTTCATTGCTGTATCACCAGATTCTGTGACAATGCATTATATTTTCTGTTCGTTGTATTTAATACTCATATTTATTTTATGGGGCAAATCTGAGGGGAAAGGAGTCATTTGAATATTATCCCTTATTCTCCCTTTCCCAACCCTCTTCTAGGCTAATTTTTCCCGAGAAATACGTGGAGCAAAGCAGCACCAACACACTTAAGTTTGAAGATTTGGTGCTATGTGTGGACTTTTAAATCCTCTTTTAAAACCACAAGTTACTGTTCATATTACTTTTCTAAGTAGAAATATGCTTAAAAAGTAAAGTCTTTATTGCTTCTTAAAAGGCGTAGTGCTCTGTGATAAATTCTCATATTTTGACTGTTAATATGTTTGAATGAAAATTATTTATACATTTTGGTGAGGTTGAATGGTTTTCATTTGATTGCTGCCTCTGGAAATGAAAGCAGAGTAGCAGGAAATTTACATGTCATGCTGTGATGTATATCCAGATTATGAGATGATTGTGCAGCAGATGAACACCAAGTAAAATCATTTGCATCAAACTGTGACAACTGCAATTCCTGACAAGGCCTCTTAGTTTTTTGGGCTATTATCATTGTACAAGAATATAATCTATTGACAGCAGGGCTGTTTAATACATTTAAAGGCAGACAGTGGAAGAAATCTTAACTGTTTTCATTCACCACTGCACAAGGGTGCAGATCAAAAGTGAATTATATTTAAAAATATGCATGTATGATGATAAGATGCATGACATTCATCAACCTGTTTAGTCATGGTTAAGCTGTGATGGTGAACATCCAATATTACTGCCATATGTGGTCTGAAATAGAGACGTGAGACTGAAAATTATATTATTGCCCAGCAGCAGTGAATAAACAGGGGAAGAGATTCTTTCTTCATCTTTCTTAACCTTTCCTCTCGCATTAAATTCTGCCCTTTTGTACTTTGGGGGATGTATTTTGTCTTAGCTGCAGCTAAGTAAATTGAAACTTTTTAAATCTCCAGGAGTTTTATTCCTTCTTCTGGGGCAAAAAGCATCCCTGTTTTCTTTCTATAATAATAACAATGAATAGATTTACCTGTATAGGGCTTCTGATATCCACTGGCTCTGGATTGGGATCCAAATAAAGTCTTTTTTATTAGAATTAAATAGTTTATGCCTTAATTCTCTCTTTTAATACCTTAATTAATTTACCCTAATAATCTTACAGATCATACCTGCGTTAGTGACATTTCTCACCTCCCAGAGCTCCCAGCAGGGCTGAGTGATGTGACCAAGGCATTTCCTGGTGTGATGTGGAAGGAGTTTTTCTCCAGCCCCCTCAGCCCAGATTCCCACTGGAAGTCCATTCCTGCCTTTTTGCACTTTCTGTGGGCTCTGGAGTTTCCCGTGGGACATTGGAAGCTGTAAAAATGATGAGAAATAAAGAAAAGACAGTCAACAGTGATGTAAATGCAGCTTCCTACAGAAAATCAGGATATGTTCCTGAAGATCTGCCCTGCCACCATGGAAATCCCATTAAAATTAAAATTAACATTGTTTTTCTTCACCACACTCCCCAAACACACCTAGAGTTCCATCTTCTGCACAGTGTTTAGGGGAAGAAGGAAAAGGAGTCATTTTCCTGTGGACAGGGAGGTGTATCATTCCTGCTCCAATAAAAGCGGGGAAAATGTCTGACTGGGCCCAGGAAATTTTGCAGGTGTTCGTTTTGGGGATAGAGAAAAACAGCACAGATGGTTGCGGACAGCTGGATTTTGTGTCATCCAAGAATAGAGACTCCTTCCCATGCCTTAGCAGACTTCTGCCCTCACCTAGAGGGTCTTTTGTTGCCAACAAACACCGTATTTTCTTCCTGCTGGTTTTTCACTCGAGGTGCTTGCATTGTTTCATTGGTGCTCTGGCAATATGAATTTTCTGGTTTTAATACTACAAAACCTACTTTTATAATAAGAAGGATGAGAATACCAAAAAATCTCATTACCATTAAAAAGAGTGAAAAGCTACCCATGCATTGAAGCCATTTGGGTGCCCCAAGCCTTGTGGTTCCAGTGTTCATCCCACTTAGATTCCACTCAGGTGACATTTATTCATTTTTATTCCCATTATTGATTCATTTGAGACCAAAATTCAGTTCTGTGGGTCTGGATGATCACCCACAGAGCATGGAAAACCTCTGGGCTCCAAGAGGCTTAGTTTTTCCCCTAAAAGCTGAGTTATTACCCCAATTCTTCCCCTGGAGAAGAGGACGCCCCCCCAGGTCCTGCCTTGGGATGACACTGGCGTGGCTGGAGCAGCAAGGCTGGAGCTCCAGAACATTCCCATGTCCCGGGTGGAGGTTTCTTCCTGCTTTATTTTGCCATTGGAGACATTTATTTTGCCATGGCTGCCTCGGTAACTGAGCTCTGCCCATTTGGGGGGCTTTCAAATGTCAGCCCAGCGCTGATACGAAATCCAGCCCGGTTTTATTGGATCCTCCTGATGCACCAGAGAAAAGCTCCAGATTAAAAAGTTATCGGCTTTATGATGTCGTCCTTTTTGGAGCTGAGGAGCAGCTGTTGCTGCATAACAGCTCTGAGCCTGATGAACATTTTGGGAGAAGGGGTAATTTTTAAATCAAGAAAAAAGAAGAATGTAACTCTTCTGGCAGGAAATCTGGCCACTAACTTCGTTTGACATGTGTAATAGAGTGTGAGAGTTTTTTGGGGACTGCACCATGCAAAGTAAAACCAAGCTGGTAATAAGCAACTTGGCATTTATTCTTTATGTAGGAATATTTGTTCCTCAAAGTCAGACTATGTGGAATATTAGCATTTGAATAAATTATTCAAGACTTTCTAGAGAACGCAAGGGGAAAAAATCTTTTCAGCATTATAACATGACAATCTACAGGGTAGTAGAAAAAGAAGGCTGTCATTTTTTCTTCAATTACAAAAGGCAAATATTTATTATTTATAAGTATTCGCCTTGTATAGGCTTAAATGTTATTTATGAACCTGTTGCATAGTGATTTTCAATGTAACTCATTATTTTTAGCCTTAGGGTGTTGTAAAGGAGCATGGATATATTTAATGACACTCTGCTAGTCAGCGCAATTACACTGTAATCATTATGTAAAATGTGCTATTAATTAAACCAATTTCTAGTTAGAACATTCTCTTCTGCAGGGCTTAATCTTAATCTCTGGCAATCTTTCTCTCTGTTTTTCACCCATTAATTATATGATTACTTTTTAACTTACACGTGATGAAATATGTTTTTATTTTTAAGCTTAATCTGCTCAATTATTTGTATTTATCAAGCCATTTGCCTGAATTATTGAAAAGGCTTTATTTGCCAAACAAAAGGAAAGAGAGAAGAAACAGAAGATCAGGCAGTTATCTGGGAGTCAACAGTGGTTTGATGGTTGAGAATTGCTTCTGATTTTCTCTGTAGATGTTCTAGGGCTGGATTTAATGTCAGTTCAGAAACATCTCCTCTTCAGTCTTCTCCTTTTATCCCAATTACCACACAGAAATCTACATTTACTTTTAAATTCTTCGTTTATACACAGAGGCAAATCTCCATATTTCCCCCCACTGGGCTGACTATTTTGTTAAATGTGGTTAAACTAAAACATTGCTCAGTCTAAACGGAGTTGACACGAACACCAACCAAATAATTATTATAATTATGGCATTGTGCTGTTTTTCAGCTACAAATTAATGCTGTTAACAATCCCAGTTAAAATAATTGCATCTAAATGTCTACTTGACTTTAGAAAACGAAAGAATCATCTCGTTTTTAAGTCATCCTTGCTCTGCTCTGCAATGACCCCTTGTGGAAAAAAACACTTGAAAAGAGGAGGAATCGGCTCTAAAGTCTGAATGTTCCCTGGAAATTCAATGGTTTGTTCTTGCCAAGCCTGATGGTCAGGAGTTATAGACTAAAAAGCCTGGAAAGCATCAGGTAATTTTTTTCTGAATTCCCAAGCTTTTGGGAGATCTGCATTTCAGGCTCTCCACGTCAGGGTCTCTCTTGCAGCTCCTCCTCGATCCGTGATGTCCAGTCCCACCTGGCCATGGTGCTGTGTGGGAAACCTCCTCTCCTGCTCCCCCTTTGCTACAGAGCTCCCACGGGCTGGTGTAAATCAGAAGTAGCTGTTTAACCCCCCGGGAGTTCCCCAGAGTGGTACCTGGGGGAGACAGCCCCGCACGGTGTCTGCGCTGCCTCGTCCCGTCACCGGCTCCAAGGTTGTCACCAGCAGCAGCAAAGGAGAGGCAGATGGCCAAGGCTCCCCAGCCATCAATCTGATCCCCCACCGCGGCCACCTCGGAGCCAGCTCCGTGTCACTGAGCCCAGAGGAGCCCAGCAGCAGCTCAGGGCCCTGTCCCCAGAGAATTGGCACCCCCTGTGCTCTGGCTTTAATCACAGGAGGAAAAACCTCTGGAGAAAGGGTTCCCCAGCCACTTTGTAAGGTTTTGCAGGGTGTGGCAGAGCCACTTGAATATGAATTTCTTTCTCCTCCAAAATATAAGTAGAGGATATCATCGACTCCCTGAAATCCTCTTGCATATTCCAAGAAAAAATTCAAGAATAAAGCACCATTTCTGCAGCCTGAGCTCATCAGATGGCTGAATCCAGCCCAGCTGTCACCTGGACTTGCTTTGTGTCTTCCCACTGATGGCACTGCACAGTGCCCTTCGGGACAGGGTTGTGGGGCTGTCCCAACCCCATTTCTCAGAGGGAGCCAAGGACCTGAGCAGGAATGAAGTGACTCCATCCTGAAGCAACACTCAGTGGGACACACCACAGAGGAAGGAGGGAAGGGTGAGAGCAGAGATTTCTCTTGCCACCTCGAAGGTATCTCCTGACCTATTCTGGTTGGATGCTTAAACATCTCAGAAGGTTCATCAGCCAGGGAAAAAAGGGACTCTTTACTCAGATAAAGAATTCATTTTTCTGGTCAGTGCTGCCATTGCTGCATTATCAACACCTTCTCTACCACTGCCATTCTTTGAGATGTGTTTGGAGATGGGTTTTGTGCTGCCCGTCAATAATGAGAGAAAAAACCCAACTGCCATGGGACTGAACCATCTCCCCAGAGCAAGAAAACAACTCTTCCTCATCTGAGGACCTGGCACTGCTGCTGCAGCTCAGCTCCCACTCAGAAACTTCGACTTAAGACCAACAAACCCTTTCAGCTTCACTTAGAAGAGCACAGGACAGGCAATCACCCCTGCCTGCCGTGTCCTTGCTGCTCAATATCCTTAAATGTTGTTTTGCCCAGGGAGGTGGCAGCTGCAGGGGAAGGCAGCCCGAGAAAACCAGGTTTGGAATGTGGAAATAGGACCTCAGGTACCAAAACTCTTATTCTGGAATATTTCTGATGCTCCCAAACAAACCAAAGACGTGCTGTGCCCTCCTACACTGCCCACCCCAGTTTGCTGCTGTCCGTGGCACAGCTCTGCCAGTTTTGGGCAATATTTCCCTCGCCTGCTCCACCCCACCAGCCCCAGCTCAGCCAGAGCAGGCTCCTGGGGCTGCTCAGACAGGTCCCCATGGGCAGTTTGGTAGTTTTGCTGTTTTATGGAACTCCAGCACCAACTGGAAATCCCATTACAGCATTCAGTGGTCTCTTGGTGTTGCCTGAGGAGAGAAAAGCAGCTGGAAGGGAGAGGAGGGGTCAGTCCCAACCTGCCTTGGTACAGCCACAGGACAGCACCGCACCACAGCTGCCCAAAGGCCATGAATTCCATAATGGAAGAGCAGGAATTATGGCTTTAGGGCACAGTGCACACACACTGCCCATCTCCCCAGCACAAACCTGCCCAGCCCCAGTCTCATCTCACACGAATACACACATGAGTGGGAAAATATTTAAGAATAATGTCTACAGGTATTAAACAGGAGAGGGATCGTGAGATGAGGTCTCTGAAATCCCACTTTTCATCCCACCAAGCTGTTGCTCCCTGTGCTCAGGGTGCAAAAAGCACCTGGTGGAGCATGAGAATTCTTAGTTAATTCTCCTTTCCTCATTTCTGACTTCATTTTGAGGCTGCTCTTTGCTGGCAGAGCCCAGCCTTGTCTCCCAGGGAGCCCTGAGCTCACAGATCCAGCTGCAGGTACCCTGCAAAGAATCCCCAGCACACAGTTCCCTGCAACTCTATTTTTAATATACATTGCTGACCCTAATGATGGTCTATTGAGATGAGGGCAAGGAGTGTCTGATCAAGTGGAGATTAATTTTTGACTGTGCTGTCTGGAAATGCATGAAAATGCACTCCTTTTTCTATTTAGACTCACAGGATGCTTTGATTGATTGACTAGTTTACAAATGAAGGTGATAAAATTAGGTTGAAGACCACATACATTTCTTAAAATGAGTCTGGCTGGTCGTGGAGACAATGAGGTTTGGACAGATTGTATTGCTGGTTTAGGCAATCTTCTGAACATGTCAAGATTTATAGACCTGTACTGTAATGTTACAATTGCAGCTCACTGATATAGGTTTCTTTGCAAATTCTTTCCCATTTTATTTGAAAAAGGCCATTAGAGAGTTATAGACTATTGAAAAAGCTTTTTCTTTGCTAACCCTTAATAAACTCTTCCAAACAAGGACTACTGCATTTTTGTATTAAATTTAGACCAAAATCTATAAAGCATGTTCTCCCAGGTCTGAATAATTTGATTACTATTATCTAAATGGAGTTATGGTTCCTATTGGCTTGCAGGAGCATACACAGTAAATAAAAGGTAAGGTAAGGTTTGTACAAGATCTTAGGACACTGAGGATTTTTCACTCATCATTTGGATTACTGGATTTTGGGAATGGGAAGTATATTTCCCTAGGTTGAGAAATTAAAAAATAAAATCCTTCTAATATAGTGCTGAAATTAATGTTGCATTGAGCTAGAAACAAACCACTATTAATATTTCTTTTTTCTTACTGTTGCAGAAATACCCACAGAAGCCTCAGGATTTTCTTAATAAAACAGACAAGGTTTACCAAACAAATGAAAACAGACGACGATGGGTTTCATGCAAAATTAAAAACCATGATGACATTAAAAATCATTACAAGAGAAGAGCAATAGATAAGATATCAAAGCTCTCTATGAATTATTAATCAATTCTATTTTATACATTTTGCCATCAGACTAATGTTATCCAAGAAGTTTGTCAGCAGTGTCCTAGAGAGGGGGCCTGGGTACATTTTAATGTGAGCTCCCAGATTTTGTTTTCTTGCTTTTTCCACCTGAAAAGCCACCAAAATGTGTTGTTTCCATGTGTTTGGAGTGCTTGAGGAAAATACACAGCTCTCAGGACAATGATAAATATCCTAAACACAGAGCTCAGCATGGTCTGTCCGTGGAGGAGAGGGGTGAGGGTGTCCTGACATAGATCAAGGCTGGCTCCCTTCCCTGCTGGGGAGTTGGGTGTAAGTTGTGGGAGCAGCAGAAGCATCAAGGGAAGTGCTGGGTGCCACCATGACCCATCAGACAGATGAAAGAAACTCCTTTAATGAAAGCCCTGTGGGAGCATCTCCTCCTCCCACGGAGGCTTGGGGATGGGAGGACCACACACTCCTTGAGCCTCTCTCCTTCCCTGGGCTGCCAAAAATGTGTCCTTTGTAGGGGTACAGCACAAAAATAATGCCTCAGGGGCAGCTTCTTCCTCGCCCAGCACCACCTCACTCCCAGCTTTGGCAGAGCTCCCATTTCACCACCTCCCAGGGATCTGCCAGGTCACAGAGCAGGACTTTCCCTGAATTAATTTACCTGTGCCTTCAGGGGGGATGCGCCTTCCCCCAGCCTGAGCACAGCATCTCTGCCTTCAAAGTTCAGCCTTAACACCCAGCACTAGTGAGGATTTGGGAAGGAGGTGAGGGCACAGATCAGGATAAAGATGAGGAGGTCACATCCCTGCACAGTGCCCACGGGCTCAGCTGCTCTGCCTGCAGGGGTGAGTTTGGATTCTCAGTTATCCAGTGAAGGGCTGTGAGGGGAGGAGTGGTGAGAGATGTGCCTGGGAAGTTCACAACTCCAGAAAATTACTCATCCAACCCTTGGATGTCGACAGCTGCTGCTTCTCCATCGTCCTAAGCTTGCAGCCAGCCCTCCACAGCTCGTGGGACTCTGCTCTGGGGCTTCTGTTTCAAACCATCGATGGGTGGATTCTCTTTCTTTAAAAGAATTTTGCTATGAGAAGAAGCCAATAAATACATTAAGTCTGAAACCAGCTGGTTACTAAAGACCCAGTGAGTGTGTGGGTTGTTTTTCTGTAGGGCTCTGACAATGTCTACAAAGGTTATCAGAAGAGGGCATTTCTCGGGTTGCTGAACTGACCACGCTTTGCACCTTGCTGGTGATTTTTAATGTGAAATAAACCCTGTGCACTGAGGAAAAAGCAGCATTAAGCAACAGAACAAATGCCCCCTAAAATCTAATGCTAAATATCTGATCAAAGATGAGCTTATTTTCTGTTCTTTGCTTAAAAAATTAGATTTCCTATTAAAAAAACAGCATTAAAGCAGAGGAAAAGCAAAGCTGGCAAATCAGAAAGGACTTTGATATTCCTGGCTGAACCATGGTAACTTCACTCTATCTATTCTAATGCACTTCAAGGCAGGTTTACTCTCCTCACCACCCACTGTAATGGGAGCGACTCCTGTAACAGCTCTAAATGTTTTCTAGGAGTGTCTGAAATCTTCCTGCAGAGGTGTTTAAAGGTTTAGCTATGTTTGAAATACAGCTATTTTTCAATCTCGCCAGCCAGCCAATCCAGGGGCCGGCGAGTGTCCGAGTGCCTGCCGTCTTTCTCTGATTGTCACTGGAAATAGACTGATGGATCACTTCCCCGTGTCACTGCTCCAGACTGGTGACAATCAGGGAAATGATTGTGTCTGCCTCTACACATATCTGTAATTGATTGCCTAAACCCTAAGACTCTCTTTCCCAGTTGATATGATGGAACATTGGACTGAAATCACTCTCGATGAGGAGGAGTCAGGACCATTTGTTATTTACTTCTTTCCTTGCGCCTTCCCTCTCCCCTGCTCGAATTGTCCCACAAGAACACATTATGGTAATCAGACAGAATGTATGTATAGGAATCAATCAAAGGCAGAGCCGTCACAAGAGTTATGACATTACAAAGTCTGTTTGTAACTTTTGATTTATGGAAGATTTTCTGGTTTATAAATTGAGAGTGAGGCATGTTGGGACGGCTTAACCCTTGGACTCCTCGGTGAGGAGAAAAAAGCAGGGGGAAAGGAATTAACACAGGAGGGACAGAGCCAGTCTCCCCTTACTCATAAGCACTTGATTAGAAAATGAGACTAATGATATTCGCTTTGGATTTCCAGCTTGCAATGTTTTTGCATGAAAGAAAAATACAGGAAAACAAATAACTGCACTTCCTACTAGAAACCTTCCTAGGCACAGGCAACGAGCCTGCTCTCACTACACATATGCTTAATTCTCATGCTGTGGCATCAGCAGCCGTCCATCCCTGCTCCCCAAAACATCTGCTTAACTTCAGCTCTGGGCCTCCATCCGATGCACCTCGACGGGTTTTAAGCACACACTTATCCTCAGACTTCAGGAGCTTTGCTAATACTGCTGAACTTAAACATCTGCTTCCTGTCACTTTGCTTTTCACCTCTGCACGGTCCCACAGCCGCCAGGTCTGAGACCTGGTTCTTAAACAGTGCTCAGCTACACAGACACGGACAGAAAAGAGGTACCAAGTCAAGTTAAAGATGAGATGGGGCCTAAATATAGCAAAACATGTTAAATTAATGCTACAAAAGGTGTGGAAAAGATATATGTTTTACACTTTGCATGGTTTTTTACATCTCAGGAGATGTATGTGTGAATTCATGAATGGTTCAGAGTGCACAAGAAAAATATTTATAGATATACTTTAAACTTCCATATATTTATTTTTTTCTCCAGTCTGGATACCTGCATTATCCTTTTGCTCTTTTAAACACACTATTTGGGGGTCTAAAAGAGCATTTGGAAACTCTCATCCCTTACCACATCCCTGTCTACCACTAACCCTTCCCACACCACCTCTTTTCTTATCGGGCTCCCCTCTCTGTTCCTCTGATTTCATTTCTGATTTGATCTGTCTGAGATAAGCAGTTGTTTTGCAGGGGGAAAATTGTTTTTCCATGACATTTTGCTTGAATGCATCCTCATAAAGGAGGCTGTGTTAAATAGCTGCTCTGCTCTGGATGGGAATGGATTCCAGCAGGGATACACCAGCTTCTGATCGTGTCTATACAAAGGCGCAGATCCCCAGGAGTGTGAGAAATGAATGCGCTGGTCAGACAGTGAACAACTTGGGTCTAATTCAGATCCAAAACCGCATTCTGCCTTCATGGAAAACCTTAGAGAAGTTGCTTTTCAGATCCTTTGTTTGGTGAGATGGATCCAAAACACTGGAAAATCTAAGGCTGGAATTCTGAGCTGGATACCCATCATTTTTTATGGGAGACATTGTAGCTTTTACCACTTCAAATGTTTAGAGGCCCAATGGGCAGAGCCGAGAGCAGCAGCACTTCCACTCTTGGGAAAGGCTTTGGGAAGCCTTTAGGGGAAAACACGAGGTGAATCACCAGAGTGAAGCCACACCGCACTAAATTCCAGGTAGAAATTTGGAGCTGCTTTGTGGGATTCAGTGGGATTAGGATTTTATTTTTGTTATTTATTGTGGCAACGACTTGGAGTTTTGGTCAAGGACCAGAGCCAAAAGCTGGATGAAAACCAATACTAGAGGTTCTTCAAAGACAATCCCAAAACCTGTGGGTTGCAGTATCACGACTGCAGCTTTAAAAGTCACCCCTAAGAGCAGAATTTAGCTCCTCACACTCCAAAACTTGCATAATTTTCAAATATTTACCTGTTAATCTTCACTGTGTAATATATTTAGCCATTCTGCTGACAGCTGTACTCATTTTACTGGCTAATAGCTAGAAGAAATCAGGTTTTCTTTTTAATAGCACAGCAGTCCTTCTCTGCTTAATCTCCTCCTTCAGCTTCAAACTGAAAGCTAATCAGATTGCAGATCCCACTGGGCACACTCTGTGTTTTTTTAATACATTAGGAAACCTCTATCACTATCACTGGAAAACTTAAAAAACCATTTAAAAACAAAAAAGAGGAATAAATGAAAATGTTATGAACCTGGAAATGTTAATTAAGCCGTTTTCAAAGAAAAGGCTTTTGATTCAGAATAAAATGCCATGTCACTTATTAAGAGTTAACATTTTTCCCTCAAAAAAAAAAAAGGTTCAACAAAGAATTCAGAATCATTAAAAAATTTAAGCCATATAAATGGACGCTACGAAGTTCTGCTGTAAACTGTTACAGGCAAGCTAAGTGTCAAATAAAGGCCTGGCAGAATATTTTCATTGATGTCCCTGTGTCAGGATATCACCTTTGATCTTTTACAGGCCTCTCTCACCCTCATGGACAATAGAACAGAGAATAATTCAACCTCCTTCTTAACATCATGATTTTTATCCTTCTCAGAGGGTCCTTCTGTTTTCTCTGATAATTCACACGCACAAATTCCTGCACAGCCTTCCCTGGCAGCGTGGACCAGGGAGAACCAGTGATTCAGCAAATCTTGGGTGAGAGCCTCCCAATGAGTGAGGGCCACGTCCTCCCACCAGGCTGGGGAACACTGAAAAATGTCCAGATAAAATATAATAAAATAAAATAATGGCCAGAAAAACAATCGTATCAGAATCAGCAAACAAAACTGCAGCATCAGAATAATTGCTCAGGGCAGGAGTGGCATTGTCAGAGTATTAACCCGAGTATTTTCCTCTTCCACAGCCTGTGATCAGGGCACTGTTACAACCTATGGAAGAGAGGAGCTGCTCCCTGTGATATTTCATTTTTTTGGTTAGCTTGGGGTAGTAATGAACAAGTCACAGCCAAGTGAATTAATCTCCCTGCCTCTCCAGAAATGAAACCTCATGTACGGCAATTTGGCTTTCATTGCTTTTTCACTGTGCCCTTTCTCTAAGATTCTTCATAAAAAAGTAAAATTAAATTAAAACCAGTGGAAAGCGTGTTTTAACCACTCTGAAAATGCTCGTAGATTTTCCATTAGGTGCACACACACATTCCAGCAGCATGGAAAATGAGGAGGCTGTGGTAAGCACATTGCACATGGTTCAGACTTATCAAAACAGATCCCATGGGTTAAATTAACCTCCCCTGGGTGTGGGGGTCCATGGCAAGCTGGCATTTATGGCAACACCAACAGGAGCAGCGAGAATTCATCTCAGCACCAAGAAATGCCCAGGGAGAGCAACCAGCAGTAACTCCTGATCTCTTGACCAAATTTGAAACACTTCCAAAAGCCCTAAAGACTTTTCTTCTTCTGCCCTATCTACTGCTTGGTATTTCTGGGATTGTTTTTTATTTCAAATTCTGAAATATTTTTTATTTCTTACTCTGCTATTTCCTGGAATTTTTCATTGCTCCCCACCCAACAGCTCATTTAAGCCCCCACTCACCTGTGAGCAGGTGAACTATCCTGTTAAGCACAGACTAAATTCCAGCTGTTTGAATGTATGTTCATTTGAGCCCTGATCACCACAGAAAAGGAAATGTATATTTTAATAGTTAGTTAGATCAATTAACCCTCATTAAACCAGTCGGTGCTTCATCAACATAAACCAAATATCATAAATCTCTCCAGAGCCCCACTGTATATTGAGTAGATGCCAATTAATTAAAAAAGTGGTATTAGCAGTTTACCAATGATGGTATAAATGTGTATCTGTTACATCACTGTTAATCTCTGTAAATATGTTTTTAATAAGCTCATGGTATTTAGTCAGCATACAATAACTGTCTCATTAAGCTTAAATTAAATGCATGGTTAAGCATATTAAAAACACTTAATTTAAAGCATTGCCAACATTCTTCATATCAGTTTTCAATGTGGCTACAGTTTCTCAGGATTTTAGGGATTCTGGCAAAATTGGTGGCCCTGTGGCTTTCTCCTCAGTATTTATGAAGAGGCTGAGTTATTTAATGCTATAATTTTATAAATACAGAGACACTCAATCCGTGTAAAGAAGACTGGGTTTTATTCAAAGGCAAGAATTCTCACGTGCCAAAGCTCTGAGTGGATAAAATGTGGAGTTTTTTTAAAAAAATAAAACAGAGGCTTTAAAAATAGAAGAAAAAAAAGGGAAAAGGCCTCTGTTGGGATAACAATAAAGAGAACATTGCTGTCCGTGATTTTTCATTTATGGATAGCTGGAGACATTAACATGCTTGCCTACGGCTCGTGCATTGCAGTTCCCAGCAAGGAGAGGGGATTTACAGCCCCGGGCCTTGGTGCTGCCCCGGCTCCCGGCGTGGCTGCGATGGATCCGTCGGGAACGCCCGGCTGGAGCCGCAGCCGCGCACGGAACGTGGGAGCCGGGAATGGTGGGGTTTGTGTACCCAGCAAAGCAATGGCCAGGCGGGGACAGACACAGCTGAAGCTTTACTGCTCTGTAAGTTCCCTCCCGGATTCCCTCGGCAGCTGATTGTATCACGGAAGTTATTGAAAACACGCATTAAACGCCAGCTAAATCAAGAGTTTCCATGAGTTTTTTCCAAAGCAATGAAATTCAGGACAAACACTCTACTATGCATGGAGATCACCACCTGGAGAACAGAGCTCTTCATTTCACACCCTGTCTTTCCAAATGGAACTCGAATGAAGTCGTGTGTTTTATTCATTTTATTATTTCCTGGGCTATTTATATTGGCATTTAGAAAACATACGGCAGAAAATTCAAATTTACAGCAATGCTCTGCACTCCTGTACTGCCATCCATGTAATGAGCTCCAAAGGCTTTATGAACTTGGCTGCATTTAAGCCTTATATTCCACACTGGACACTTCATAATAATGTAGGAAAAAATAGCACCAGGAACAATCCTCGGGGTGACTCAGAGGTGCAGAAAACGAGGGACAGGAAAGTTACAGGACGAAGTGTTAGGAAAGCTCTGTCAGTTTGGTGTTTCCAGCCAGCTCTTCTCACTCCAGAAAATCAGGGCCCATAAGAGGCTTTCCCAGTTTTGTGTGATGTTTGTGAGAAGGGGAGATCTGGGATTTCTGTGTCTGGGCTTTCCTCCTGAGGACATCCTTGATGCTGGCAAAGCTGGATGTCCATGGACTCCTCCTGCTGAAGAGATCCCCACAAACCTCTGGGTGGAGTTTCTCACCCACAGCCTCTATTTGCTTTTCAGTTTTGAATTTGTAGCATTTCACCTTTTTCTTCACTGATACAACATAAAATTGCAAAATCTGCTTCTCTGTTGTGTGCTTCCTGTTCTCAGCTGAGGCTACACTGACATGGTCTGTGAGGTTCATGAACCCCTGCAGAGTCTGAACAGACTTGGACTGATTCCTGCTCTATTACAGGAGTCTGAGCAAGCCAATTTTCTGTGAGTTTGATCTTCATTAATTGTGTACACCTCAGTCCAACTGAACCCAGCTGGGTATTCTGCTTCTTCTGACTCCATTGTCTCATTATTCTTCAAACCAGCAAAACCCAGTATCTTTAGGCAGGAAGATGAAGTCAATGGGATGCTGGATGGACAGGCAGACAGCTGGGAAAGAACCACTTGAGATGTGGGGCTTCTTACTGGGAGCAGTTAATTCTGACTACTTGTATTATTCAGGTAGCACAGATTAAGGGTTCAGTGCAATACTGTGAAGTTGGCCTTCTGCTCTTTGTGACAAAATATCAGAAAAGAAAGAAGAAAAAATATAAAGGAAGTAAAGTCAAAGCAGAAATGGGAAATGCTGTGAAAACCCAGGAGATGGAATGTGTTGTGCTTGCACCTCTTCAGCTCCGTTACAGCCACTGCACTGAAATCCCCTGGCTTTGCCCTGGGAGTTTCCCTGCTCAGAGAAGTCACTGGTGCTCGGGGAAGGAAGAAAGATGAGTTTCAGTGTTGGGTCTGTGGCCTTGATTCCCACCCATTCTGAAGGATGAATTGGAATCAGTGGATTCTCTGTTGCAGCAGCAGATTTGGCACATCCCTCTAAAATCCTTGTGTGTCTCTCAGTAGCTGGAGGGGCCATCCTGGTTCCCACAAACAGGAGCAGCTCAGGGGAGCTGGGGGAAGGGAATGTCAGCAGCATTCCCACTTCTGTATTTATTATTTTTGTAAATCTGAGGTGCAAATTGTTTGTAGAATCTCAATTACACCCCTTATAATATTGTCATGTGCAATCAGCTCACTATGAAAACAGGGCTTTCAGAGGGTAAGAAAATCATTTGAACTTGTGATCTACAATGGATTTGAATATTCAGATAAGGTCACTGGTCAGAGCAGGGGTGACAGCTGTGGTCAATAAACAGGTTCAGTGAGACAAAATCTTTTTATCTATGTGGGAATAGCCTGAAGAAGAGAGGTCCTCAGGAGGGATCAGGGAGATTGAATTGAGCTGCGTCACCACTTTGTTTGCAGGATGCTGAGGGATGATGGAAGCCTTTGGTGTGGCCACCAGGCCAGGCTGCTGATCCTGCTGACAGTGTCACTGCGGTGCCACCAGGTCAGATGTTCTGCTTCGCTGTCTGATGCAGAGCCATGGCTGGTTTGGCTTCCTGCTGATTGACTCCTGACAGGCTACAAGCAGACCTGAACAAAGCCAACTAGAACAAAAAAGACAAGTGGTTCTAATGTCCCCAGTTCCTGGGTGCCCAATGTGACATCTCTTTAAAGAGCCTGATAATCAGAAAAAGCTGAGACGTGGTTCCTGGCAGTCAGAGTCCTTTTTGTCATGGCTGAGCACGCAAAAATAGGGCACCTACTGACAATATATTAACATCCTGGCTTTCCTTTCAACATCAGTGAAGAATCTGCCTCCTAATTAACTACAACCCAGAGCCCTGCTGGAAATCCACTGGTGAGCACGAGCAGTACAGTTAAGATCACACTTAAGAAGCTAAGGATGATTAACCTTTGCCTAGGTTATAAAATGCCCCATTTACGAACTGTTGCTACTGAATATATCAGCTGGATATCAATTGGATTATTGAGTGAGAAGTTATACTTGATGTTTGGGATGATGATATATGTCTGGTTACAAACTGTTTATGAGAAGTGGGAAAGCCAATAAAAGATTAATGCAGATTTAAATGGATTTTCCCTCTTTGCCTTTTCCTGGGTTAATTCATGCATGTGCAAGGCAGCTTTCATCCACCTTAGGAAGGTGCCACCTTTGGGGTTGCACTGAGAGACATCCTGCTGCTGTTATCAATCAAATTACTCTGGGCCCAAGGGCTGACATTTAGTTTTTAATCTGCATTTCTGCAGTCCCTTTGTTTTTACAAGTTCAGGATAAACTTTCCCGAGAGCTTCTGAGAACAGGTTTTCAGCCTGAATTCAGCTTCCTCCACAAGCACTCATTAAAGACAAAACCCTTAATTTTCTGAAGTCCAGCTGTGGCTTCAGCCTGTAAAGCTTTGTTTCAGTGCAGCTTGAACAGACACATATTTACCTACCAGAGGTGTTAGACTTCAGGTAACAGTGAAATTTTGACTTTTGGGCTAAAAGTGCCATTTCAATGGACTGGGAGCCCAGTCCTGACCCTCTCACTGACTGGATGAACTTGTGCAGCATGAACTGAACTCATATTTCTCTTCACAACTTTTTTCTACCTAGGGGAAGATCCTCCTACTTTGTGTTTGTCCCCAGGGACTCTATTTCATCGCAGAACTAATTCCCTCCAGTAAAAACAAAAACCAAAACCCAGGATAATGACGGCACTGCGGTGCTCAGGCGAGATTTCCAGTTCTCCCAAGGCCCAGGATTGTGTCTGAAAAGGGAAATTTTGGTTCAAACCCATCCCTGCTAATATGTACAGCCTTAAAGCCTAAAGACAAGACAGTCTTCTTTCAAATTTACAACAGCCTGTGTTTAAAAACCTGACAAACCCAAAATGGGCTCTCCATAAACCATAGTGGCACAATTCGTGCAGCTGTAATGTAGGTTGTGTCAGCATTTCCATTATACTCCACACCGCTATTTTTCAGGGGTTTAGATCTTGGCTATAAAAATCCACCTGGGCTGGAGAGTTGGCAAGTTGGAATTTCAGCAGGGGAATTCATTTTTTTCAACTAAATTTGAAAAATAAATTCCATTAAAACTCTAGGCAGCCCAGACAAGCTGTGTTTGAGCATGTTCCTGTTTTCCACGGTTCCATTAATATTTTTCAAATTTCATCAGTATTTTTACCACCTGTTTTACAGCTCAGTAAGTAGATTCATGTTGGCTGGAATACCATCCCTGGAAACAACCTCTGGAGTTTCACAGCTAGAATTATTCAGGTTCCATTCTACTTAGATATATATAAAATTATTTTTTCAAACTGTTTTTTTTTTTGCATGTCCCTCATCCTGTTTCTAAGGATCCACAGGACTGTCTGCCCTGTGCTTTCCTCGAAGCTGTCAGGCTCTGGAATTACAATATTTCCCACATTTTCCCATTTTTATCCCATTTTTTCACACACAGACAGTAAAACTTCTCCCCAAGGCCCGTGGTTGTCAGATCCCTCTGTGGATCTGCTAAAATCCATTTTCCCAGCACCTCTGGATATGCTGCCATCTATGTGCCTAACTGTGAGTTTTTGGGAGTCCTTGCCATTTTATTTTCCTGAAAGATTTCTGGAAAATATTCCAAACCAAGACCCACACAAGCAGCACGTAAAGTGCCACGTAATATCTATTTTTCTTCCACACTGCCAGGGTGAGCAGGAGGCTAAAATCAGAAAACAAGGAACAGGAAACAGAGATGAGGAAAACCCTCAAATCCCCTGATGATCTCAGGCAATGCAATGCCCAGAGTGTGTTATACTTATTTTCCACTGATGATCATTAGAGATTGTGAAACTGCCATGATTAAAAGTACGGGGCAGTAGTTTTACTTTTCCCTCTTTTAGTTTGCAGGGACAGGTTAAGATGAGCCAGAAACATTAGAATCAAGCTTCACAAATAACAAGCTATTAAATTTCATTATGAATATTTTTTGTTTTAATGATGCCCCCATTCCTCAGTGCTTGATCAGACATGGATGGAGTGAAATGCAATGTAAATACACAGAATAAAGTCGTCCCTTTTGATAAAAAAGGCCACATTTCACAACTAGTGACCATGCACAGATTAGTAATTTGGAAATATTCCTTGATTCCCAGTGGAATATTGAAGCAGCCTCTCGGCAGAGCCATGATCTTGATGCCTCACTACACTTCTAAATCCCACCCTTCAATTTGAGATCAATGAAGATGCTCCAGCTCCTACCTTCCATTAGATTAATATTTGGACTTGATTTTGGCACTGCAACCATTAGGATATTTCATTTAGATAAAGGATCTAAATCTCCTTTTCCCTTCAGCAGCCCTCAATAACTCCCAGCAGCGCTGCAGGTGCGGAAGTGAAGGATTACCCCGTGGAACTCCTGCTGCCGAGGTCTCCACTGAGCCCTGGCACAATTAGATTTTCTGTGCAAGGTCAGGATTTTGTCTCCAAGGCTGAGTCAGCAGAAACTCTTCCAGGCTCTGCTAGCTGGCCATGGAGAACAGCAAGGGAAGTGCTCGGAATAATGAGCTCCTCAAAGCCCGGGATAGTTTATGTCTGATTCATCAGACAGTCAAAATTCAGCTCCATGGCCAAGGAACACATTTTTTTTGGAAGGGATCTACTGATCACCAGAGGAAGGATTGCTCTCCTGTGTGGCCACAGACCTTTGGCGAGCGTGCTCGGGCTGCCCTCAGAACAGGCAACCATCGGGGTGGGGTTTATTTAAATCCTTCCCAAATCACAGCCTTAGGAATGCTCGTGCTGCTGGTCAGGGGGATCTTCTGTCCCTCAGTGCCACTCTGGATTTTGATAAGTATTTCAAAGCTGAATTAACTCCTCGCTCAGCCTGCTCTCCTCACTTTGCTCCCACCTGGACTTTTGGGATTGCACACCGCTTGTAACCAAAGGAAATCCGCCCATCTTTCACCTTGAATTTCCAACCAAGACCACAAACTATGTAAATGAACACCCTTCCTCTGTCTCCTCTGCTGTCTATATAGATTTTCCAGCACCATAGCTATATTCCATAGAGCTGCATCTCCGTTCACTTGGAACGGATGGAAAAACCTTTCCCATTAACGGGTTTCACTATGTTGGAGCCTTACAGTGCAATAAAGCTGCATTTCTGTTGCTCTAACAAAGTCTAAGCCAGAATTTACATAGAAGGGTGGTGGGAAAGCATTTAGATGATGGGAGAGGAGAAAGTTAGGCTGGACAGGATGGCAGCAGGGTATGAAAGTGATAAATAGAGAGTGGGGAAGGCACAGGGAACATGGGCAGGTTATTACTGACAGTAGGGCAGGCAGCAGAGAAGAAATGAACTGGAATTTTTTCCGGATCCCAACTTTTCCAAAGTATCTTTATACAAGGGGCTGGACTGCAGGTTCTTTCTGCATTTCAGAAGGAAAGTTAAGATGCTGTAGGATATAAATGGGTAGAAAAGGGCTGTATGGGGAGCTGGAAGCCAACTGACCCGGCTGGAGAGAGAAGGCAGAGGAGGAAAACAGGACAGGAATGCAAAGGCAGAGCTCAGTGGGACTGCCCTCACCTGGAGCTGCTCCCACAACCTTGTTTTTACACCAGGACAACGGCAGGAATTTTTAACACTCGGGGGATAACTCAGTGCCTTGCTGAAGAGGTTCTCACTCCCCAGAGACCCCATATTAATGGGGTCATGAGGGTAACAAGCCCCTTTGCCACAACAACCTGCTCTACACAGAGGGATTCCTGCCTGGAAAAGTGTCACTGCCATCAGCAAAGCTTTGTGAACAGGGACACCAGCGGCTGCTGATGCCATGGAAACCAGACAGGAGCAGGTGGGGTGGGCTACAAAGTCTAAAGGCGCCAGAGGGAGATTAGGGAAGCCACAGCCTTGCAAACAGCCCCTTTCTCATGACAGCAGGTGGCAAGAGGCCGTGGTGAAAGCCTCTCATTGCCCTCGGAGCACCTGAGGTGAGGACAAGCAAAGATCTCAGAGCTGATCGCACAGACAACAGCTCCAGCAGTGCTTTGGGTGATGGAAATTGCTCCAGACAGGGGGTGAAAAGCAGCAGGTGGTGCTTGGGGCCAGCCCTGCTGATCTGTGAGTGAAAGAGCAAACTGCCCAGCACCACAGGTCTATTGGTCCTCACCTGAAAAAAACCCAACCTAAAAAACTTCAAGTGAGACAGACAACTTCAGACAGTTATAGAGGTTTTCTTCAGTGAGTTTTAGAGGTTAAGTAACAGGTGAGTGAAGGGAAGCATTGCTAACTTGGCACTTCTGCAAAGGATGTCTTTTCTAAAGCAAAAAAAAGCAATTATTATTGCCAAGTGAATACCTCAAAAGTAGTAACTTACTCCTCATCTTGCACCATTGTGCTGTTCATAGGTTCTTCAACGGAACTCATGTCTGCATACAAACATAATCATTGCTCCTAATTTCTATCACCCATTGGTAGGTAATCACTTTAGGCCAGCAGATTTTTTCTGCACAGGTGTAATGATCTGGGACAAAGCTGCATCCTGATTGTCAATCTTTGCCACTCCAGAGCCTTCCCATGGCAAAGGAGACTTCCTTGGAAAGCAGACATGGAGAGCCTGAGCGCCGCCCTGCACCCGGCCATCAGTGGGTTTCATTGCGTGGCCACGTGCCACCCAGGAGCTTCCAGAACGTAAAAAGCACCTCCAAAGGGCACTGCTGGCATTTCAGGGCTATTCAAAGTGTCCATAAAGTGACTCTGCAGCTGATGTGTCCCTGGTGGAAGCCAGGCCCTGCTCTCCTGCAGTTGTTGCTCTCAGGCTGCTCTGCAATCACCAAGATCTGCTGACAGCACATCTGCTACAATTTCCTTGCTGCCAGCAGAGCTGGAAGATGTCACTTCATTCTCCTTGCTCCTTTTTTTCCCTTTTTAAAAATTTTTTACGTTAAACTTTTTTTAAAATTAGCCAACACTGTGTGGAAAAGCCCCGGTGCTTCTTCCACAGTCGCACAGAAAGAGGTTCAACAGGCCCAGGTTAGAGGCTGAATTTCCCTGAAGTCTCAGGTGCTCCTACGCTGGGTGCAGCCTCTCCAATTCCCAACAGCTGTTTCCTGCTCCCTCTGGCTCTTCCCACATGGGAATACAGCCTGGTTTCCATGCTTCTCTCCAATGGAATATTCATTTCACGGAAGACTTGTGCAGCTTGGTGTTAGGCTGGGAACACTGGGCAGAAATTGTAGCTCAAGGATTCCTGTTATTTTATAGCATTTTCTTTCCCCCTGTAACACAAGTGGATGTTGGAGCCAGCGGCGGCAAAGACCATCATCCTCCACATTTGTCACCAAGCTTGATAGATAGTATTCCCAAGCCAATGCCATAAATGCTGTTTGGAAATTGCAAAGCCAGGCTGCTGCTGCTGCTGGTCTGGCCAAAAAGAATTAATTTATAATCATGAATATAAATTTCATAGATAGTGTTATTGTCATTCTGCTTTTGAGTTATAGGACATATGGGGAGTGGCTTGTGGAGCAGAAGCAGTGTCACCATAATTCAGTGCAATTCTGTTGACGATCGTTCGATCCATCACGCGGCCATAAATCAATCAATTCCCTGCATTAAAGGGACAGACCTCACCTCTCAGAAGTTGGGGGAGAAGGAGGGGGGTCCAGGTGTTCCTGGTTGTGCTGGCTAAGGCTGGGGTTGTGGCAGGAATCAGCCCCACTTCATGGAAGGATTTGCACTGTGCTCTCATCGACTGAATGATGGTTTCCCATGTGACTCCACGCACGTTTTTTAAAAAATCCCACATAATTCATCCAGATCCGTCTTCCATCTCCCTGCCCTCTGCTGCACATTAAATTACTGGACTTCCTAAATGAATGATAGTTGACAAACTACAGTAAACTTCCTGTCCTGACCGAAATGACATTAATTCAACCGGAGCCCAATATATTCAAAGGTCTCTGAAATGCCATGAATTAGGGAACAGATCTTTTCCATTAATGTGTCCCGGTCCCTCCCAAAGGCTACCGGCCTCGGGGAAAAGTAAAAGCCAGCAGAGCCTCAGTGCCACAGAGCAGGAATGTAATGGCTTTGTGAACACACTGCTGGGAAGGGGAGTGCAGGATGCTCAGGAAGAGCCCCCACAACCATGGAGAGGCATTTTGGGAAGTAGAGTTAGAGGGTTAAGCAACCTATTGTTCCCCTAATGAAAAAACATGATTATTCATGAGAGAGCCACAGTGTGTGGTTTGCCAATTACCCAATCAAGGGCCATGCTCGCTCAGCCATGAGTGAGGGCAGTACCCATAATATTTTATTGCTATTAAGCCTCAACTTTGCATGTTTTTATATAGACTATAGGGTGTTTAATAGCCATGCAAAGCCATGACTTCCTTGCATACATTACAGCTGGGCAGAGGAGGATAAATCCTACCCCAGGCTGCCCACGCTGACCCTTCCTGCACAATGGAAAATGTGCAGCTGTGCAAAATTGGGACACTTGGAGTTGGCCAAATGGGCCTTATGTGCAAGATCTCATCTGTTCCGTGAAAATGTTGAAAAAGTTCTGCAGGAGGCTGTCACGGAGCTGAGAGCAGGAACAGAACATTTGGGCTGCAATGAAAATGTAGGTTTTAAAAGTCAGGAAGGGAAATGACATTTTTAAACGTCCAGAAAAGTAAACAGTAATCCAAAAAGGTGAAGAGGATGCGATGCTTTTGGCAGAAGGAGATTTAAATACGTTCCCATGGTTTAGTGTCATCCATTCCGTTTTATAATTTCAGGGAATCATTTTTTGGATACTGGTATCCTCAGAGACAGGGTCAAGCTGCTTTCCCTGCGGATCAGGACAGGGAAGTGTCTGTGTGTTCTGACCTCCACACCTGGATCAGCCACGTGTGAGGAGAGGACACATCCCCAGTGGGAACCTGGACCAACCAACTCTGATACCTGGGCCTGTCACAGCTGGTTAATTCACCAGTAGCTTTACACACAAAATTGGACTGGTACCTATTTATTTATACTCCGGTGTAATTGTGCATATTCACATTTGTTAATTATTCTATTTCCATGAAATAGCTGCGGTTTGAGCTCTGCCTTCCTCTTCAAGAACGAGACAATTACGATCCTTGACTCCCCTGCAATGCCAGATTTTTCTGCTCCTTCACAAAGTGGATCCACTCAATGGTGTCAACTATTTTTTGACTTTGATAAAAATGTATTGAAAGTCAAGATCATCTCTTAATAGTTCACATTTCTATTTAATAACCTGCTGCAATGTCAAAAGATACAACCATCAGATTGCAGTTCCAAGAAGTATTATGCACTGCCATCCTATCTATTGATGCACATCAGACATGTCCATGTTATTCCATATTCTGTCCTTTCCAAAGGAAGGCTAAAGGAGGCAGAGGGTGCAGATCTTGTTAGGTGCAGCCTCTGACACTATCACTATCAATTGTCTTTTGCTAGCACTGATCATCACCTCAATTATCTGCTGTCCAGCCTACCTGATAGGTTTTTGCAAACTATAACTCTTCTGTCGATGAACATGGAATAATGACAGCTCGGGGCAGATGGACGGAATACAAAAGAGATAAACCCAAAATGTGAGACACAAACGCATGCAAACATCCCCCTGTGCGTCCAAATTAGTCAAACAACCACACATATCTGTTGTTTGTTCTCTTTAAATCCACGTTACAATATGCAGCCAGAAACGGCTGAGTTAAATGTTCCTCGTGTGGCTCTCTTTTCTTTTCCTCTTTTATTTCACTCCCAAGCCAGGTAAATGAGCAAAAAGTCCTGGAATACACAGAATACAGTACCAAATCCCACACTTTTAAATAATGCTTGCCAACTCATTCAGAAACCATTATTATATGCTTAAATAACAGGAAAAGAAAGCTGGTTTGTAAAAGCCTGTTCGGCCTAATTTTAATTTAAAGCATTTTAAAATAATTCCAATACCACAGGCTTGAGCCAAGGACTGAAAAAAATCAAATGAAAACTTGTAGGCAGTGAGCTGCCGCTGTAGCTGTAGATTTTCCCCAATTCAATATTCCCCACAACAGGAGAAAATGGATTTTAGTGCAATATTAATTGAAGTTTTGCCAGTATAAGGTTCATGAGGTTAATTCGGAAAGAATACATTACCAGTATATTTATAGCATTTAAATAAATTAGGATTGCACTTCACACATCCATAACAGCTGTTAAATAATATTTTTATTCTATGTAAATTCCATCCATTCATCTCTGTTGTATAACAAATGACCATAATTATGGTGCTTCATTGGTAGGAAGGTCATTGGTAATCTTGCAATTTCTCATTGGTGCAAAAAGAGAAAACAGAAATGTTTGTGATGAATGTATTCAACCTTTTGCATACTTTGGTGCTCGGGACTGTGCATTAAAATGCAGCAAGAAATTAAGTTCTCCCCTTACACAGCATTTTTAATCCGCTGCTGTTGATTGTTATAACTATGGCATTTACAATGCTTTTTCAGAGGGCTTTTTCCTGGATATTTTATATTTGCTTCCTTAGAAACTTATAAGGTTCAAACATCCACAACATTCCCACTCTTCCCAAAAAACACCACCAGAGCCAGACATCACAAACTCAGAAGTTCCAGTCTTTGCTTGTTTAACTTGCAGCCCATAAATCTTGGATTACTGAAAAATAATCAAATTATTGCTTCAAACCACGTTCTAAAGAAACCCTAAATAAAAGTGAGAACACAGACTATTACTGGAAGTCTATGAATTGACATTACTGAGTTAAATGTGTAAATTGGGATTTTTTTTTTTCCTAGCTCAGTCTTAATGTTTTAGAGATTTGATTCTTACTTCCAAAACTGGACAAGTCCAAGTTTTCTGAGAATATATTTGGGGAGATGCATTTCCCTGCTTTAAAACAGCTGTTGTGAAATCAGTTTGTTTAACTAATTAAAATACAGAATATATTGTCTAATTCAAACCCAGACTTTTGTAGCTCTCCAAGTATAAACACCCATCCTGGTTTCCAGTGGAATATACAATGATGGCATGGATTTCATAGGCAGGAAATAAAGATTGAATAGAGGTTGTTAATTCAGAGAGAGGAAAATAGAGGAGGAAGCGTGGCCTATAGCTGGGGTATCACTGCAAACACTGGTGCTGGAAAGATCCTCGGAACAGGGATTCATGCAACGGGAATTCTTTTTAATGAAGCTTGATTTAATCCCATTATTCTAATAAAGAGTAATCAATCGGCAGAAAATCTGAAGGTCTAGTTCAGCTGCTGATTGGAGTCGGGTTGTTTTTAAGACAGGGGATACAATGGAGGAGAAGTGAGTTAATCAGCTTTTGGTCCACTAATCCCCACTTCCTGCAGCGAGCTGGAGTTTTGAAGGAGGGCAATTTGGAAGCTGTCTTAGCATAAATCTCCAGCAGGTCCGTGGCTGTCTGGGGGGAACAAGCCCCTCAGCATTCACCAAGACACGCTTCAAGGAGATTCTACTCTTAATCCAATTTACTCAGCCGAATAAGTCCCACTGCTTCAGCTTGCCAACAAATTAAAATCCAGCTTCATAAAAACACCTTGAATTTGGAAGGTATTGGCTGGCCTGCTAGACTTGAAACTTCATTTATTCTGGCTAACTTCTCAATTATCTTCCCAGCAGTGGAGATGTGTAAAAGTGCAAAAATCAATAGGATTCTATTCCCTTTCTATTGGAAAGGGAAAAATTAATGAGATAGGACACTCTCTTAATCAGAAATAAATGTTTTAATTCAGATAATGACATAGTTTTCCCTCGCTGAAGGATGACAAATGCTGGGCTGCACCCCCAGCAGAAGCAGTTTCAATTTTATTGTAAATATAAAAGGTATTGATCGGGGAGATGCACAAACCCTATTGCTTACAAAAGCCATTCAGAGGGACTGGGAAAACTATTAAGCACTGGGTCAGAAATCAATAAACAACACTGAAATGTAGCAGAGGTCGCCCTAAGGCTTCGTGGCATCTTAGAAAGCCAAGTGGCAGAAATAGTGACAGAAATGTCTCTTGTGGAGCAATGTTAGGGATGAAGGGGTCACGCCTTTAATCTCTTCGGGGCTTTGACAGCTCTGTGGCACAGAACTGATGCAGTCTTTCCTGGCTGCCTTTGATTTAAATACATGCTGATTCATCCCACAGCCCAGTGCAATGATTGTTTGGGGAAGTGCAAATAGATTGGCTCAGGAAATGTTGTAGGAGGATTTTGATCCAGCTCCGCTTATGTAAACGGGATTTTTAATTGGAGCTTTGCTTGCCCTCTCTAGAAAAATGTGCACGCAAAAGCACAAAGGAGACTCTGAAATCAGGATCTTCCAGCATGCATTTTTGAAAGATAAATTTAAAGAGGTGAGATTTAGAGATGTAAATAATAGTTTAAAAAATAGGGGGGGTGGGGAGTTGCACCATGAAAGTTCTCCAATATGACATTATTTGGAACAGTACAATGAACAGCTTCATTTTTCCTTTCTTCTTAAAAATGCTTCCACTAGAAAAAGGTGACTTCCTGTCCCAAAAATCACTCACCATGCCTGAACAAACCCTGATCACCCCAAGTCCTTGCTCTCTGCTCTTTGGTTGGAAAGTGCCAGGTCTGAGCCCAGCCTGGATCTCTTCAAATCCCCCGAGGAGCACATTCAGCTGCTGCTCCATAAACCAAAGCACCCGGAATGAAGAGACCGAGCAGGCAAAGAGCTCTGTCCCCCGAGGTGGCAGCTGATTTTCCACGGAAGACATTGATTTGAAAGGCTTAAAGCAGAGTATTGAAACTTTTAACAACATCATTCCAGAAGCAGAGCCAGAGCCAAAAAAAAAATAATAAATAAAAGCGAGTGACTGTACCTTCTGCTCCGGGAAATGCAGCTTCCCCCCTGACATGGGTATGATTATAAGATTGGTTAGGGTCAGGTTACCCATCAGTAGGTGAAGTGTTCAGGTGCTGAGGATTCCAGTTCCATCTCACCTCAGATATTATGTCAGCTCCGTGTCATTTTCATCCCGGGGAATGATTTGAGGGCTTGCCGTGTCCCCTGTTATTGCGGTCACTTGACCTCAGATGTAACTTCTGTTTAATCCCAGCATTTTAACAAAGCCTGGGAGTAGCACACACACCACGAGCCACCACTTGACCTTTCCCAGCCTGCAAGATGCCAATTGGCTCCAGCCTTGGATTCCACTGCCCCCTCCATTTGCAACAAATGAATGTTAAGGCCTCAATGAATTGACTCACATTTGAAGTTATATTTTTTCATTGCCACAAGCGTTTTAAAATTGAATCCCCTTTTTATCTTTAGTCCTGCAATAATGGTATTTTTCCTGTTGCATTTGGGTTGGGAGCATAGAAATGGGTTTGTTCTTAAAAACAATCTTCAGCTCTGCCACGTGCTGATTTTAAGCACATGGTACTGAGGGAGGACATGTAAAGAGCCCAGTGCCTTTGCTCTGTGTGAAGGAGCACTTTATGTTTCTTAGTAATTAAATTGTTTCCTGTAATGATTAAGCAAGCCTGAGTAAATCTGGAAAGTAAGTAGAGAAAACTTTTGCAAACCATGTAAAAGTTTAAAAGTAAAACCCATTTACTCACAGGATAGCAGGCTGGAAATACAGTGCCCCACCTCTGCAAATATGTTGTTATCACTCAGCAACTCATCACTCACGGCTCATGTCACATACATTCGTTACTAGTGGGGGACATGGACAGACTCAGTGGCCAGCACAGCCTTTGCACTGTCATTATCATTCTGCTGTGAGCACTGCTCAAGCCAACAGCAATTTTGGGGATGTTCCCCAGAGCTGCTTCTTTTCTAAGAGCACCCTCCCACGCTGGACAAGTCACCGAGGTCGATATTTAGATGCTACTAAAAGTCTGATCTGCTCTACTGGATTTTTCCATGGCTGCTTGGATACAAAAGTGAAGTAAATGTTTATGAACGAGGAGCTACAGCAAGAGGGGAAGCAGTTTTGTGCCAATCAGTAAAATTGGGCTGAGATCAGCGGCCTGATTTTCAAAGGTACAGTACTCGGGATTCTTCGCAAATCAGGCGTCTGAACATGGATTTAGGAGCAGCAGCAGGAATTCTGAGGGACCCACCCTGGAGTGTGGCAGTGGCACCCCTGGTTCAGGCAGGGCTGCCTGGGGCTCTCTCTGGCACATTCCTGGACCACAGATTTCCATGGGGTTTTATCCAGAAGGAGCCCAGTTGCAAACTCCAAAACTCTGCAAGGCAAACCAGGGTGCCACAGGTGAGGGAAGCTTCAGAAGTGCTCCTGCTCCAAATATAAATGCTTCCACAGGTGCAGCCTCGGGCTACTTTGCCAAGACAATAACATGAAGGGATCAAGGACTCCATGGATATTCCCCTCTCAGCTTTGTTACTCGTATCACTGGGAAGAAATCTCTAAACCAGAACACGCTGAGGTGGTGAGTGAGGGGTTTTTGGGTGAAGCAGCTGCCATACACAGGGAGATCTGCACAATCCACCCCAGACAGCCCATTTTCCAGCACTCCTCACTAACCAGGAGCAAATTCAAACATGGGAGATGATAGGCCCATAACGAATGTCCTCATCTCTGCTACCTTCCTAAAAAGCACTGGCTTAAATGAAAGTAATTATCTTTAAAATTAAAACACAAAATGCAGTGTGCTGCCTTGGGAGAGGAAGGCACGAGATGGCCCAATCCGTCATTCCCATCAGAGCCTGGCCTCCCACTCTCTACCCTAATGAGAGCTCTGGGTCTCTCCATAATCCATCTTCACATCCCTATTATGCCAGGCCCACCAAGCTCTCATATATGAAACTCTAAAAAATAATGGCTTCAAAACTGGCAGTTCTAGCAGGATGAAAGCTTCCCAAAAATTCAGATTTCCAAGCTGGAGTCCAGACTCTAAAGTTTTGAAAAACACATGAACTGTTGCATGACCAAGACTAAATCCTTAAGGCTGGACCCAAAGTCTGGGAGTTTCTCCTAAATAAAATCCTGATCAATGCATTTAACAGTTGTCCTAAAGCAAATTTTTCTTCAGAGTTATTTAACAGAGAAACCAACTGGAGTTTATTTTTAATTGTTTTGCTCTCCTTATTTTTTACAGAATACACTTAACTCAAAAGCCATTAACTAGGATAATTTGGGGGAGAAGGGAGCACATGTAGAACAACGTGTGGCATTCATTAAGCTCCTGCTACGCTGAAGGTCCCAACCACTGTTTCCATACAAGACAGGAAAGACAGATCTGACAGGAGAAATTCCCAATTTTCCAAAAAAAGGTGCACATTTGGCTGCAGACATATCCTCTTCCATGGAGGTGTTCCCAGGCCTCACATGTGTCACTCTCAAGTCCAACCTTATTTATGGCACTAGCAGTAAAATTTTCTTTAAATTTAATGAGATTAAGGATGTCCTTCTCTCACATTAAATGAGAAATTTTACCAGTGCGTTCTGGAAGAAGGACAAATTTAAGCACGAGCTTGGATTGAAACAATTTGCTGAATTAGCACTTAAATCTTTGGTCTTCTTTGAGGCTTTAAAAGCTGTGCTCTGACTGAGCAACAGCTTCACTGGAGAAACCCCAACCATCAGAAGTTTAAGCACCATCAGAAGCAGGATTCTTCCACACTGCCCATTCTTCTGTAATTTTCGTTTTGCTTATCTTCAAATTAGAGAACGCCACTCGTTCGAAGAGCCATTTATACTTGTTATCCTTTCCATAAACTCTGCTAATTATTTAACTCTGGAGAGGTAACAGTTATAAAGTACTTACTGATATCTTCAGGGTCTCACAATGTAGCTGCAGCCCTGGTTTGGATTGACTCTAATGAATGAGCTACATTTCATCTGCTCACTGGGTGGGACATTCAGGTCAGGAATGGTTTAGATCTCGATTTCCTCAACTGGAATTTCCTGGATTCAGTCCTAATTTCTGCTGGCCGGTGGGGAAGTTCTGGGAGTGAAGGGAAGTGGCTGCTGAGTGATGGGAAGCCGTTCAGAGAGCCCAGGGCTGCAGCGATGGCACGGGAATGTCACCTCTCCTGTGCTGCAGCACAGCTCGGGGACTCTGCCTCGTTCCTCTGCTGCACCCCAGCACTCTGCAGTGCTCTGGGTTTGATAACAGCAGCAGGAACCTCTGCCAGCTCCGTGATCCTGCTCCCAGTGACACTTGGAATATTCTCTGATTTCATGTCTGGCCCAGGTCAGCCCCATTTACTCTTATTTTTAATAACCAATATTCCAGTGGCAACTTAAAGCGTATGGACTTTAAGTGGGGCCATCCCCT
>JACSVZ010000013.1:1827230-2282230 GCA_014706295.1 Lycocorax pyrrhopterus obiensis | reverse complement strand
CATCTTTCAAAGCCTCGTTATCCTTGTGAAAGTCATGGTTTCCTCTTGGCTGCAGGCAGCTGCAGCAGACCCAAATGTCTGCTCACCTTCAACATTTGTCAACCTGTTCATTACAGTGGTGAATTTGACACATCAGAAATGTCCTTTTGACAGGAAAGTTTATACTGGAATGAAAACTGAAGCAAAAGAAAGAAAAACCAAAGAAAGATGAAAGTGTAATTTATATTCCGGGATTTGTAATAGTGCTCTTGTCTTTAAGGCAGGATATATGTCACCTCTTTAGGAAGGGGAGACACAGCTTGGGTGAGCCTCGGGGCTCTAATGGGGCTGAGCAGGTGCTGGAGCCGGGCTCATTTCACAACTCAGTGGGGCCTCCAGACACGGAGTCGCTGTGGCCGGAGCCGGAGCGGGACAGGCCCTGCCAGCCAGGCACGGCTGAACTCAAAGGCATCGGGGCCTTTTTGTGCTCTGGCTGCAGACCCCGGGGTTAATGGATAACCAAGCACGGCCTTTCAAGGCCCCCGTTTGATCCTGTTGCGTTTTGGCCCCGTTGTAAATTCCAATTTATCGCCCGATAAGAACGAGGTGTTTTAATAAAATCCCATCATGTGATTTGCCGGTGTGCACAGGGTGAGGGGAGAGAAGATTTCCCCCATGAAGCCCCTTCAACATTAATCAAAAGGAAATGCAAAAATTCCTCATGTAAAAACTCAAATGCAAACAATGTCCTTGTGGAAAATGAGAAGAAGGGCTGAGCTCAACATCAAACTAAAATGTCTTATCATTAATAAATAAATGTATATTTATGCATTAAGTGTATCAGTCAACATTTCTGCATGCTGTGAGCAGGGTTTTCATTAAATCAGGAAGGATTAATTTAAATTAAGCAGAGTGAGATCTTTATTACCAAAGCAATCAGCTGCAAGCAAGTTGGCTAATTCCACTTCTCTATTTATAAATCCCTCTCTCTCACAATGAACCTTTTCCATTGGAATAATTTTCAAGTGGCTAAAAACAGAGCCAGAAGGGAAACTTGAACGAACTACCTCACATCACATTTGCTGGGCTGTTGTTTGGTTGAGCTCTACTGGAGTCTACTATGCAGGCACTGGAGCATCTACTATGACTGTATAAAATGTGTTTAATTGGCATGAAAAGGCACTAACAGAGTGCTGGTGGAGTTTCCATTAGCCAGAGGATATCTTATTTACTTTCGTTGAGCTGGAGGACAAGAGGAGAGCGCGTGTGGACGTGTGTGTGCGTGCGTGTGTGCTTTGGGGGAGTGGGAATCACACACGCTATAAACCCCACAGCATTTATAATGCCACTAACCTCCCAATCCCCAGGAGAACGGCTCGCAAAATGTTTTCCTAATTATAATTTTGCAGATTTATGTTTAACACGGTTTGCCAGTTGTGAAATTGGCAATGACGGTAATACAATTTGACGGGTATTTCATGTTAAAAATATGCATTTTTATAACATACTTTCCCCACAAGCAAGTAAAAGGAGCTGATGTGAAAGGGAAGGTTTGTTTTTTATGCGAGTAGCTGGGTACACATATAGGTAGGTGTAATTGATACAGGAGCCCAGGCTGCATTAAGAATTGATGTGGTACTGTATACACTGTGTTACAGTCACTCCAGAGAGTCTATGAGATACCAGCTCCCTGCTGAGCACATACTTATGTCAATATTTCTGTTAATTGTTGCATTACAAATTGTTACATATCCCAGTGGTGGGAGTTCGCATTTGTGCCTGCAGTGGAGCTGACAACACCTACCCGTGGTCCCAGGAGGCTTCAGTCTATTGTGGGATTTGCCTTTTGAAAACGTTATCACAGTTTATCAGCCCAATGTCATCGCACTCAGCACTGATAGGACAGAGCCCTCCACTCTGCCGTGGGGCTGGGGATTCCCTTGTCTCCTCCATGCACCAAGAATGCCAAACCAAATCAAATGGACTTTGATTCCCTTCTAATTTTGCATTGCTATGTTACATGATTTTCCCATAAATATTGGCCTCTTTGAGCTGTTGCAGGGATTCATTAGCGCTGCACTGGTGTTACACAGATACCTGAATGGGTCATGCTCGGTAGAGGAGATATTTTGTTTGAATTTTATAAATAAATGGCATTCATTTGGTAAAATTCAATAGAGGTATTGACTTCAACACATGCAAGATCTGCAAACCCAGGTCATAACAAAATATCTCAATGTAATTTCATGCCCAAGTCACTGACCCCAGGAGTTGACTCCAGCAGCCACACAGAGTTGATGGCTGCAATAAACCCTCACTGGGCCTTGCAACCAGCAGCCACCCCCAAACAGCAAAGAGCACATTTTAAGAAGGTGAACTTGGATAAGCAGCACAGAATCGAGTTTGTAATATTTACTGCGCTCTCTAATTCCTTTAATTTCTTGCACTTCAGTGAAGAGGAACCTTTCTTGTGTGAACTACAACAGGGCAGTGCCAATCCTCTCTCTGGTATCAGATACATCTGTTAAAGAGGCGAATTTACTGTCACCAACTGATGTGACAATGAGTTCCTAAATTGGGGGGACAGGTTTTTCCCCCAGCCTTTACTCAGGGGAAAGAAAAGGATGAAGTGGGACAAGGCCTTTTCCTTCTCTCCATCTTTGAGAATCCCTGAGATCTCCAGAGGACCCTGAGCCATGGGAGGGGAAGGACTGCTCCTGAGCATTGCTCCCAAAGCTCGGCATTCTCGCCAGCTTCCTGCCAGTGGGCTTTACTGGGGGCACGGGGGGAGGGGGCTGGTGGCTCATTGCCCTGCAAACCCTCATAAAGAGAGATTCCACAACAAGGAGAGTCTGTGCAAAAGGCTAATTACAGCCTGGGGCTGCATTAACCTTTAGTGTGGGTTCCCCACTGGGACCTTTGTGAGACTCTGTGTGTGTGTTCATGGCTTGTGTGCACACACAGATCTTCTCCCTCTCCTTTAATTCCCCTTTCTCCTCTGGCAGATCCTTACACAGATGGATATGGATCTCTCCCATATACTGATGTTTCTGAGGCACAGAAAACCTTCACGGTCCAACAGTTTGTGCACCGGGGAAGCCAAGGAAAGGATCAGACCTCCCCATCTCCCCTCAGTGTGAAACAGAACTGGCTACAGAATTCCCTCCTGGGATGGAAGCTGAAAACACAAATCCAGCAAAGACAATAACAACCAGCTTGTCCCTGGAAAGCAGCTGGTACAAACCCACACTGTCAAGGAGAAGGCATCCAGTTCTCTTTGGAAAAACACACAGAACACAATCAATGTGAGCCAGGTGCATCGGTAAATATTATGACATGAAAATTTATGACTAAGAGCTACCAGTGGACTCGTGGTTAAACTTGCAGGGATGATGTAGATATTCAGACAATCTCGGTGCTTTTCCTGGACAGCTACCACGGGTAAGTAAAACTGAAAGCAAAACTTAGCAAAATTTAACTCACTAGAGATGATGCTGCAAAATGACTCTAATGGAGACCACAGTCATTCCAGCCTCGGAGATCCTGTGAGGAAATATGCTGTAACTAATCTGATTTCTACTCTTGCCCACACAATGATCTGACTGAGGGTGAAAATACCCATGAAAATATCAGCCTACATCGGATCTTCACATATTTGAAAGCTCACAGAAAACTTAGCACAGGCCTAGCACAGCCTCACCTGGCTGATGGCAATAACCTGACACCCCACAAGCTCTCAGGGCACAGTGTTGCTACAGCAGTCACTTTTTACTTCCTCATGCCGTGGAATCCTGGAATGGTTCGAGCTGGAAGGGACCTTAAAGATCATCCCCCAGCCAAAGGCTTCTCTCCCATTTCCCAGTGGCCAGGTGGGGACGTGGCAGGATTCCCACCATGCACCAGCCCCAGTCTCCAACCTCATCCACTCCAGTTAAACCTCATCGCCTTTCGCTTCAGCTGCTCAGCAGACTTTTTTTTGGACTTGCCTTTGCAAACATTTATCCCAATAGGTAGTTCTGGCTAAAAAAATAAAACCTCAGCAAAATAGAAAAGCCTCCCATACAAACGATAAATCCCAACCAAAATCAGGTCTGCCACCGAACATCCTCCTCTCCTTGGGGACAGGAGGAGGGAAAAAACGCATGACAGATGTTAATCACCTCCTTTAATGAACTGCTTGGAGATATTTAAATAGGGTGGTGTTGATTGTGGTGTGAGAACATATGTACAATAGTACAAAACAAAGTAGAAACATGATGTATTATTAATACATGTTAATTCCTTTACATCTATTTGGAGGCATGGTGAGGGAAGAACATACTGTGTATTCTCACCGTGGCTCTTCTTGGATATAAAGAGACCCTCTGAAGCAAATTCTTCAGCCTACTATACTTCAAGAAATAGTAATCTAAAGCATCATACATCTCCTATTAAAATTTTAAAAACATAGCTTTAAGTCATACGTTACATTGAATGCTTTAATATCTCATCTGATTCAGTAGGTTTTAAACCCCACAGAGGTCACATTTGGAAGCACTAGTCCCTTTTTACAGCATCTCCAAACATTAAATAAAAATAAAAATTATTAGGAGGAATAGAGCCATCTGTAGAGGCTAATAATGTGTCAGTTTGATATTATTATTAATAATACTATTATTTCTGTTTCATATTAGGGAGATCATGATTGCTAATGGCTATAAACTAGAAGTGATAGCCTTCATTCTGGCCCATCTGTGTTGCAGCCAGAGCGGCGTGAGGGGGTCCAGTTACAGCCCAGTTGTCTCTCCTGACCCTATTTGGTGTCTGGTGTTATCCACGCCGCTGTCCCTAAAGCCTTGGCATGCCCAGCTCCGGGATCTGCTTACAACAAACCCGAGCCCTGCACCAGGCTTTGATGGCCTTGTGAGCAGCTCAAGGTCATGTTGTGATCAGGTACCCAGGACTGGTGGGTTTAGGGGAAGGATGAAACCCATCCTGATGTCACCAGCTGGGCAGGGAAAGCTGTCCCAGCCAACTCCTGGGAAGGGAATGTGGAGCAGAGGGATTTGGGCAGTGGCTTGCTCCTGATTTAGAAACAGGAGCCTTGTTCTTGGTTCTTCTCAAAGATTTCCTTTGGTCAGCTCAGCTGCACATCACTGGGCTTGGACTAAGAGGTGCTTCATGGCCCACAAGGCTTCTCTGCATCCTGTGCCCTTTCCCTACAAACCCAGAAGGCCCTTGGACACAAATCTGGTGTTTTACATTTCTGGTGGTGTTCAACACCTACAGTGAGTCACTTAAAACAGTAACACTAGTCAATTCAACTAATTGTAAATATTATGATAAAGTATAAATGAAGAAGTGGCTGTTGTCCAGCAAATGAATGAGGAAGCACCACACAGCTCGAGTTTAAAGAGTGCAGCAGTCTCATTCCGTTAACTGATTAACCCAGCAGCACTGACCAGGCACTTCCCTCCTCTCTAACACCAAATATGTACAGACCACGGTCCCTCTTCCCCTCTATGTCACTGTTGTGGGTCATATTCAGTGCTGATGATTTGTAATTTATCCAACAGGTACAGGCACATTTCCCCCAGGTAACATTTGTAAACAGAAATAAAGCTGCTGCTGTATTGTTTGCCTCAGAAACTCTGCAATTCTAGTGTGCCATAGAGTAGGCAGTGATGTGTAACCAAGGCCAGTGATAAAAAGAAACTGCAATTGTTTTTTTTAAGGTACAGCTCTAAAACTGTACTATGTGGATTTCCATGGTGTAGCAGCGCAGACAGAAATGACTTTTTTCCCCTCTATAAGAACTAGTTATCTGATTCACTTTTGTTTCCCTTATTCCAATGTTCAGTTGCATTTTAGTGTTCAGAGCTATAAGGATGCATTGAAACTTATGGAGCCTGACATTTTAACTATCTCATCTTAGCATGATTCATCTCAATTTACTTTCTTCAAAAATGTAGCCTGGAAGAATATGAACCATTTTGGGGGCTTGCTAGAAGGCCATAAACTCCATTAAAGAGTAGAGTATCAGCTGTCTTCCAAAGAGGGTTTGCTTGTTATGGGGCTCATCCTGCAGAAGTAATAGGTGCCTGCTGGGAAATGCCATGGAGTCTCAAAGGCTGAATTCACGGGACTGGGGGGGAACCGAGCCCTGGATTGTGTCCTCCACCCTCACAGTGTTCTGTGCTCTGCTGTAGGAAGAGCAGAACAAAGAAACTCAGCGGTGTCTGCTCTGCGTTTGAGCATTGAGCAGAGCAGAGGCACCTCAGTAGTTAAACAGTGAGGAGATTAAAAGAGCCTCAATAAATTTGATGGGTTGATATGAGCAAACAAAATCATTCATGTGATGTTACACAAGTGTCTGTCCAGAAAACACACGATTTTGGAGCCATGGCCACAGCCTGACATGTGTTCTGGGGCAGAGCCTCTGTGGGCATCAAGTGCCATCGCTCTGCCGAAGTCACCAGAGCTGTGACAACTTAAACCCATGGGGGCAGTGCCCTTTTTGTGCACAATTCTTGTAAAACTCACATTGCACCACACCCAGAGCCCTGGCAGTGTGACCATCACGGTGTGAAGGGCTCCACATACACAGAGCTGCACCACGGCCCATCGAGGACAGGGTGAGAGACTTGACTTCCACCCAGCTTTGGGATTCACGCGAGCTTTGGCTGCCGTGACATGAACAAAAACTTTAAACGTGGCTTGTTCAGACACTTCCAAACCCCAAGCACAGCCACAACAGCTCCCCAGGTTGTGGTGGGGAATGTGGACACACGGTCATGTCCCCAAGAGTTCAGTGACACCTCGCCTGGCCTGTTCCCCTCCCGCACTTCACTGATACAGTGAAACAATAATATATCACCAGACCTGACCCCTTGGCCTGTATGAATTATCTGTTTTAGAAAGATGTGAAACCACCTTTTATATCCAACATAATAGATATTTAGACATTGTAGATCAATAGTGAACAAGTTTTCTGGTTATAGTTAATGGGTGCCAGAGGGGCATTCTGACATTGACCTCTGACACTCTTGTTGACAAGAAATCTATAGAGGAAAAAAATAGGAAAGACTGCCAGGTTTTAAAGTTATGAATATAGATCTACAGCGAATAATGGTAATTTTCATTGAGCAGGAATTTTTCATACTTTCCGTTTCAGATGAATTTCTCCAAAATCCTTAATTCTGACCAATGTAAAATTAATAACTGGCCCTTGGTGAACATGGGAAAACAACTGTTCAGCTGTATGACACAATTTGCCATTTGTTACTCGTGTGATATTGTTCTGCTGTCAAAGAAGACTTTTCCCTTTATAAAATAGGCTGTCATTTATAATTCCAAACCAGCACAGATTTGTTAAACAGCCACCTCATCATAGGTCTGGCTAGGAAGAAATACAGGCTCCTGGTTCTTGAAAGATGATTTTGGAAAGAGAACAGGACTTCTTTTTCTCTTAAGTAAGATTTTAATGTTATGAATTCACACAAAATTGGTTGCTAAAATGTATGGCCATCAAAGCCCTAAGATAAATCCTTATTCCTTAATAGTCAGAGAGTTCAGCTAATTCTCATGCAATTAATCGATGCAGAGAAAGGCTGTTGGTGGTGACAGGTACGTGTATAAAATTCAATTGTTGTATCAAATACTTGGTGTTCAGTAAAGGAAGTTCCAGTCACCAGCTGAAGGGAGCAGGCAAAGAGAGCCCGTTTGGCACAATCCCCCACGCCTCAGGTACTGAAATCAGCTCTGTCCCTGCAGTCAGACGAAACCCCCGGGCAGGGAGGGTGTCCCCCCAAACCCATCCCTGCTGTATGATGGTGTCACACGAGGCCCCGTGGCCTTCCCGCAGCGCGGCACTGTGGCAAACACATTTGTCCTGGCTGTGCTTTTCTCTCAGCCCCCGTCTCATCTCGGGGAGATGAATCGCTGCCGGGTCCAGCCTGACTCCGAGGGCAAAGGCAGGTCTCGAGGAGGTAACCTGCCTCCTACGGCTTCAACATTTTAATTAATTTTAACACTAATGCACAAATGAGACTTAATCACTCTGCTGCGGCGCTCTCTAATTTACCAAGTTTATTCATTAAAACTTTCCTCCCTGAACTCTGATTGAATGTCATGCTTTTTAAAGGGCCTCTCAAACAGCCCTCAGGCTTTTCAGACTGCTGTCTCGGGCGGCTGCTGGAACTCTTTTTGCAATTTGCTTTGCAAGGAGGAATGTGAAAGTGTGGTGGGAGAGGGCTGGGAGATGCTGTTAAAATGAGGTTACCGGGACAGAGACTGTGAGGGCTGCTTGCAAATGCTCCTGTAAACACACGTGGGGCTAAAATTATCTGCTGAACATCAAAAATATGTCTTCACTTTTACAAATCCTGCACCGAAATACTTGACACTGTCCACAGGATGCTCATGCTGCCTTTTGTCATTTAGTGCAAGAATGTAATATATGCTCCATGACTATTAACTTTATGAGATTGCCTTAGATTACACTGTGATATGTTTTATTGCTGTGCTGTATAACAAAAAGCGTGGTGATAACCTTATTTGTTTTAGATAATATATTTGCAATGTGTTTGCTAATCTAATTATTTTAGAATCAATATAATAAAACCTTAAGTACACAGTTTGGTCTATTAATTGCTAGAACTAAAATCTGAAATTTATTGTTTAAATGGAGGTTCTCTATTTCAAATTAACTGAAGCAAAATGTAATCTTTACCTTTTTAATTAACTGTGTTCAATATTAGGTAAAAAAATACCTCACATTTCTAGTTCCTTATGAAGACTGCAGTCAGCAAGGATGATATTCAATCATACATTTAATTGGCTTTTTTAAAGTCATTTAAGTTACTTGGATCTTTAAGAAAGTTGCAGCTAAGAAAAAATCTGCTGCATGTAGTTTGTGGGAGAATTCACTCAAAACCTAGATGCAGAATAGTTTATAAAAATTTTTTAAAAAACCAAACCCGTGGGTGTGACTGTAAAGATATGTAAAGCAAAGTAAAAATATTTGTTTATTTGTTTCACCTCTGGGCGCTGGGAGCTTTACACAGCACCCACAAGTCTGCAGTGATTTCCTTCAGCTCTGGGGTACAGTTCTGGTGATTCACTTTGCTGATTCGCTCTTACACTTTTCTGGTTTATTATATTTCCTTCTGCACTCTCCCTTTATTTTGGGAAGCAGCTGAGTTGTCAGCACAGAGGGTCCCTTAGGACTGGAGCTGTCCTAAGCAGCCAAACCATTTCGTGAGGCTTCATTGGCAAAGCCCCCTGACACCGTGGGTGGTTCAGTTAAGAAAACTGCCTCAAGTGTCTCGATTAATACCAAATTCCTGCCTCTGTAGCTCGTATGAGCTCAAAGTTTACTCAGGCAATGAAAATGTCTAGCTGGAGATTAAGGCTAACCTTCCTCAAGTTTATAAATCACCACCACTTCTCTATTTGAATCGATTTTAAATATGAAAGAACTGTGATTCTTCCCTTTTCTATTGCCTTTCCACTTCACCCAGTGCCCTACTGCTTCTCCTGACATTTGTTTGGGATTTCCAGTAGCCTGTGGGCAGCCTGGAAAAGTCTTCTGCATGAGGAAAATGACTGACATGTCCAGTGAGTCTGAAGCACCTGGGACAGGGATCATGGCATTTTTCAGGACAATCCATGTGCTGGTGTCTCCCTGCTTCCTCATCAGGGACAAGCTCCTGTCCCCAGACCAAGGGACAGCCGAGCTCAAGCTGGCTGAAATGTGTTTGTCAACTTCTAACCCACAACCAGGGCACCTAAGATCCAAGTGCTGCAGCACTGCAGCAGAGAATCAGGGAATCACAGAGTGGTTGGGTTGGAAGGGACCTTAAAAACCATCCAACACCCAACTCAGCTCCCAGCACCACTGCCTCTCACTCCAGCCAGCCTCCCAGTTTGGTTTTGCCTCATCTACCTGTTACATTTCTGGCTGAGAAATTAAATTCAGGGGGAAAAAAAGGCGTTTCAACAGCCTTCCTTTTACACCTGGGAGTTCCTGCAGCTCTTCTTGCATCAGTCTTTCAGCACATTCCTGGGGTAACTTCTCCTCCCCTGGACTGTGCTGACAGCTGCATTGGCTTTTTCAAAGGCAAACCAAGTGTCATGATTTTTCCTAGGATTCCTCCTTCAAAATTTTCCTGTTAGTGTTTCCTTAAGGACATTTCCTCTGCTTGTTCACACACTGCCACATTAAAACCTTTCTGTGTCTCTGCCTTTCCATACAAACACACCCATTAGTGAATTGTATTTGGGGCTGGAAATGTTCATCAACTTCTCGGGAATGATTGCAGAGTTTCTCTCATCTTCCTGGGAAATTTATGAATCGATATTTTCAGCTTCATTGCTGCCCAGGTTCTGTGAAACAATCCTTATGTTCAGATCTTTCTGCGGGCTCATCAAGCTGCAGGTCCTATTGAATTGGCTGCAGCTCTGTTTCCACCTCATTATGGTGGGAGGCACCGGAACACATGGACAATTGTGGCAGGAGCCCTTTCCTGCCACTCCAAACAGAAAACTTTATTGGAATAAGAATTACTGTGGCTGATTGAATTATTCCATCTCCTGCCTCCCCTCTGTAGTGCTTAAATCTGAAGCCTGCCCAGAGATGCTCCTCTGACCCTCAAATTGTGGATTTAAGGAAATGCACAGGTCGCAGTGGCTCCCTAAAAACCCCAATACTACAGCTGTGTTCTCATTTCCACCCATAAACCTGGCATGTTTAATAAAATGGTCAGGCTGAAAACTACTTCAAATATTAATTCCTACAACCACAAACTTGAAACAGCCCTTTTTCCACACCCTGTGTAAAATGCCCCTGTCCAGAGCAGAAGTGATGGATGTGCCTCTGCTCAATCACATCTGCACAGAACATCCCTAAATTAATTTCATGTAACAAATATGTTTGTAGAAATTAGGCTTTGCCAGCAGGCAATTCACAAACAAACAAAAATCCCTGCTTTTCTTTAAATCCATGGGTAGTTATGAATAGCTAACCCATCTCTGGTCATTATCTAGCAATGAAAAATTGACAATAGAGTTATTAGGATAATATACGTAATTAATAGAAATATTAAAGGATTCACCATTAACCTGCATTTGCTCAGAATGCCAGAGGGGTGATTAGTTAGAATGGCACAGAATGTTTTATAGCGCTTACTGCTCCTCTAAGAAGTCAGAGAGAGGGAAATGGAGATCCAAGCCTCTCCTGGATTGAAGTATGACCTTAATGGTATTCAAATTTTTAAACGGGAATGAAGATAAAGAGAACGTGGGAAAATTATACTTTGAACTTACCAAAGGGATTAGGACACACCAAAAAGATCTATTCTTTTTGGTAAGGTAACCAATATTTTAAAATCAAGGTGTTCCAAAACTTTTGTGACTGGAAGCAACTATCCATCTTTAACACTTCTCACAGCTCAACATCTGTTGTTGCTGATAGAGGATTTTTATCTGAAAATACTACAAACATCTCCTCACCGTGCGTCAGACACACGACACAAGATGCACAGGATAATTCTGGAGTCAGTCACAGATGGGCTGCAAACCACTGTCAGATAAAATGTGGATATATTCCATGTACTTCAGCAAGGCGCAGGTTTAAGTTCACTTTAGAAACTATTTTTTAAGCTGCAGAAGGTGACAAGCAGCAGGGGGTTTATAAAAAGGATCAGAATTTGGTTTAAGGAAAATTTACAACACAGAGCTGTTGAGAAGAATCAGTTGGTTGTAGTTTATTAGTGGCTGTGGATGGTTTCGTGTCAGCTGGGTTTGTCTGTCCAGAGAGAAGGCTGGGACTCAGCTCTCAGCTGCATTTCTCTCCCAGTGAACTGATGTGCTTTGTCTTCTTTTGTTATATGACCCCAGAATAGTCCAGGCATTAATAACGGTACAGTTAAAAGGAAAGAGAAAAGATCCCACACCTCATTATCCCGTTTCCTGTTTGAGGGATGGTGTGAGACCAAATTAGTGTATGTTTGGGAAGCACACGGGAAGAGCTAAGCGTTGCAATAGAGATGCTAATTTAGAATTAAATAGGTCACTGGGAACCAAGTTCACCAACAATAAATCTGAATTCAGTCACCTGGAAACCCCCACGAGGCTTTGATGCTATAGAAATTGCATGGATTCTTCTCCCTGAGTGTCTTCCTGTGGCATGCAAAATCACTTCAGACTAATATGACAAGACAATAAATGTTGTTTCCTTGCAAGGCCAATAGTGACTCATTAAGGATGGTTATAAATCAGTTGCCTGATTTATAACTTTTAAAACTTTATTTTTGGGAAGAAAACCTCACACAGAGATTCAAACTTTGGCATCCCTCTTGTTAACTCTCATTTAAAAAGGTGGAATCAACAGAAGTCCCACCCCAAGTCCAGCAACAGCTTGGACGTATATTCAACACCAAGCTGAATGGATGAGAGATTGAGAAAGTTAACAAAAAACACATTTTCTTCCTTAAAGAAATATTTCCTCCTGACAGATTTTGGATTGCATGCTCTTTGAAATACCGGAGCTATCACAGCATGTTCCCAGAGAAAAAATACGAAAAGCTCCCAGCGCTAAGTGCAAAACATGCGACATCCACAGAGTAAACGCGCGGCTGTGTATGCAGACGGATAAAAACACACCCACAAAGAGTACACCTCTCAATAAAAATATGTATGAGCAAGCAATTCCTTGGGAAAAATCCCAATTAAAATACTGTGGGCATATTCAAGAAGGACTGCTTGGCAAGCCATTCTTCTCCTGAACGTGCCTTTTGAGCTCTGCTGCTGTGGGACCGGCTGGGATAACTTGTCACGGTCTGCACGGACGCTGGGACACTGGAAGGGGACCTGGAGGGAAGGAAGGCTTTGGGGGGAATTCAGAGGCCAGTCTGTGCTCATCCTATAATTAACAGAACCGAGCCAGAGCTCCATTTTGAGCTAGATTTTTAAATTTTTTTACAGAAAAAAATAAACACACACAAAAAAGATAAGTAACAGACCAATTAAAGAGATTTCTAAGAAGGAGAAATCCAGCGGAAGGATGCACCTAAGTAACAAATTTGGGATTAAAATCATGATTTTGCTGTATTTGCCATCGTAAAATGAGGATGCTGAATCTCAAGTCTCCTTGAATTCTCCAGGTTTCAAACAGAAGAGGGTTTCTTTTTTAGGTACTTCTGTTTCCTGGGATGTAACACTTCCCACCATGTCACAACCCTAGGCCTGATGCTTTAGATTGCAATGGGACACTTCTGATCCTATGATTTTTAGTGCATTATTCATTCAAGTGATCATAAAGTGGCAGAACAGCCAAGAAATGTTACATTTAGACATAGGTAACTAAGAAAATCTGGCCTCTACCTAGTTCACAAAAGAAAAAAAATGTGGATTGGGATGAAAGAGATAATTTTTATTTTCTCTCCTGTAGAAAAAGTAAGTGTAAAATATAAAATAAAAGTTTAATTGGAGGTTTCAAAACCAGAGGTGGTGTGGGTTTGTTACCTGGGAGGCCTGAGGGAACTAAACCCAAGGAAATTTCTGATTGAAGCAAAACCAAGTGTAACCTCGCAGAGACTCGAATTCCATCAATTGAAAACCAGCACATGAAACTCTCAGACTCCTGATTCTCTAGAACTCTACCAGGGGTCCATAAGCTCAAATTTAGAATTTCTTTTTATTGATGACAGTTGAGGGAATAAAGAGAAAGAGGGAGCCTCCTCTACAACTGCTCTACTCCCTGTGGAAGAAGTACTCAGTGAGTACTCACACCTGGAGATCAAGCCATACTTTCTTGTGTCTAAACAGAGAGAAATAAAATATTCAGCCAGAATGGGATATCTTCATTTAACTTTTGAGTGCTTTGAGAATCCTCTACCTCAGCTATTACCTGGAGTAGGCAGGATGCAGGAACAAAATAGGATTTGTGACCATAAACTTGGCTTTCCTCTGTAAAGCAGTGCTAACACCACCCCAAAGGAGTTGTGCAACAACCCAATTAGCAGTTCTGACTACTGAATAATGTCATAAACCCTTCCAAACTTCGTTGGGGTTTTTTAAAGTCAATAGTACACTAAGAAAAATTAAGCAGAAAATTAACTTTCCCAAATGTCTTCAGTAACTGGACAGAATTTCCAGCAAGCACCAGAGCTTTCAAATGAACAAGATGTCTCCAATTTTGGCTTTAGAATCCAAAAATTCTCATTGGCTTCCTCAATTCATTTACTGTAATTTACCCCTCCCCACAAGTTTTTAGGTGGTGGAAAAGATTAAAGATGATCCCATAACAGTCTATTCAGTATTTTACATTCCCTGACCTTTCATGTAATTTGATATGTTCCTTTGGATGTCTCTTCCAAGCGTGGTGGGTGAGAGCTTGATTTATAAACAGTGAATGCACAGGGGATTTTTATGTACTTTGTTCACCCCATCAGTTTTTTCTGGGCTCGTTTACAGTCTATTTGCAATTCATTAAAGGACTTTTCTTTTTGTTAAAATTGCCTTTCTGGGTTTTTTTATGTTTCCATACCAGAGTAGGTTTCTTTTGAGGAAGGAAAGTCTTCAGATGCTGTGACAGCTGTTATGGGGTCCCCTGCTTCTACTTCGTGTTATGGATCTCACAGCTGTAGCACAAAAAGGGCAGGGTCGCTTTAAAGGAGGATTTGGATAAAAATCCTGTTCTTTCCTTGCCTTTATCTTCAATGTGAAGTGATGGAAGACCATTCTCCCCACTAAAATCCGAAGAAAATACCTTTGAAAGAGCAGAATTCTTGGTTCTAGGCACAGGACAAGCACATTTTTCCTTTACTCACAGTACGACTTTGAGGACAGTAGATGAGATGAAGAATGAATCTAAAAATGTGAGATTTCTACCATTTTTTGCCTTGTCAGCAGCTTCCCCAGTGAACGAGAAATGGGAATCTCCACTGGATGAGACACGGAAGGAGACATCCATGAGGCACATGGAGCTCTTAGGACAGCTCAGCCTCAAGGAAAGGAGGCCCACCAAGGATTCTGGGGACCCAAGGGATGGTAACCCTACAGGGGTCTGGGGACAGCCCCAGACCCCTCCCACATGGAGCCATGGAAGGGATTGGGATCTCCAGGAACAGCAAAGCCTCAGAGAAGTGCAAACCACAGAAATCCCCCAGACCCCACTGTGCCAGCAGCAACTTTTTGCTTTTAAAGAGGAGATTTGATTTAAGACATTAAACAAGTTTTTAGAAAACTCAGGTTTTCCTTCCCAATTCCCTCACTGCCTCCCACCACTGAGTGCTTCTTCCCCTCTGGCTCCTCTCAGGGATGCTCTGCTCAGCCTTTATTTACCCCATTTTTGGGTATTTTGTAGCCTAAGTAATGCCACTGTTAAAACAAAAGCCAAACAAATAAGAAGAACAATTCCACTGCTACACATTCCAGTCCTTTAAGAAAAGTAGCCAGTCAGTGCCAATTTTTTGAGAGATAGAAAGACAGTCTTTTGTGTCTTCAACCATGTCCTAACTTGGCAAGAATAAAATCCAAATATATCCAAATATTTCTATTTTTTTCTAAACATACTGATTTTTCCTCCTTGGCCTTAGTGAGGAAGATGTACTGGATGAAGGATTAACTAAGGCTGGTGGCTGAGTGCCAGAATCCAGGGGGAGTCAGGGAATGTGGTGTCATTAGCTACCCAGTAACCAAACCAGAAGGCAGCTTTTAAGAATTTATATATGACCCAATTTTCAGTTTCTCTGATGCTTGTACACGTCACAATTTTCTTGGAGCATAAAACCTCCTGTATGAAAACATTTGCTGGCAGGAAATGTCTTTTTGTTGTTGGTTACCTGCTCTCTGACTGCAATTTGCAGGTTTTCAGCTAAAAAAAGAATGGTTTCATCCCTCTCCCGAGCACAGCAGCTGATGCCAAATGTTTCAGTGCTCTGGGAAAGGCTTTTTCTCTCTCTGCGGGGAGCACTTTTTCTGATCCCCAATGTAGCAGTTAATAAAGTCTCAATAGTCTTTCCACCATTTCCCTCAGCTCCCGTTTGCAGTCCTAAAACTCCACTTCTGCTGTCACTCTGCAGCCTCTCCAATCTTCTCTGCCAAATGATGTTTTCCTTAGCAGGAACTTCCAATGTAGCCCCAATTGTTTCTGTTTTATTGAGGGATTCCTCCTGAGTGGATTTTTCGATAGCATTTTTAACCACACCAGCAGCCACGCTCCTCTAAAGCAAAATTATCTCCAGCTCCCCGAGATTTAATAGCAGTAAAGTTTTTAGTGCTACCTTACTCAAGTCCCCTGAGCCTGCAATAGGTTCCTTCTCTTAATATTCCATTATGTCTGACATGCTCTTGCCATCCATGGAGAGAGATTGGATCTTGTACTCCAAGCTTCCAGACTATCACATTTCCTGCCTTTTCTAAAACATACCCTGCTCTTTTCCTGGAGGTCATCCTGCCTCGCCTCGGAATGGAGCTTGCACACAAACAGTACAGAACAAGAAATTGAAGGCTGAGAAATTTTCATCTTTTGGCAAAGGCAGGTGTTTTTAGGATATGTTCTAACTGGGGTTCTGTTTTCCTTCTCTCCCACAGTTATAAAGCTCTTCCAGAGGAAGATGTTTCTCAGGAGCACACACAGGTCTCAACAAGAGGGGAAGCTCCTGGCCACTACAGGGGACACACACTGGCACTCCCAAGCACGAGGTGGCAAAATTCAGATCTTAGGAAAAAGGAAAATCGGAATTCCAATCTTGGCTGTGCCAAACCAGGCAGTGCCAGTGCTCTCAGTAATACTCATTGTGTGCACAACCCTAACTCAGAATAAACAACTGATTGGCTGAGAGGAATGTGTGCCATGGTTCCAATAACTACAGAATTTAGGGATAATCTGGGTAGGGATTTGTGTTGAGAATATTATCGGCTGCTTCCCATTAAATCTGCTGAGAGTACGAAGAGATTACGTTCACTAATATTTGAGATACTAAGACAAGAAGCACTTAGTGCTATTAAGTTGTACTTCTGTCTCTGAAACATAAATTATATAGTATATAAATAATATCGCATATACCTTTAGGTAATGTAAATAATCATCAGCTTGGAGTTTTAAGCTGCCACACAACATTCCCACTTCGTGATTTTTTTGGTTATGGATTTATTTTCAAAGCTGAATGAAGAGCAAATTTTTGGACCATGTGTTGCACTCACTGGTATGTTTTTCCTGATCCCAGTTCTGAATCCTGACAGTTAAAAATCAGATGTCTGTCTTTGATGAAAGAATCATCACCCGAACCAATAATTGTTATCCTTTCAAACCTCAGCACTTCCACTGCTTGTACAGTGACAAAAGGTATAAATCAGCCCCACGGCTCCTGATTAGTGCCATTAGCAGTTGGTTGTGATCCTGTGTTTGAGCCGCTGATGCCACAGCGGCAGGACAACAGCGCGGCTCTGGCTGGCAGCCAAGCCGTGGGTGTATTTAACATAACTGTATCCCAAGCACAGGGCCGAACGGAGCCTCCAGAGGCTCAGATTTTGGGGATGCAGCTCTGAAACTTCCTCAGCATATCCACATCGTTTGTTTTACCAGCTTAGTGACAGTACAAGGGGGGATGGCTTGCATTGCTGCCTGCCAGCACTAATTACAACATCCCCAAAATTGTGGTGTTTTCACCAAACACGGCACCTCTGCATGACCACATAAGGGCAGTAACACCATCAATAGCTGCCAGGTGATGTTCACTGTATGTATTTATGTATTACCACTCTCATCTCTATCATTCCAGCATGGCAGATACCAACTGTTAATACTACACTGTCACTTCTGTCGTGTGCTCTAATGCCTGGTAGGTGAATTTATTTGTTTAGCCTCCAGATAGAATTATTAGAACTCATAAATGAAGAGCTGATTGTTGAAAAAAAAATATCAGGGCAGCTGGGGATTATCTATGTACATGGAGAAAAATCTGTGTTATGGTAATGGATCATATCCAGCTGCTCCAGTGCATGGATGTGCTTGTGCTGGATTATTTACATTTCATTCTGCTCAGCACTCTGGGCTCTCTGCTTGACTCTAACACAATTCTACCACTGGTAACAACAATAAGAGATGAAGTGTTCACCTCCTCTAGTAAATAGAACGTTGTGGCCAAACCACTGCCCTGGCAATGCTGTTCCTGTGCTGCTGCTTCCACAAGCAGGATTGCAAGAGCAGGGAAACCTGGTGTGAAGAGCACTGGATTTCCTGAGCAGTTTGTGCCTGGAGCAGCTGAAGCATTCCAGCAATCCTAAAAGTAATAAATAAAATCAACCCCAGCCACCACTGTACTGGGAAGGGAAAGACAAATATATGTGATAACCAATGAAGCAGATTGACCAACAGCTCCTGCATCTTGCTTTAAAATTTACCAGGAGTATTCAAACCCTGCTGTGCCACTCCTCGGCTGCGCAGGAGAACTGCTGACGGTGCGCTTTTCGAGTAAAGATGGAGCGCAATCTGTATGCAAATGAGATGTTAATATGGCATATAGAAGTAAAATTCAATAAAACAAGTTTGCACTGAGCTCACAGAAATTTGGCCATTCCTTGACTTTGGCTCCTCGCTGGGTTTTTGCTGACTCAGTTTCCCCACCTCCCGCGCAGTTTATATGAGTTTTGTGATTTAGCAGATAAAACCAAACAGCGTCTTCCCTGCTCATGAAGTGCGACAGGCTTTCACACGTGTCCACTACCTTTTAATGACCCAAATGTCTCCAGCACTCCTGAGAGCCGGCTTAAAATCCGCATTGATCGCCCTGAGGTTTCTGCTGCTTGCATTGCAAAGAGCGCTGAAAGCCGTGACTCAGCCGCACCGAGCCGAGGGTGGTTGTTAACCCGTCTTGGATGGGACACGGCCGTATAAAGAGATTTTACGAGTAAAAAATTCTGGACTCGAGTTTGTTGGCAAGCTGTGGTTTACAACAGCAGCTAGAGTAATCTGCTGATAAAATTCCACACTATTCAAACAGCCAGCGAAGGAGGGAGGAAAATCAGGAGCTGTCCAATGCTATTGGGAAGAAACAGAAATTCAGGTCTAAAAAAAAGGATTTACCAGGTTTGATAAAAACATGGGTCAACTCTGAAATTGTCCTCACACTCCTATTGGTAATACAACATTTTGCTAACCGACCACGAGTTTTCATGGATTCTTTGGGGTTGGAAAATACCTTTAAGATCACAGCACTTTACAAGCACGAATTAGTGACTCATTAATTACTGAGGCAAGAGTTCAACCCGCATTTCACAGAGCAAGAATCAAAAAATCCTAGAGAGTAAAAGGCCCCAAAATTCTCCCTGAGGTGTCTCACATTCAATACCAAGTGGGTATTTATGACTCTGGTCTCTCAGATTTGTTTATTTGACAAAAGTTCTTTAGAGACAGTTCTTTTAGGTCTTAATCGTTCTCCTTTTGGAAAAGCACCGGTCCAGAAGCAGAACTGAAACACTCTCTGCTCTTGGCAGGGATTGTTTCCCCTGCAGAGAATGTCAGTGCTCCATACTCACTTTTACACTCTTCCCAGATTCACCACAAAGATCTCACTCTTTGTATGTGTCTCTCTCTCACACACACAGAGTTTTCTCTCTTTTACCTCAAATCACCTCATTACCTGGAGGTTTTCTGCCCAGTATTTTACCAGAGACTTTCCAAGCCCTTGGAAAGTGCTTTTGCTCACTCTGGTCTTACAGAGAGCCCAAACTATACAGTTGCAATGTATCCTGTATTGTATAAAACTATGGATTTGACTCAGAGGCTAAGCTAGTATTTTTTGTTTGAACTAATTAGGTTTTGCTACTATAACTGCCAAAAATTCTTAATTGCACTTTAAAGCAGTTAGGCAAAACTGAAGAGTCAACATCTAGAGAAAATGTCTTTCTGTAGGATTCATATAAAGAATGAACATTTATTTTCCCCGTAAACATAAAATCCCTGAGTTGCTCCATCCACTCAGCATTGCTAATTTCTGAGTCTGTCTTTGAAGCAATAATTCCTTCAATAGTTCAGATTTCATGGAAATGGCATTTCTTCACGGTCCATGTTTTGTGTGGGAATTTATGTCTGCCAAAATCTCCCCCTCTTCACATTCAGTTCAGAAAGGGCTGTTGACTCAAATTCTAGGCTTCAGAACACAAGAATTGCAATTATTATCACTTTGTTTTACATCAGTTCTTCAAAATTCCGCTTTTTCTCCCAGAGTATTGCACAGAGGCTGGGGTGAACAAGGCAGGGAAGGTGAGGGTTTGAGCCAAGATGGGGAGAGCTCAGCAGAAAAATGGATAGCTGAGCTCTCTGCTTGGCAAACCAGTATGAAACAGTAATGATTTGCAGGCACTGCAGAACAGATGATCTTTAAAGATTTAAAAGAGAATATGTTCTCTTCTTAAAAGAGAAATAGTGACTTTTCAGATGTGAAAATGTGAAAAAATCCTTGTACCTTCCCTGGCAGTTTGTATTCAGCAATGATAACTCCAGAAAAATTCCCCTCTTTACCTCCAGTGACCTCTTGAATCCTGCCATTATCTGGCATCTCTTCTAAGGCATTACAATAAAAATAATAGGAACAACGGTGGGGTTTCTATCAGCATAAATATTTATAGTTACATTTTAATAATATTCATGCCATTTTCATAATAGGAAATCACCTAATGATGCGGCAGGTTATGCTTGTCCAGGGGTTCCTTACTTGCAGATCAAGAAGAAATTTCTTAGCAACTGGGAGGTGCAAATTGAAGTGATCTTTATTTCAGTATCTCTGCCTCAAACAAGGTGCTGCCTTTAATCAGCCCACCAGGCAAAAGATTTCTTCCTACATGAGAAATGTGAGGATTCTCCTCTGTTTATGCTGGTGAAAGCAACTGGTTTTCTTCTAAAGGCTGGGACAACTCTGCTGCTCTATTGTACCTTGGTGTGCACTGTCCTTGAGGGTGACGGGACCCCCTGGACTTGGAGAGTCCTCGTGTGGTGTTTGGTAAATTTATTCAACCTGGAGTGCAGGAACAGCAGCTGGAAACTGTTTAAATATTGTGCCTTAAAGCCAACACTTGGATTTATTCCAGCAAATCCTGTGCATTTAGTAACAGCTGATAACAAAACATCATTTCCAGTGCTATGACTAGTCTTTAAGCATCAGTAAAAATGTACTTAATCAATTTATATTAAATTACTGTGCAATCACCATGGCAGTTTAAGGCTATGCCTATGTATATTAGACATTTCATCAGATAATTATTATGTTCCCTTAACTTCTGAGCATTACTTGATATTTTATATCTATACAACTGGTATCTTTAAATGGATATTTTATGATATCTGGACTACCACAGTAAGTGTGACTGCATTAAAAGGCAGTTAGAGATGATACTTTTTAATTGTCTCTGCTGCGCCTTTTGGTGGAGGTGCCTCATAAAAGAGCAAACAGTCTCTGCAACAAACAATGCTCCAGAGCAGAGCTCCTGGGCTCCTCCCTGCTGCAGCTGAAGGTGTCCCACAACCCCAACGTGCCGGCACAAGGCTTGCCCAGGAAGGACAACTTGGCTTCAATCCATCTGTTCCTGCTGCTTGGCCTCACCTAAGGACTGTGGCCAATAATTCTCCACCTCCAGGATGTTCTGTGCCTCTTCAAAGAACTTTACAGCCTTAAAGGCTTAGAAGTGCTATTTTTTGGTGTATTTTTCTGTCCTGCTGCAGCAGGGCAGTGTCACAGCTCTGGTGACACCTCAGAGGTCACCTCAGAGGTCACCTCAGAGGTCACCTGGTGCTGCAGCCCCAGCACCTTCTCCTTATCCTGAGGTACAAACCAGCTGCTGAATGCAAAGACAAGTAATGTCACCATAAAGCAATCCTGAACCCAGCCTTTCATCCCCACGGTTTCACTGGGGTTTGGATCCAGCTTTGGAGGTACCAATCCAAACATTAATTTTGGATTACTTCACAAATTGGCAGAGCACGATTTTCTCTCCATTTAAGGAGTTGGGAAGCTTTGACCTTTCCCTACCTTTGCTGTTTACTTCGCTGTCATCTATTGCAAGTCCCTTAATTTCACTGTATCTTACTGTCTACACCTCAAAATATGAAATAATTAATGAAGAACAGACACTACTGACATTTTTGCCAGGCAAGGCCATGTCTATTTAAGCACAGGGAAGCTGCACATGCTTCCTTTGTGTGCCCCTACCAGTGCATTTTCTATTCTGAGGTGAAATATAACCATTTTACATTATTGCAATTGTAAATGTCTGTTGTCAGGCCCTATTTATAATTATGGAAGTGTTTCCCTGGAGTACCCTTAGCAACTAATTTCAGGATCAGGATAAGTAGAAAATAAACTTGTGCTGGGCTGTGCAGACATTTATCAAATCAAATGATTACAGAAAATTAATCTTTCTATAGTGGTCTATCAAGTCACGAGAAACCAAGTGCATTTTAAATGCATGAATCTCAATGGTATGGGGAAAAAAAAGCCAAATCCACAACCATCTACCCAGCCACATACAGTGGCCCTATGAAAAAAACTAAACATGGATAATTTCCTTCTTTTGCCTCTTACTACCTCACTAGACCCTCACTGTGAATTTCTTTAGTAAACAAATTGATTGGATGGGCAAATATTTGCTCACTTTTCCAAGCAGGTTTGCTCTGAAATTTTTCTGTTACTGTCTTTTCAGTCATTTCCTTTTCAAAAGTAGGATTTTTTGGAGAGACTTTAAAACACAATCTTACATTTGTGTGGCTCACCAGAACACAAGGCAGAGGCTCTAGGTACTCTCTGAGGGCAGACTTTGCCCATTATTTATTGAGATAATTTGATGACATTCAGGAGGCTTTAGCTTATCTACATGCGGGGTTTTTTTAACTTCAAGTTTCTTTCGAGGAACTATGTGAACTGAAATACTAGAGGCCAACCTTGAGAGGAGATTGTGATGCTTCTGCAGTGTCATCATCAACAAGGTCAGAATGTGCTCCTGGAAGCATCGTGAGCCTTTCCAAGCTGCCCTTGGCACCAGCAGGCCCTTGACCAAGCAGACCATGACTCTGCTCATGGGTCTGTGACCTGCCTCCCTTTGGACCCCAATCCTCCCAGTTCCAGAGATCCATGCTCAGACAGGGCTGCCTCCCAACGGGTGATGCCATGGATCTCTCCAGAGCCATTCCATGCTGTGGATCCAGCCCTGCCAGCCCTGAAGGAAGCACTCCAGTGATGCTCTCCAGCCACACCTGAGCTGGAGCAGCTCCAACCCAGGCCCCACCAGGCACAGGCTGCCCTTGTCCTCTGCTCCACCAGGCACATTCCCAGAGCCACACATTTATTTAATGTTAATGCTTCGTTGTCTTGACATTCATCGTGTGCTAAGCTGGGAAAGTAATTAAAGGTAATTTCTGCTTGGGGGAGGATGAGAAAAGGTGGGGGGAGCATCCTCACTGTAAATTCTTATTCATATTTCTTTCCTGTTTTGTGATTCTCAATCGGAGTTTTCTAATAACAGATCATTTCTTTTTGTCTAACTTTAATCTGGCCCTGCTTGACAAGCACCATCCTTTTCATTGAAGGGTAAGACCACTTAAAGAAAGGCCAATAAGCCCTTGCACTGCTCAGCTGACTGGGGTGATTTGTCACCCTGTGCAGTGGTGGTCACACCAATGGATTTATCTCAAGGTAAATGGAGATGCTGAGACCTGGGACCTGGAGCTTTGATTAAGGCCCCCTTTTTGTAGTGTTGATAGATGTTGCTTGTGTTTATCTATTTGAAATGCCACTAAATCTGTGAATACAATGGAAAAAGAGAGTAGTTTGCAGCTGAAAACATATTAGTGATTTATGTTTCACTAAGAAGCACAATAGAGAGACAGAGGCTATTAAGAGGAGCTATTTTCATGAGAAATAGTTCTGCTTTAAAACATTATCAACCACACCTTGATAAAGACCTACATGCATGCATAATGGTGTTTACTTATCCCTTTAGTTGAGTGCAATATACATTTGGAATGCACAGCCCCAAATTATTAATAAGCCAGGAGACACTTTGCCATGCAAATGCACAGGAATAGGATACTTTGCATGTTAATTGTCTTCCAGAGAAAAAGCCAGCACAAGGCACTGATCTGGGACTTCAGGTGGGCTCCACATCCCTTAAAACAACTCCAGATCCTACTGACCATTATTGCCAGCATTTATTCACAACATTTGAGTAGAAATAACCAGTGGGGTGACACAAAGGGATTATAATGCATCGATATAAGTTATAACATGAATCAATGTCAACAAGACGCACCCATTTAAATGAATAGGGTCAGATGAGAACGCTGGATCACCCTGACTCGCGTGACAGTTACAAATGCATAACCTAGTCTGCATAATAGGAGTGTACAAACCAGCAGAGATTTGTAAACTTGGTTCATTTCAAGCAGAACTGACCTACAGCAACGGAAAAAGGAGAAGCCAACAGAGCTGTCTAGGAAAGAAGTGATTCTCTAGTTTGTTGTTTAACCAGAGGCATAATGAGGTTTCATTTTCTCAAGCTTGAGCAGAGAACATGGACCGGAGCCGCTGTTAGGTAGCCAAGCCATTTATCCACAACATTCAATTAAAAGACAAAGATAACACGTCCCCTTCCAAACACATTTCTGTTTACAAATGCAAAACAAAGCTTCCCTGCTCTGCCTGGTGTGTGCAAATACCCGGGCACGCTGCAATTACAGGTTTGGAATTAACCGTGCCGGGTTATGATTTATTGAAACGTTCCGAGGATTCCTCTCCGCCGCTAATGAACAGCGGTGGAGGGGGGGAAGGCTGAAAATGTGCGTGCACCTGGAGCATGAAAACTCCTGCAGTAAGTTATGTACCTGTAGGGTGATGCTATGGCTGGGGCTTGGCACCGCAGTGCACTGACAGCGGAGCAAAGCTCTTAAATCTGGACAACACCTGCACCTCATTTGCTTTAGAGAAGCGCCATGACCTGACTGCTGATGGCGAGCCCTCCCTTTCATCCTCGGGATTATGACAAGTTATTAATTGCCACCATTAGCTGCAGCAGCCTGCCTGAGATCTCTGCTGCTCTCTGGAGGTGAGAAACTCTGCGTGTGAACGCCGAGAGAGAAGCCGGGAAGCGCTGGGGCAAACAGAGCAACAATCTGCCCAAAAGGGATTGTGAGGCTGTGAATAATTTATTAGAAAACATTTTTCTTTGTCCTTCCCACAGACCCACAAATCCTCCCTAAGCGCTCTTTAGCAGCCTTGCAGATAATGTACTTACACATCTCAGAGCTTGCTAAATAGAGTGAGCAGGCCAGAGTTCACTCCTAGCACCGCTTCTGCCCAGCACAGCTCAAACACCCTCATCCTCTCCTGGAAGTCCTTCCCATGGAAGCTTTTCCTAATTAGCTAGAAAAGTGAATAAAAAATGAGAAATCCATGCTTGGAAAACAAGTTTTTTCCCCCTTTTGTTTGTAACTGGGTAGTGAACGTGCCAGTTCCTCCAGCAGCCCGAATTTCAGCCTGGATTCACACCTCATTTCCCCCTCCTTCATGCGCTTGTTAGAAGGTGCTCAACCTGTCTCATTAACGTTTTCAGACACCAAACATCATCTCTCAGCACCTAATGAGAAGGTCGTGGATGAATCTGGGAAAGGCAAGTTCCTAACAGGATAGAGAGAGGAAGTGTCAACGTCAGTAATTTAATGTACAGCCACTGGCACACCGTGGAGAAATTTGGGTGTACGAGAAAGATCACAGTGTTCAGAGGGGACAGGAGGGGAGGAGGATCAGAGTGAAATATGAACTGATCGGCAAACAGAGCTTTGAGGGAGCTGTGCTGGGTTGGAGCACATGGAGGCTGTCTCGAGACACTCTCATGCTTGAGCATTCCCAGGATGTTGGTCTGTGGGTCAGCCAGGTGGGGAGGCCTCTGCAGAGTGGCACCCACGGGTTCGTGTGTCCTTTGATAAACATGGGACACTCTTCAGTTTGAGATCAAGGATGGGAAACTGCTGTCCAGGCAGAGGTTCAGGACAGAATCCAAGAGTTTGGAGAGGGATGGATTTCAACTCCCTGAGTAAAGAGCTCTGATTGCTCTGTTGTCACATAATGTTCAACATTTAAAGAGTGAAATTCCTTTTCTTTCAAAGAAGCCTCATAGGCTTCTACCACTGGGGGATGAGTTGGGGCTCTGAAGCTCAGGTGGAAACAAACCTTTCCTTTAAGCCTGGACTCTAGCACATGCTGTGCCTCAATTCCCCCCAGTTCCTCACTTGTGACCAGCCTTTCACACTAAAACACTGAACACAAACCTCAGCTTTTCAGTTCTGCTCTGGCCCTGTCCCTTTGCCCAGGCACATGAAACACAACTGGTTCTGTGCCTCACTCTGGGTCTCCAGCCCTTTGGTCCTTCAGACCCAACCTCCTTCCTCCCCATCTCCTCTTCCTCCCAATCCTTAGAGTGGGCACCATGCCATGAGCTTGTCTTTTGCAACGTGCAGGAAGCGTAATGCTACAATATTTTCATCATTTTTACATTAAGAATTACTACCAGATGTGTCAGTCATAATTGAAACATAACTCATAAGAGTATAGAGAAGTTGTTTTCTCAACGTACTACAAATCTCCTTTTAATTGGCTGTGCAGCAAGTTTAAAGTTCATCTATAACGTGTGAAATACGCTGGTCTTGATGCAAATCCTGTTAGACGACATGGAAAAACACCCAGGGAGTTCCTGCTACTGGTTATTCTTCAGGTGTTTGATTTTGCAGCTCAAACAATGCTCAGGTCACACTGTTTCCTTATGGAGCACATAAAAATGCACTTTTCTTAACGTCCATCATCCTTTGCTAGAACCATTAAAATAGTTTAAACAGAAAAACAAATTATGTCAGTTTTAACAAGGCAGAATGTTATGGCGTCCAACACGGAAAACGAACATTCTACCGGAGTCACTTGCCTAAAACAAAACTTTGTTCTCATCTGCTCCCCCAAACCCTTCAGTAATACAGCCATTAATTTTAGCTCTTAATTTCAACTGATAATAGTCATGGAAAAAAAGCTGATATAATGGGATAGCATCACATCAGCCCAGTACTGCCAGCTGGGAGACCCCTGGGAATAAGAACCAGTGTGCAAGAGAGTCTATCCAGCAGGGATGCTGGTGAGCAGGGTTTATCTATACAGAATTGATAGATAAATCTATAGAATACAGAAACACAAATATTGATGGGTTTATGCAGGTACAGGACCTGTGCACACAGCAGCGAGCAGCTTTACTGCATCCTGCTCTGTCATGTTGCAGAGCTCACAATGGCGTTAGCAAGTTCTCAATTTGAGTTTGCCTCATGGTTCTGGAAGAGCAGGAGGACAAAAGGAAAAGCCAGTCAGAGATCGACCAGAGAGAAATTAATTTAGGAACCATAAAAATCCCTTTTCGGCACAGTGAGGAATCCAGAGCTCCCATCTACCTCACAAAGATGCTTTTGGATGCCATTTTGAGACCCAAAGCTGGCTCTGGTGGAGGCAGCAGATCCAGCTGACGCAGGGAGAGCAAAGGGTTAAGCTGTGGCCACACTCCAGGTATGTTTGTTTCTGCAGCAATGAATGGAGTCACTGTGAGGAGCTGAGTGTTATTTTAACACCTATTCTCTCTCTGGCTCTGTGGCCAGTTCACATGGAACTGAGTGTTTCCATGGAGGAGCGAATCCATCTGTGTTTTCTCACCTGCAGGTGTTGGGGGTTTAATTAAAAGCTCCAACTAATATGTTGCTATTTTGTGAGGGATGTGAGTTATAGCAAAGGCAAATTATGAATGATAATGAAGACAAAATAACTCACCTGGAAGCATTTTTTGGTGTGTTTTTCCCCCTTGTAACATAGGAGAATGTACTTTAATGAAATAATCAAGGATGAGCACTAATTTCCTCTTGTGGCCTCTTTGTCTGTGCAGGCAAGGCAGGTACAGTTTCATTTGCATGGGGACTGCACCAATTTAATAAGCACAACCACTTAAAGCTTGACTGTGAGTAAAAACCTTAAGATGCATTAAGGAAAGTCGAGTTCTCACGCAGAGTTTAAACAAGCCTGCCTTCCACATTCAGACATGTGGAGTAAATTCGTTTGCCATTTGCAATAATTGGTCATTCAAGCTGCTGCACTGGGTGTATAGAGACACACAGCTGAGTTTCACAGCCACCTGAATCTCTGGGCGGTTTGGATCCTTTCTCTTAACTGGTATTAGAAAGTAGGAGTGAACATAATGATCTCACTTTGATGCAAACATTAGGACCGGAAGCATTTCTGTACATTTCACATAGCGAAATGCGCTTTAGATCTCGGAATCTCACTTTCAGAACAGAATACAAATAACTCCATTATGACTTTCCAGAATGGTCCTACCTTTTTCTCCGTGTATCTGACATGATGGATATAGAAGGATCCTTTTAGAAAACTTTTGGGAAGGCAGCCATCCAAAATCTCCCTAAATTACCATCAGGACATATCTTTATTTTATTACTCTGCCCCAGATTCTGGCTCCTCCAGACCTCACCATCTCACAGGGGCCAAGAGATCCAAGCAGAGAGTTCCAGGCTGCCCTTAGTGCTGATTTAAAAAGCCAGTGGAAAGAATGGTAAATAAAATTGCCCCAAGAGGCTGACAGAGCCTGGGGCAGTATCAGAGGGCTCTGGGGCATTAAAGAGCCATAACACAAAGCACAAGCTACAACATAGTTCCAGCAAGACACGAGTCTCTTACTCCCTATCAAAATACACAATACAGATATGTCTCATGACTATAAAAATTACAGAGAAATATACTTGTCGTTCTAGGTGAAATAGTAAAGGAAAAGAGGAAGGTCATGAACTGATGGAAAAAGAAGTGATAGGCAGTGATTGAGGGGAAAAAAACCACCCAAAAAAAGGGTCGGCAGGGTTCGTAAGTGTGAAATACTCCATCATTAGGTGTTGGCACTGGGGTAACAAAGAGAGAATGGGGAAAAAATGAATAAGAGAAAGGCATAAACAACAGGGAAGAATGACAGAGGAAAGAGATGGAAGCAGCCCGATGCCAGGAGGAGCAGTTGTTAATTACACTTAGGTGGATTTGCTGTGGACAGTAGCTTAACCTATTCTGTTCTATTAATCTTTAGTATCCAGGGGCTTCCAATGGCACATGAAGTATGTGTTATCTGTCCCCTGGCCATTTCTCCGGGGAAAGATGTGTGTTCAGGGGGTATGGAGAGATTCCTTGTCTTCTTTCTTAATATACATGTTGTTGTGTTTTCAGTTTCAAGATGGCAAGGTCAAAGAAATACTCCTTCCCTTGCACAAATGTGTCTTTGAGGCATCGGGGAATTCAGGAGGGAGAGAACCAAACAGAGCTTGCAAAAGGAGAGGGATCACAAAATGTGGGTTGTTCCTTCACCAATTCATAGTGTATTTTTTGCCCAGGCTTCTGGAATCATCTCACCAAAGAAAAATAAGACTAAAACCTCTGTCCGTGGCCTTTTTTCCATCCTCTCCCTGCTGCTTTCATTTCACCTGGAATTTGCTCTGCTTCTACCTCTCCATCCCCACCTGAGCAGGTCCCCCACCTCTTGTTCCTGCAAACCTGAAGCTGCAGCACGCTGGGAACATGGCACAACCCCAAGTCCCACTGCCCAGAGCCCCAGCTGGGTGCAATCCCACACCAGAGAGGAAGATTGGGGGTTTTTCTCATGGAATTATGTGGATGAATTTAACCTAATTAACCTCCTGGCTCTGTAACCACATCCTGCAGTAGGGCTCAGAGAAGAGCCCCCAGACTGTCCTGGAGGACTGGTTGTGTCTGCATCCATAATCACATCCTTGCACTGTTCTGCCTCCTCATCCTTGTATCCATCCAGACACAACAGATCTGACATTGTCACCTGAATGTCTCAGGGCTGTGACACAGCCTGAGAGTGCAAAGTGCCACGAATTACTTGGGATACCTGGAGCACTCTGACACGGCAGCCTGGCAGTGGTGGGGACACTGTGAGCCCAAGGTGCTGGGGACCAGGGACAGGCACCACCAGCAGCGTGTTTTTGCTGCTCTTAAGGAAGGTATATCACTGATCATTATAAATGGATAGTGATTGCAAGGCTAAATTCCCATCAAGGGGTTGATGAGTCATTAAAACCCCTCAAGCTTTGTTCTCACAGTTTATTGCCTCATCACCATCACCACCCCTTCATGAAATTATTGTCTTTTAATTAGCTCTAGCCCTTTCATTACTGTCTGTATCATTGCAGAGAAAGAAATAGGGAAACAGCTCGAACCAAGTATCTGATTGCCCCTTCTGCAGCCAGTAATAAGGGATTAGAACAGGGTCATATAAAATTATGGCCTCTGTGATATAGCAAACTCATTTTTTCCTTAACAAAGGAGAACTTGGATATGTCTCCTGGTTCCTCTTCCAGGGATATGAGGATCATGTTGAAGAGAAGCTGTGACTGCCCCATCCCTGGAGGTGTTCAAGGCCGGGCTGGATAGGGCTTGGAGCAACCTGGGATAGTGGACGGTGTCCCTGTCCATGGCAGGGCGTGGAACGAGGTGATCTTCAAGAATTCTTCCAACCCAAACCATTCTGGGGTTCTGAAGTATCATTCCTCTGCCATCAGGAAAGCCCCCAGTGGTTCTTCCCATCTCTCAGCCTCTCCCACCAGCTCAGAAGAAGCTGTGCTGCTCAGCTGAGGGGCTGGTGGGAGACTCAGCCAGCAGAACACCCAGCATGGGACCATTTCACCTGCTGTGCACCCACAGATTCCCTGTTTCACATGGGAGGTGTTGATTGGAATATGCTAAATAACAGCAACCATCCCAACTGTAGTGATCTCCTGTATTTAAAACACGGGTTTACATGCCCCATAAATTTCAGTATTTGTAATTATACGATATATATGAAGAGAGTGAGTGGAAGAGAGCAAATATATTATGTGAGGAAACAGCATTATCGATCCTGTATTATACAGTGCACAGGAAAATTAGTTAACCATACAGCTCATTGGTTTAAAGATGGCAGTAAAGTTTAAAGGCATTCTGTTGTGAAGTTAAATATAACAGCCATGACACAAATAGAACAATTGCTTTCCCTGGATTTCCCTGGCAGCCAAGGAATTCAGGGGCTGGATCCTGCCCCAGCAGCGCTGCTGCAGCCTCAAAATAACCCCACAGGAACAGGCGGAGTTACTCCAGATTTACACCACGGTAGCTGGAGCAGGAATTTGGATCCAGAGGTTGAAATAAGGCTTACGTAATAAAATGGGAATTTCTAATGGTTCCCTGTGGGGAAGGAAGGCAAGGTGAAAGCTCCATCTGCCCAGATCAGAGAAGGAGTTAACAGAAATGGACTTCAGCTCCTCACAAGTTATTTGATCTGAAAGAGTTTTGTTTGTTTAAATGAAAACAGATCAGAGTAAGCAAAACTATTTACTAAAGGAGGCACCCCTGGGAGTACAAGCCAACCCTACCATGGGCTTCTCCATTTCCAGTCAGTTCCTGTTGCATTCCAGCTTTTAGACCACTTGTGCCTGGAGTGGGGGCTGGTTGTTCAGGAGGAGGGCGGGCACAGCACCCACTCCAGGTCTGCCGGGGATGGGGATGCACGGCAAGAACGGGAATGGCACAGGGAGCACTGAGGCTCCCAGGCCAGAGACTCATTCCTGCTTCTGCCAGGCCTTTTCTTTGGGACTTCCACGGTGTCACTCGCTGTTCCTTCTCTCTGAGAGGTGCCAGATGGATGGGGAGTACAGCAGGGATACAAGGTCTGGTTATGCCATGCTGGGCAAGGTTTTCTGTTTCTCCAAGGGAAAATTCCACAAGATACAAAATGAGACCAACGCACTCCACTCTGGAGCCATCAGTAGCTCCACAGCAGGCTGCAGGCTACGCACAACTGGGGAGTGGAGCAGAGGAAGTCAACAGAAAATACAAGGAATTGCAGAAACACCGGGTAGGAAGATGGAAAAAATAATAAATTCTGCATTTAATTTCTCGCCCCCCATTTCATACAAATGTGATCTAATTTAATTTCAAAGAAATCTCTCTCCCGGATGCTTCGAAAAGGTTAAAATGCAATTTTCTGAAACTAAGTTATTAGATAGAGGAATATTAACCTTTGAGCCCCATAGACTTTTACTCTTTTTTATCTCCTTTTCATTTTTGTTTGTGGGTCTATTCATTTTTTGGTGATGTCGGCCGTGTTGCTAGGGAACAGGCGGGAGCTCGGCAGCCGGGCTGTGCCTGGGCTCCGTGTGGCTGGACCCGCTCCCTCCTTCCCAGCGCTCGCTGCCGGCGCTGCCGGCCCCTCCAAAAAGCATTTATCACATCCTCGCTCGGTAATGGCCACTCAGTGGAGGGGAAATTGAGCTGACCCGAAGGCCAAAGCTGTTAGGGAGACTGGTGGGAAGGGTAAAAGGGTCACAGTACCCTTTTCCCACCCACTTAGTGGGCAGTAAGCAATAGAACAGCAGTGCCACTGTTTCCACTAACATATCCCGAGGCTTTGCACCTGAAATAAATGTTTGTTTGACATTAACGATAAAAAAAATAGAAATCTGGGTTCCTCACAGAAGCTGGTTATGCTGTTTAAACTTCTCCAAGGTAGGGGTAGAGTGGGGAGAATGGCTTAAAATCTGATTTGTTGGGCACTGTGGACATTATAATTATTTCCTTTTGATAGCAATAACTCTTGTATGTCCCCATCTCCTTTGGTTCAGAGAAGGCAGGAATCACAAGACCAAAACAGAAAGTCTTTTGTTTCCTTTGGGTCAAAAGCATTGCCTACCACGAAGACCTGAAAAAAAACCTCAGTTCTGTTGACAAATCAAACATATAAATAAGCAAAATCCCCCCCAAAATTACCTGCATGCACAGCCTGGTTTATATTTCTGAATGGTTATGTTATGAAAGCATTTACAAACTGAGAAAAAAACTATTTTCTAATAGGAAATGGAAAAATGGGAATAAACCCCACGTCTGTTTTCCCACAATCACCTAAAATTCCAATTTCTTCTAGAGATCATGTGCGTTCACAAGAGCTGCAGGACTGAAATCCTGATGGAAACAGAGAGCCTGGTTTTTAGAAAGCCATAAGAATTTATCTTGCTCCATTTCTTACATCCAGGGACCTCCCACAGGTAAAGGTGTTCCCAAGCAAGTAACACTTTTCACCATTAGACCCTTACTAGGGACCCTAGTGTCAGCAAAGAGCAGGATTTGGTGGCTATTAATTAGCAAAAATCATTGCTTATATGGCTTTTCCCTCACACAGAACTGGTAAATCATAATGAGATTTCTGCTGCTGCATCCAGTGTTCTCAAACAACAATATTTAACCAACAAAAAGAGGCCGAGTCAATCTCGGTTTTAGTGATTCCCAGGAAAGTCATCAAATAAAAATGTGAACTTTAAAATTGATCAGGATTAATTTCACTGACACTGTATCATAACATATATCTCTTTGGAGACTCATTTGTTGGGCTGCGGATGCAAAGAAAGTAAGGAAAGAAATAAATCAGAATACAATAAGGCAATTAGACTTTTGCCATTGATAGAATACTAAAAATGTCTGATTTATCAAAGCATTAACAAACAGAAGTAAACACAAGACGTATATTTCCCTGCAAAATATCTGGTTAGGAAAAAGAAAATAATAAACAAGGCTATGTTTATCAATAAATTTAATTTCCCAATATTGTGCCTCTCAGTGTGGAATGCCATTTCATCTGCTAATTTCAGGAGTGCAGCAATAGAAGGTGATTTATCACACGAATACCGATACAGTAAAAATCCTCTTCCCGTCTCTCCGAAATGATCTGGCTCAGAAGAGAGCATTCCCTCTTCTCCACTGTCATCTGCATATTAAGGATAAAATATCAGAGGTGTGCATGCACACACACAGAGATGCACCTCCACCAATCTGATTTCCCAAACCTTTTATTGGCTGTCGGGGCAATTACGGGAGATTCCTTTAAAACCCGATGATTTGGAGCTCTGCAGGATTTACTGGAGACCCAGAGAGTGGCAATACTCCTCATAATATTACTAAAGGCATGAAACACTTCCATATTTCACAGTTGTTCTGTTAGAATAATACAATGAAAACAGTCAGGTTGCGAGTTTTATTTCCTGTTCCTGGCTGCAGGGAGGTGGAATCTAAAGGATGGGAGGCAGAGCTGGCTCATGGATCATATTTAGGCTGCTTACTGTACTCGAACACCCGCAAAGATGGCAAGGAATTGTGTCATCCTAAACATCTGAGCAGAGTTAAGTCTTAATCTGGAGAGAAGATGGGATTCTGGGTTACCTCATGAACTTCAGAAATGTCTGATATCATAGGGAACAATCCCACCTGGGAAGCGAGTGAAGGGAATAATCCTCACACGAGGTCCCTACAAGGGAATTTTTCTGTTATCACTTCTCAATCACTGTGGTATCCAAAAACCACCATCTGTACAGGATATTTAAGACTTCCCCAAAATGTTTGTTTCTCAGAACAAAAACAAAGGCTTTCAGGAGAAGGAGCAAAACTAAAGGAAATTATGTATTATAGAGACAAAAGTGAAGGCAGGAGTAGTTAAAATATGAGGCGATATTCCTACAAATATCTGAGCAATATTTGGCCAATCTAAATTGGTCAAAATTCTGAATTTTAATTTAAGTTTTTTATTTTAAAAAAGGGTAAGAAATCAGATGGCAAGAAATAGAGCCTAGTGAGAAATTTAACAGGTGAGTAGTGGTACAATACAAATGGGGTAAAATTCCCCATCAACTCCCCTAGATGAGTTTTCCAACCTATGCTCAAAATTGGATATACATTGTCTCTCACCATTTGCTGAAAACAAATTGCACACTTCCACCCTGAGCTAACACGTGCATAACTCAGAATTTCCCTAAACCAATGCAAGAACCAATTTCAAAAGGCAATCTGGAAATTATTAATTTAAGAAGGCTGAATGAAGTGTATCGTGCTCTGTTATTGATCTGAATACAACCGATTGTAACAGATAGATCCATTTTTCACAAACAGCAGTGGGAAACTCATCACTGGAGTTCCAGAGGGTCCATAAGCACCGAAGGATTTGGCATAATGTATCTTAAATATGAGATTATAAGGAAGGCAGAGCACAAGTGTTTAACTGCTTCTGTATGCCAGCATTTATTAATCATAATCCTCCAGGAAACCAGACCAGATGTCTCGAAACACCCTGGACCAGTCACTTAAGTGATAGCAAACCTGGAAAAATAGGATAATTTATCGAGCACAGTACCAAGCCGAGTCCAAAAAGCTATTTGAAAAGCGAAGCAGGATTGTACAGACTTTTAAATAAAGCTATTGTACTTTCCCCTCTTTCCCCTGTTATCCATTCCTGGAACTATAACATATTGTCTCTTGTCAGGGACCAACATGAAAAGGAAATTACATGGCTGTCTAAAGTTATGTCTTCACTGCAAACCAGTCTTTCAGTGCAGCTTTGCATTGATGGCTCTCCTGATGTTACAGTGTAAGCAAAGAGAAGGCCAGGGAGTTTTCTCTTGGTGTCACTTGTACAGGTCAGACTCAAATTGTGGGAGAGAATTAACTACAGCTAAATACTCTGGGATGGTAACAACACCTCAAAGCCTCCTGTAGTTATCTGCTGTTCTATTTTGCTGGACAAAAATGTGTTTAAAATCTACATTTTCACTAAAAGAAAGAGAAGAGCTTTACACAGAAGCACCATAAACCCACAAGGAGCTTCATGGCATCAGGCTTGATTGAGCTAAACATCACCTGGGAGGAGGTGAAGATGGAGGAGAAAAGATTTGCCTCATCAAAAAACCCCCAAAATATTTGGGAAAAGGAAGAAGCAGCAGCCTGGAGTCCATTAACAGCACCAATCACTTTCTCAGAGCAACACAGCCTCAGCCCAACCTGCACCACAGGCTCAAGGGAGTTCATCCTTCTCCCCTGAGGTCCAGAGTCCCCTGTAGCATCCCTGCTCCCACATCAGTTCATGCTAGGAAAATACAGCTGTCAGTTCTCAGGGAACAGCTGAGATTTGGGGTTCCTACTGAAATCCAAGCTGTGTTAACACGGGCATGGAAGAGACGTGGTTCAAGTGTGTGTTGCTAAAACAGTCAGAGTAAGCTCCACTTGTTCAATGGGCTGTTTACAGACTTACATACCACCAGCCCCAGTTAATGGGAATAAAAACTGAAACTGAAGTATGAGTGATATCCTTTTGATGTGGCTTATGTGTGCACTTTCCTTTTATAGCAGATGGAGATTTTTCTTGCAGGAGATTAAGCTGTAAGTTGGAGAATGTTTTCCTTGATGTTTGCCACTATGGCCCTGATGGAAATGAACGTGAAAAATGAGTGTGAATGGGTTTTTTTAATTAAATGATTTGTCCTTTTGCTCCTTGAAGTTTGGGGATGCTGAGTAATGCTGTGCTATGCCCTGAATTCTCTTCATAGGTTCTGTGCTGGCTAAATTAATTACAAGACGAGCCTTTGGAATTAAGTGTATTTTAAGTTCAGAGGCATCTGTTTAGAGTCTCCTAATACCTCCAGCCCCTTTGGAAATGTACTTGTTAGCATGAGTGGTATAATTTTCATTTCCGCTGGCGTGGTTATAGCAGGACTTCTTCAGTTTCACACACACTTCATTTGACCTATCAAGGACATAAACTGAAGATGTTCCCTCACCATTTTTGTTTTTCTAGCAAATAGAAGTGAAAACATTCATTTAAATACACCCTAAGCATTAAAAGAATGTTGCTCCTGCTGCTTTTCTCTTTAAATACCAAGACGATTGTTATTTTTTAAGAAATAAAAAAATGCAAGATGAAAAAATGCCTTGAAGATCGCAGAAATCTGTAAGAACAATGTATCTGTCTTCCCTGTAATTGGTGCAAAAATAAAATGTGTGAATAAAGTATTAAATATCAAATTCATTAAGTAGAATGGTAGCAATAATAAGTGGGAATAAATTGGAAATAAAACTGGGACTTCAGGAGGCTTGAATTCAAAGCAGGAGTAGATTTTGCTCTCTGAAATAATAGAACTTTGGTTTTGTTTTATAATTACATATTGAAGGTGCTGAATATCACATAAATACTCAACTGGAGGAAGAAATTCCTCAGATATCTACTTTTATGGAAAGAACTAAAGCCTGGCAGATCTATGACCCATAGATCCCTAATATTCTCAAGGATGCAGTTGTACCTGGCATTGCCCACAAAGGAAATTGAAGTTTGGACACAAATCCACCACATCTACAACAAAATCCCTGCAGCACAACCCCACACGGATACCAGCACAGATCCAAGCCATGCTCATTCCCTTGCCAACGGAAACCAGAGCTGGACAGCTTCTCCTGAAACATTTTTGTGCACAAAACATGCACAACTCCTCCACTCTGAGGTTCAGGCAGTTGTTCTGCAGTGCCAAAACTGGGGCAAAAGCAGTGAAAAAGAAGAAGAGGAAGATGTTATTTGGCTGATATTACGGCTGTTGCTATTATTGTTGCTGCTTCCAGTCCATGTTGGTGGTGGCCACAACAAATACTTGGCAGATCCAGGGAGCTTGGAAGGAAAAACACGAGGAAACACCTCACTGCAGTGGGAAAGGACTGAGGTGGGGGAGGAAAGCGTGTGTCCGACGGGAGGAACATTCCCATAGGGATCTAGGACATAGGACAACTGGAGCCATCAGCCAGTGGGGCCATGCCTTGGGAAGGAAGGATCGTGCTGGACACTTGATATCAAAAATATCAGATATCAGGCCGAAACTGAGCCCAGTTCCTCCCTTGTGTTCACTGTACCTGCAGTGACTGATGTGCTCTGGTTCTCTGGTGCCTGCTTGTGACACCAGTGGGGAAATGGGAATTCACTCGCAATGGCTGTGAATCAGGGAAGAGCCTCCTAACAGAGCAGCTGGGCACAAACTAGAGGGAGTCACCAGTGGGGCCTTCTCCAAGAAGCCCCTACACATTAGGAAGAGGTTTGTTACTCTTCCCTGGCTCCTGAGCACACCGGGATGGACACAGCAGATATTCCCTTACCCCGGATCTGTCTTTAACGCGTCATGGTCAACTACAGGAACATATCACAAACCTAAAGAAGGTGCAATCGGCTTCTTGCAGGACATGCACCGGAAGATTTTCCTGCTGTTTACCTGCATCTGCAGAGTTTCAAAGCCCCTCATTACAATATTGTTACTCTGCTGTGTAAACTGGACACTTTGAATGTCACCAGCCCAGAGTGAAATGCCAACATACACACACACACACAGGCTCTAAGAGGTGCTCAGCCATTGAGGGCTGTGGCCAAAGCAGGCATACCTGAGATTACACATGTCAGCAAGGAGGACACTGGTCACTGAGACCCCGGGGTGCTTGGAGTGGCAGGAGTGCTGTCCTCGTTTCCACACTTCCCATTGTTTGCTTGATGTAAGTGTATCACTAACTTAGAATTAATTTCCTGATGTTCACTTAAACTCTTCTGTTACCTTCCTTTCCCCATCTAAATTCCTGATACGAATTTACAGCCTTCCCTGCCCCTTAATAAGGTTTTTTTTTGCCTGGGAGTTGTGCTGTGATGAGAGGCAGAGCACATGAGGTGGTTCTGTACAGAGAGTACATTGCACAGCCATTTGTACTGTAAATCTCCTTCTATGGGCTGTATTAATATTCTGCATATACCCCATCAACCCATAATCTCCTGGCATTACTCATCTCCAAAGCACTGCTCAGCCAGGTTTTGCATTGGCTTTTTCCTCAGAAACTTAACAGATAGCGAGTAAACTAAACTGATGTGAGAAAGCTCTGTTCATTGGAATCTAGGGAAAAAATAAATTGTGTTGGCACGTTTTATTGTGTTTCTGAACTGAGCAATAAGGTTCCAGCCTTAGCTGAGAATAGCTGGGATTTTGGAACTCGTTGAAAAAGTTTTCTCTTGGAAGATGGATTAAATTGATCATTTTTTCCTAGACGGAGTGCACTTCAGGCTCATTTTGCTTTGTAATTAAGAAGAAAGCCAGAAACATCATTTACACATTAAGAATTTAATAGATATATTTTTCTAGCTTTATGCATTAGCACAGGACAGCCCATTAATGAAATAAGTCTTCCTTCAGGGTCAATTTAGATGGGCTGTAATCTTCTGCAAATATATTGCAAATGAGGATCATTTAATGATCTTAAAACTAACTGCCAGAAAAGGATTGTTATAACTCTCCAGACAACAAAAAGAGGTTTTGGCATGACTTGCAGTACCTTTGTAATTAGCAAATGTTTAATTTCAACCCACCAGATCATAAAATTTAAAATATTATCTTCCGTAGAGGTCAGCTTCAGACTCTGTGACCTGGGGTGTTAATCCTGAGAAAGAAGCCTGAGGTTGTGTTTGTCGCTCAACACAACAACAGCTCCAGCTCCCTACTCAAATCTGGACAATTCAGTTGACACCTGAATCTCCCCTTTGTACAATCAGATCCTGACACGCAAGGAAAAGCTACAAGAAAGGATTTAGTGACAGCAAGAGCACATGGGTGAGAATGAATATTTTACTCAGGCTAGAACTTGTCAGTTAACTCTGGTAGTTGGATATGTGTATTTTTTTGTAGGTGGTCACACCAAAGCACTTCACCATCTCCCACTCTGTGCTCTGCCTGTACCAGCGTCTCCTTTTTCCCCAGGTCCTCTTGCTCTGTTTCATCTTCATTCAATCACATTTTGTTATCCAAAATACGGTAGAGAGATTCTCAGGAATTTGGGAAGGGGCTCTGCATGTTTTGTAATTCACAAAACAGCCCCTGAATTTTAACCTTTTCTGACACTGTAGGATGATTCTTCTTTCTGCCTCCCCTTTCTCCCAGACACAGAGCCAACCCCTCTAGTGGAATATTTCAGTAGCCCAAGCAGGGAAAATCCCTGTGCCTTTTCCAGCCTGACTTACAGGCTTTCTGACAGTTCTTCTAAGGTGTCTTACTCAAATAAATGGGCAATTTGCTTGCTCCAGTTTGACAAGTTGGTCCCTGTAGGACATTTCTGATTTCTTGTACCAGTAAAAACCTTGGAACAAATTTTGTATTAGTACAAGAAACACATTCTCAGTTCTGTAAAAGGTTTCCAGTCTCTCTTCTATCTGACAAGCAAAAATAAGTAATTTTCATTTTGTCTTCACCTTCATTCTTTCTTTTCTTTCAAAACCACTTTTAAAAATCACTTTTACTTGTTCCACATCTACTTGTTTCATGTTTTATAAACTTTGAGTCATAATTCTTGTAAATGGCAGTGGAGTAATGGGGGTTTTGTGCTTGGTTGGGAATTTTAATTATTTCAACAGAGGCCCATTTGGGTCAACACCAAATATTAATGGAAATTTTAACCTAAGCTTGTTTCAATCTGCCTAAGTGCTTTTAATGGAAATATCCAGAGTTCAGGGACCTGCATATCCAACAGTGACTTTGACTGAAGTTAAGGATTTTGTGCTGCCAGCAAGAGACTCACGGTCTTTGTTCTGCTTTAAGAGTGACTTTTGACTGACTTAAACTTCTGGTTTTAAGAGAAGAGTGCAGTAAACTGTGTTTCCCAACTTCTGTCAGGTTTTTTGGCTCCTTTTGCTGTCAGAGAAGATGCTGTAGGAGCCTGTAGCAAAGTATTAGTGAGGTCAGCATTTCTGCAAGACCTGGCCAAGATAAAACAGATTTGGCTATCAGTTTGCAAGAGGGACTAGACACAGACAGACTCAGGGAGTGAGGCGTTGGTGGGAATGCCCCATAGGCAGTTACTTCTCCAAGATATTTGAATCTTTGTTACACGTATGCTGTTAAAAACCCAGGGCTGTGGAATGGCAATCAGCCTGGGGAACAGCCCTTGCCAGCGGGGCAGCGTTAATTCACTGGCTCAAGCTCTAAGAAACCACCAGGCTTTAAAAAGGGGCTCATACACAGCCGGTATTGTTGGGATCCATTGAACTCGGTGAGGAAGAAAACCTCTGGGGCTGGCTGGAGGCACTCTGTGCTTCCCTCTGTTTTATTGCACACCCTCAGACACAATGTGTAAAAAAGGTCAAGACATCATGTAGGCTTTTGCATTAAGCAGCAGAACACTAATTAGTTTTACTGACAATGAGGTTTTGTGCCTGTGTTCTAATATTTTGATGTTTAGTTTTGCTTGAAAACGAAGTCGAACATGATACAAAGCCTCTTCTATTCTCTGTTGTCTTTCCCTCAACATTACTTTTAAGCTCATCATGTGTTCTCCAGCTTGAGTGCTAAGTGTTCTGTTGCTTCAGTTTTAATGTAATGCTTCTACTTCAAAGAGAATAAAAAAGCACAATCTTGTAGGCCATCGGATTCATCTCTGAAGTGGCATTTGTAGAAAACATCAGGTAGCAATTGTTTCCCCCACCTCTGTCTCTGAAATTTGTCCTACTGAGAGCTGCTGCAGCACAGCCTCTGGTGTTTAACTCACTGCACTCAAGACACATTTTTGCTGTTTTTTCCCAAGGATATTTGTTCGAGTTATACTGATGAGAGGCCCTACCTAAACAATAAAAAAATTTTGTTAATAGGCTTTTGCAACCAAATGATCTTTTATGAGTGGTTTTTGGCTGTAGATAGTGCTGCTATTGCATTAATTCAGGCTCTACTTACTGCCTTTGTATATGTGTGTGTTGGAAATAAAGCCCAACCTCAGTGAGCTCTGAATGTCCCCATCTACAAAACTGTCACACACCTGTATAAGATCATCCAGCCAATTGCTTTTTGCAAAAAGTTAAAAATGGGTGTAAATGTCTGCAGGATTAAGGTGTGTTAGCATTTTGGTTCTCAGTCTATGGGAATGCACATTGAAATGCTTATTCCATCAGAATTATTAATGGCATAAAAGTATTTTGTGGTGGTGATGCTGCTGCTGCTGCTGCTGCTGCTGCTAATAATAATAATAATAATAATAATAATTAATCCCACTGATTAAAATATATCCATCCTGCATATTCTCAGAAGAGACCAGCTGCTTCTGACTGTGTCATGAATCAGCCAAGTGCTTCAAGACAACTTTTGCCGAAACACAAATCCAGTTTATTTAGTCAGGCTCAATACTGTGTTCATGTGGTTGCAGAGCTCTCAGCTGGCTGGGAGAGCAGGCAGACTGAATGCCTGCCTGCCCAGAATGTACTGTGGAGAAATAACCTCCATTTTTGGCACAAAAGTGCTATTTCATTCAAAACAATGATACTGTTAGAAGTACACCAGTCGGGAATGAGAGCAGTGCAGAGGCACACTCAAAAGCTCCATTCAACAACCACATGACAGGCTCGGAGGCAGCTGTAATGGCAGCAGTTCAAAGGTCTAAAGAGCTCCAAGAAGAAGGAAGCCAAAAGCTACTGTGGAGAAGAATTTGTCATAACTTAGTATCCTGAAGCATCCAAGTAAATAAAGCCAGTAAAAAAAAAATATGTGCACTTTCCTCACCTTCCAGGAGCAACGGGGAAGGGGGGAGAACACGGATTAAGTCATATGTAATAAAACAAGAGGGTGAATCTAAACATTTTGTCCTCCTTTAATCATAGCTCACTGCAGTGCAGCACTGACTCCGATGCTCCCCACTCCTGCTCTCCCGCTCCTGCACCACTGCCAGCGGGAATGAACTGGGTGCCAAAAATTGTCAGTCGGGGACTCCATCTGAAAGAGCGTTTTCTGCTCCACAGTGAGCGAGAGTGGCACAAACAAGGCTGGCTTTTCTTCAGGACTGTGGAAGAAAATGGCCTGAGCAGTAAAGCTCTAATCAAACCCAGCTTTCCCCAAGTCTGACAGCTTTAATTTCCGGGTTCTGCTCTCACGGAGTTCCAACCTGAGGTTTTCAACACACATCCAGGATGGGATTCCTGGCACAGTGGGAAGTTTGCACCCTCAGGTGGGATTGGCCTACTGGCAATGCCCAGGTGGCCACCAAACCCTCAGGGTGTGTCCCCTGTATGAAATGGGTGGCTGAGACCTCCCAGCCTCTTCCCAAGACAAACTGGGGATCTTGTGATGGCAACAGCCCTCTGTAAGGACATAGCGAGGGACACCGGGGTGGAATGGCACAAATCCCAGGCATTGCCGGGGCGTCTTTCCAGAAGGACTACGGAAATGCTACCTCTGCCTCACAGGACATTAGCTGACAGAACTGGGGAGGGATTTGGGACTCCTGGGAAGCCCAAACTCATCTATCTTCCTGGGAAAATCCAGGCTTGGGCTTGGGTGGAACACTGAGCGTATGATCCAATCTGCACAGGGCAGCTGCAATGTACCATAAAGTAGAGGGTTCAAGCTGAAAATTCTCTGCTGAGCAGAGCAGCAGGTTTTTCCCAGTTTTACAAGCGTCCTTAAGAAACAAGGGTACTACAAAGGTCTTTCAGCTCCTGATACAGAGGTCTGGGATATTACAGACACAAGAACAAAAGGACAGGCTCAGTGCTGGAGGGCTCAAAACACAAGAGTAGTTTTTGTACTAACTCTGTCTTGTTTACAACAGAGTCTGAACCAAACCCATAATATTTAGGGGCCACGTGCTCTGATCCCTTTATTTCTACCGAGGAGCCTCCTCCTGTGTGACCAGTTTTGAGGTTTCCAAAGGGAATGGTCAGGGAGCAGCCCACTACATGGCACGAGTATGTGAGTAAGAATTTTGCTTGAAAGCCTTGCTGGAAATGTCATCTGATCCATCCATTCCTGGAAGGACAAAACATGTTTAACTCCTTGCTCTTTTTCCCTCTTTGCATATTTCTCTTGGTTAATCACATGGAGATCAGAAATGGGGTTTTGGTTTGATGGGTTTTTTGGAAATTTCCCACTTTCTTTTATCCACTACGTACACTGGAACCAATACAGCAAATCATTGTGAAAGGAGTTGGTTATTAGCACATCACAGCACACAGTGTGTCTTCTTACACAACTCAATATTTTTAATTACTTGCCTTTACTGGTGAGACAAAATTTAGAGTCAAGTTTCAAGTAATCCCTTTTATTGGACTAATGCAGCAATATTGACAGTCTGGCTTTAGGGATACACAAAACTCCCCTGCAGGTCAGCAAGGGGTTGGCTCCAAGAACGGATTCCTATACCCAGGAAGGTGGTTTGTCAATAGTGTACAGTTAGCCCAATAAAAGAGATTACTCAAACATTGGCTCTACACTTAGTCTATAAAGAAAATATCTGAGCTTTTTAGTCAACACCTTTATGACTTCAAGTATGTCTGGTTTGTGATGAATCACTCCAAATTGAGAGTTTTCTTAAATAAGCTGTAGCTAATCCTTACTAAAAAAACCCCTCTCTTTCACCCCATATTTTTATTTGCACAGTGGCAGCAGCCAGAGGACCTGATTTTCATCAGCTCCTGAGCCTGCTGGCTTAAATACAAGAACAGGTATTTCCCAGATTCACAAAGTGTACCCACACTGTCCCTGTTGTCTGTTAACTCAAAAATATAAAGAAGCAAGAATCTGTCTCAATGAATGTCAGATGAAAGCAAAACCACCCGGAACGTGCAATGACTTCAAGTCACACAAGCACGGACCAAAGTGGAAGACAAGAGGCCATCACCCACTGAAACCACAAATGTTTCTTTTCTTCCACTTCCCAACTGAAAGCTTCATATCCGAAATGGATTTAGTTATGGAGTTGGAAGCTCCTGAAAATAGAGCTTTTATAAGGTAATATAAACCCTAACACAACCTTAATTATAGTGACACCATCTCTGCACTATAAATAATGACATCTTTGACCAATGTGATGCATAGTAACATGAAAAGTGATGTAACATAAGCAATGTCACTGCTAAAAGTTAAAGGGGAACACATTTTTCTCAGGCAGAATACCCACTATCAATTCAGACAGCACATATCTGATCTAGATTTATGGCAGTGAATAATAGTGTCATGAATGCTAAAGTGTCTGCAGCTTTCAAATAGTTTGGCAAATCTGTACATCAAGATCCGTTTGAAAAGGAAGCACAACTCTTCCTCAGATAATTGCAACTAGAGTAACACCACATATACTTCTAACACGGTTTTTAAGTAAGTGCCTTCATTTTTTGTGCTTTTAAAACATACAGTGAAGAAGGACATTATATATGGACTGAAATACCTGGAAGGGGCAAGATTTATATCTGTGAAGGTAGGAAAATCTTTAATAAGATTGAGATTATTCAATACCCAGAGTACACATGAGGGGTTTTCCTTCAAAAGTTAGCAAATGTTTTGGCAGCTTGTTAAAAATGCAGCTTTATTTCAAAAGCTCAGGTTTAAGCCTTGTATCAATCTGATGAACTTGAGAAGTGCCCAAATAACAACAGGTTGTGGCATTCAGGGAGGTACTTTGTGTTAAACACATATTTAAGTTAAAGCAAGATATTTATTCCCATGGGATGTGCTTAAACACTTAGTTCAGTTATGGCCTGAGTTATGAATTCTGAACAAAATGTTGACAGTCCTGATGAAATAAACTCCTGTTCCAGTTAACAGGAATTTCACTGACAGAAAACAGAGTAAGTTCTTCGGGATTTGATCACCACCCCAATATACAGGCAATTTCCTCACTGCTTTTTATTACAGGGGAAACCATTTCTGGGACATCTTTATTCCTCAAGACATTTTAAAAACTGGGAAATAACCATTGGATCCCAGTGGAACACAGCCTTCCTTGGGATAGGAAAAGCCACCATTCGGTTCCCCAGTGCAGCAGGCAGCTGCTGGAAGGGAAACATTTTGCAATAGAAATAATAGTACAGCTGGTAAAATGGGCTGTGAAATAGTGAGTGACTGGAGAGAGAAGTGAAGGGACTGACCTCACACCTGACCCGGCCTCAGCCAGCCCAGCCAGCCCTGGATGCTCCTGTTGGGAGCAGAGACCTCCTGAAGGAGGTGAAGGTTGCAGTGGGATGAAAAGGCCTTTTCCAGCCTCCCAACTCTTTGTCTCCCTCATTCTTTTACGACTGAGTGATGAAAATAACCATATTCATCTTTTTTTAGGCCTTAAAACATGTCCATGGTCTTGGCTGTAGATTCTTTAGGTTGCGGTGGAGGAAGCAAACCTGGATCAATCCATGGGGGTTTATAATCCCCCTGGAGCTGGATTCCTGCAGTTCTGCTGTGCTGTCTCTGTTTTTAAGTACCTCGGTGCCTTCCTAGCCAGGATTTTGGGGAAGTGCTGAGGCACGCAAAGGCTGAGAGAGTATTGTGAAAGCTGATTTTGTTTCAGAGGGATATATCCAGATGATGGAAGAATATGCCTGGATGTGTTTGCTTTTTAGTGCCTGTGGGCCTGACTCTTCACCAGTACAACCCAAGAACAACAGCACTGAAGCAAAGAGAATTATACCTGCATAAAAACCATGCTGCTCTGCAGCGTGAGCACTCCCAGATTACTGCAAACATTGTGATTCAAACAGTACACGATTTTCTACTTTGTATGAACATTTTTAACATGATTAAACAAAGCCCAAAGGGCACAATGGCCCTGGTAAGAAAACTGATTCCTTGCACATACACTTTAAATGAAATGCAATGAGACTTTGTGATTCAGACCTTAGTAGGCACAAAATTTAGAATAACTCTGTTTATCTGCGCAAACTTTCCTTAGCCTGTTGCAACTCCAAATGTTTTAACTGTTACACATGGGTGTTTGGTAGAATATACTAAATAAAAAGTTTACAAAGGCTTTCTTTTTCTCCAGCCTACAAAGGACTCCAAATCTTTACTGTTCAGCACAGCTGCCTAGAATAGGCACACTGGAGCTTTTGTCCAGTGAGTCAAACTGAGTGGGAGTGAATACCATTAACCCTTAAAACAGAATTATCTTATTCTTTTGATTTTACTGGACACTGGAATATGTTTGTGGCCATATTTGGAACACATCCGGCTCGATCTAGAAGGACACAGGAATAATAGATATCATTCAGATCATAATTAGCCATGTACTTGCAATAGCGGGATGTAAAGCAAAAGGAAAAACACTGAAAATGTTGTTTTTTTGGACTGTGACAAAGAGCTTTTTAAATGAGTTTGGGCATTTTTAGTGTCTGACTCACGTCTGGAGATTTCTGCTATATTCCAGAATCCTTTAACTTTTGTGGGTTTTATTTCTGCCTTTGACAATGACATGCTAATAGCTTCAGGCTTCCTACTGCCTTCTTGTGCATATTGCTCTCCTTTGTTTGCTGTCGGAGAGAAAATGTCAGAATTTTAGAGGGGGGATTTTGTGATCGTGGCAAGAGTTAAGGAAATTTTAGTGTATCCTGTGATGACAGATTGGACCTTCTTCAGACAGAGTTTTCACATTTTATATTCTGTTTCTTTTTTTTCATGTGACTACATCATAAACTCGTAGCAGGCACAAGCAAATACCACTTTAAGAGCTGCTGATTTATCAAGCATTTATCTAAGTGGAACATTTTTATTATTTTACCAAATTTTACACAAGGCCAATACGTGCTAGAGCAAGAATGACTGAAAGGACTGAGAGCTGCTCCTGCCCCACTGAATTCCATGGAATACCATTTTCCTCAGCCATCTGAGGGCCAGGGTTGGGACCAAGCAGCACTTTCTCCCAGACATGCCCTCCCTCAGATCATCGTCTCTGTCCTGTACTGCCCTGACCCTCGGGAAAAGAACACCCAGAGAGTGATAAGGCCATTAATGACTTTACAGTGGCATTTGATGGCAAAGAATTTTGATGACCAGTGCACATCCACACTTGAGAGGAGGTCCAGTTGCACATGGCAAGAAAAGAAAGGTGGGTGTGAGAGAAAAACAAAGGCCCGTAGTCTTTACTTACTGACATAACTCAGAAGTAATTCCTTTGATGGCTCTGAATTTACAGTGGTGTCAACCTGATAGTGGAAGATGTCTAAAGATGGCAGAGACAGATGAGCAGGAGGATGGCAACAGGATGTAGAATAAAGTGAGAACAGATGCATATAGGATGAGCACAAAAATAGAACAAAGCCCAGAGCCACAATTTTGCTGGAAGAGCAGCAAACTTGATCGCAGTACGGGGTGATGGAGCCTGCAGCACCTGGGCAGCCACAGTTCTGCCCCTCTGTGAATTACACATTTCATGACACAAAAACCACACAAGCTCCTCCACAGCGTGCTAAATGAAGGCTCTAACTGGCTGTGTGATAGTAAGGAGAACTCCCAGCATCACTGCACAAAGCAAGGAGTCTTCCAGAGATGTTAAATGGGATCTGGCCATCATCTTGTAGGCTCCAAATGCAGCTGGTGGCAGTGATTAAGCAAAAACAGTGTGAAAAAAACCTAAAACATTCAAAGAGATTAAAAAAAATAGCTTAAAGTAATTCTTTGCCTGTTACTTTGGGGTTTTTTCCCTTTCTTCTCAAATACTGGCTAGTAAAAAGTTGATGAAATGGCATTGAAAACATGCAGCCAGGTTCTCTGGGAACTCAAGATTCTGAAGGCTGGGTTAGGGCTGCAGGACTGAGTGTGCTCAAGGCAGAGACTCCGAGAACAGGAAAAGAAAGAGAAGAAGATGTACTGTGCAGGGGATAATGCCACAAATATTGCCATCCTAACACCAAGATTATTAGTAGGTCTCAAGCTGCCTGTAGATCTGACATGGAAACTTGGACATTCCGGGCTCCTCACAGCGTTTCAGATTCCTTTATTGCCTGAAAGCAGTGTAAGAAAAGCTAAAGCCTTGTTTTCCATGCACTGCTCCATCAGGGCGTGATATGGGGGCTGCTCTGGTCCTGGTGTTACCCACACACAGAACAACTCAACCCAAGGCAGGATTTGTGCTCCTGGGTGAGTCAGGGAGATTGGGTGGCAGGTGAAAGATGAAAGTTCAGATCCCAAGAGTGCTGCAATCTTCCATGCTTTCCCGAATTACCTTCTGAGGGCACTTTTTGGGCCTCTGTCTCTCTGGCAGCCAATCAGGGATAACCTCTCAAGGCACAATTATCACTCTCTGACATGGGAGCTTTGCTTACCCAGCTACAGTGGAGCCATAGAAAACACAGGTGCAGGCACTTGGGTACGCAAATCACACTGAGGGGTGAGACCTTTCCTGTAGCCCCTGGCAATGTGACCTGGCCACATGACCTGAGCCGTGTCCTTCAGCTCCTCGCTCTTGCCTGTGCTGTGACACCACTGAGATTTATGCTCTGGGGGTCAGCATTTGAAGTCAGCACATTCTCATGATGTCACATCAGGCTGGCTGATGAAAGGATGCAGAGGGCTGGTCACCATCCACAACTGGAGAGAATGGATTAAAGACATCTGAAAAAATGAGTCCCTCACTGTGTTCTGAGCAGTTTAAGAAGATGCTTGCCATTACTACAATATCGTGAATCCATCTTTATCAGAGGGCACTCAAGGACCTGGGGGAAAGTTCATGAGGCTAAGGAAGACATGGAGTTGATAGAAGCTTGCACCGGTGGCCATGGCCACTCCTGCCATTCCTAAAACTCCAGAGAGGTAAAACAATGAGATCCAGGAAAAACATGGTAAGACACTGGCAGTAAGAGAGCCTGGCTGCCTAAGCAGAGGAAAAGCAATCCCCAATGATTAAAGATGCATCATAGCAGAGACCTGTCATTGCTTGCACAGGATCACCCTGCAGGGTAGGACCCAGGCTTTGAGAAATGCTGGAGGAAAAATTCAAAGGGTTCACAAGGAGCTGGGTTTAGGTGATGATGTTCTCATATTCCCTTTTGGCCATAACAAGCCCTATTCTTCCAGTTCCACACAGTCTCTTTTCCCTCAGCTTCTAGGTTTGCTTTCACTTCCCGTGATTTTGTTAATGTGAAATTATAAAGCTGATCTTGGCAAACTTAGGAAAAAATGTGACAGGAATTTTGTCACTAGATCACAGGAGAACAATTTATCTTCACTGGAGTTTTGCTGCATTACCTATTGTCCCATACTGGCAATGAGTCAGGTGCATATAATGCACAACTTCTAAATTAATACAGGAGGACATAGTTGTGTATTGTGGTGTCATTAGGGAAATTCCTATTGGAGACAAATAGGTTTTCCAGCACAAAATGTTGTGATATTCACTCAGTAGAAAAATGGATTTCATATAGCTGGTGAAATTAGGAGAAAGAAATGAAGCAGATAAGAGAATGAGAAAGATAATGAAAACTCTCCTATTGACCTTATTAAAGGACAAACAGAAAAGGAAGAGCTAAGTTCTTTGCAGGGTACAAGAGAAATAAATGCAAGTAGAACCTGAGTAAAACCAGACAGAATCAGGTGGGAAATGGAGTTCAGCTGCTGCAGTCCCCAGCACAGAGAGGGTCCTACGTGGACAAGTTTGGCTCCTCAGCCCAGAGCTCAGGCCGGAGGTGGATCACTGACAAACAGGGGCATCCAGAAGGAGGTTCAGCCGTGGGAAGAGACTGTAATTGACTTGTCAGTGCACCCAGCTTAAGACAGGGAAGAAACCAATGAAAATTAATGAATTAACTCAAATGACATTGCAGACTTTGATGGGAAGTATCCCTAGGAGAAAATGATGGAAGAAGGAGAGGAGTTTAAGTACTAAATCAGACCAATGGTCCATCTAGTGCTAGATATAAAACCCCTATAACGGACAGTTATGCAATAAGACACCCATTGGGGATGTTCCTGATACCAGCTGATTTTATTCTGAACTAAGAGGGTTTATATATTTCTTCCTCACCTAATGTATCCACAGATGTTCTTTTCTTCACACTATGGCCTAAACCTTTATTTTTGTCCTGTTTCTGCCTCACTGTCTAGTGACGGGGAACTCCATAACCTAATATATCGTATTTTTCAAAATGTTACATCCAGGCAGTGGTTCCCTCGTTTGGGTACCAGGACAAAAGTTAACCCAGCCATTTCTCCTACTGTGCTGCACTTCACACAACAAACAACATCAACCTTCTTGGTGAACTGAGCACAGAAACCACACTTTGGCTCCTACAATATATGAGCTTTTCAAGCTTCTAACAGTATTTATTGCTCTTTCAGAGCTCTTTGATATTTCTGCTATATCTTTTTCAAAATGCAGCAACTAAAACTGACCAGGTCGAAGACAAGAATAGCTCCCAGCATTGATAGAAAGTTGAGGATGATTCTCCATTCCCTTCCAGATATTTTTTGACCAATCTTAGGCAGTGAGCAAACATTTTTACTACAGCATGTCCACACTTTTAATTAGGTCTTCTTTGTGAGCACTTTTTTCCGTGATATCAGAGAAGGCCATCAGATGCTTTATAAAGAACAGTCTTTAACTCAAAAAGTTTAAAAGATGGAAGGGACAGATTTCTTCACGGATGATCATCCTACGGAATGGGGAGATTCCTTTGCAATCATTTCAACAATAAGGAAATGGAAAAGGAAAGTCTGCTTTAGTAAATTATCTGTAATGCCATTTATCTCCTAGTTATAGACAATAAGACACTCATATGTTGATCGTCTATAAGGGAGCAGAAGTTTAAATTGTTAATTTGTTTAAGTGAGCATCATACAAATATCGTCCACAGCAAACAGAAGGGAGCACTAGGGAGCTGATCGCCACATAAGGTCTCCAAAATTAATTAATGGTGGAAAGATTCTGTAAGACACAGTAAGGGTCCTCTCATCTCTACACACACACATATTTTAGGGTCAAAGGGGACCGTCTCTTGCATAACAATGGCCACAGGACCTCCCCACTGATTTCTCTAACAAGCATACCTTACTGTGTGAGCTGTAATCCGTCTTTGAGGGGAATATTCAACCCCAATTCATGGATCATTTTTACAGTTTAATGAACTCAGACTTATCAGCAATGACAACAAACTCTAGCAGAAGGAGAAAAACAGAATCCCAACTACCCCATGTGACCGAGATGCCACAAAAAGTACTTTGGAAGAAAAGATGATGTTAGAAAATTAAACTCTATTTTTTAATCTTACAATTTAATCTGGTTTCTTCAAACCCTGATTTTAGCAAACTGAGTACAGTGGCCATGTATTTCTTACTAAGTCACATTAAGAAAACATGAAGATGCTCTGAAATAATTCTCAGTCTGTAAATAACAGAAAAGTCAGTATCAGGATTTTCATTTTTCTTAAGCACTGTGTCCTAGGGGCAGTACAGGAGCCCAGACACTTCACTCCAGTAAAGCTGAGTGTATTGCAATAACTCCTCACAGTCTGTTACAGGGCTGGCTCTTAATACTTCATATCTGCAAGATACACATACACTGACAGCATGTGACAAGAGAAAACAAGAAATTAATGCAGATAAGAATTTACAGGTATCATTCCAGCTAAAGGTCATCACTAAAATCAATCTTGTATGGGAAGCAGATTTCCCATTACTGAAATATCCCTGGTATCTCGTGACTGCAAGATTGCTCAGTACATCTCTAGTAATAAGGTTAACTCTGGCCAGTATGACTTATCATATCAAGAGTTATATAAGAATTATGTTCAGAGAGCAAAAGGTGCTGGAATATGCAGAAGATGCTTCCTGCAGCAAGGAATATTAATTGGAGCTGGTGGAAAGGAGAGCAGGTGAAAGGAACTTGGAATGGCAGAGTCTCATCTGACAAAGCCAGGTCTGTGGGTAGTGAAAAACAAGGGTGATTCCAAGACAGCATCCAGGTGTACATGGCAGGGCAGATCCTGAGGGGATGGTGGGGAACAGAGAATGTAAATACTTACATTATTTTTAAGTGTAAATAATTTATTTAGGGTCAAGACAGCAAGACAGAGACAAGGAAAATGAGGCATAGAATAAAACTGAATTTCACAAGCATCAAATTATTTTCCAGAGGAGAAAAACCTTAACATAAAGAAGGTTTATGTTAACATAAACCTAACATAAAGAAGGATGGACACAAACCCATCATTTTTCTGCATCGCTGTGCTCTGCCTATAATTAAGGAAAAACAGTCTTGCAAAGACACAAAAAGATGAACCCTGCATTATATGGCAGTAAACAAGGAATGTAAGGGGAAAGAAAGATCTAAAAGTAGATCCTGTGTGCAACCACCAGGTGGTTGAGAAGTGTATGACATATGAGGAGCTTAGGAGATCAACAGGCACAGGGGATGATTGAGTGGATGCCAGCAGGGAAGAGGCCACATGAAAGACCAAATCCAAGAAATTGAGTCTATGTATCCAAAGCTTTGGGTGACAGCTCTAAAGCAATGAGATAAATGAATCAGCTCTCAAGGCAGCAATGATGATGGATAAGGTGGGATAGGATCAGCTGCCAAAGGAGTGTGAAAAGGTTCTAGAAATATTCAGAAATGCATCATGGAGGGGAGCGGGGGAAAGCGTACAGGAAGGAGTTGTTGGTTTCCTTGGAAGGTATTATGGAACACAGGAGAATGGATTTTATTTGCTGTCTCACCACTGATTTAGCTTTTTGGAGTTTGCTAATGACTTTCAGATTGTGGGAATGCTGGGAGAATATTGAGGGCTCCGTCCCAGATGAGTTGCATTGTCTCTGGATAGGTACCTGCAGTTCTTGCAGGGTGCTGAGCTCCAAAACGGGTCAAACTTGGAAGCCTGAGTTGCTTCAGGGGCTACAAGAGGGGATGGGTGCCACTGAAATCCAGAGGAACTGAGCTGTGGAGGAGATGGCATGGAGGCCACTGTGTCAGCACTTCACTTAGTGGGTCTGTGGAGAGCCAGGAAGCTCAGTCTCTCTCAGGATGATGTTTCAAACGAGAACAGAAGAAATTTGCTAGTTACAACTTCACAAGATCTGCTGGTTTATTCCAGAAGCACCTTCACCTTTGTGTGTGAGCTCAGAGTAACACAGTGAGGTGTAAGAGGAGGTCCCAAATCATTCTGCAGAGCAGTTCTGTCGAAGGTGTGGCGGTGATTTTGAAAGAGATTCTTTCCCACCAGCTTCTCAGACACAGCTTGAAAGTAAACATGCAAATCCATCTCAGATCTGCAGAGTCCAGCTCACTTGTGCTCTGAGCTTTCTTTCTAAATCAAAGGGCAATTGTTCAGGCTCTCTGCTGAGGGAGGACAAAATCTCTGATTTTTTTTTTTTCATAACAATGTCAGCCTTCCCTTCTGACTGAGGACTGCAGTTGTTTCAAAACTAAAATCAAATATTGCAGTCCCATTTGAAAACAATTATTTTGGGCCAAATCCCAGAAGGTGCTGAGTGCCTTCAACTCCCACTGCATTCATGAGGAACTAAATGTGCTCAATGCTGTGCATGGTCTTAGAGATTTTCCTGAAGTGTAGGAGCCATATCCCCCATATCTTTTAACCTGAGGCGCTGCTTACTCCTGCAAATAGAGCACAGCTTGACCCTGCAAGCCCTTAGCATGAAAGGTTGCACTTACTGCTGTGCCCAGTATCACTGACAATAATCTCTACCATCCATAATAAAGTTTTGCAGGACGAAGCCTTAAATAAAATTTATGTCACTGACCTACAACCAACAGCTGCAAGAAAAAAGTAAAACTGTGATGAAAATTCCCAGCCCATTAATGTGGATATTGCACTCCTTCAGCCTCAGACAAAAGCTTCATTAACTCTATCCTTCAAAACGATGCAGTCCAAACAGCTCATCCAGAGTCATTAAACATTGTAGTGGGTTCTCTGTACAACCTAAAGCCTCAAACTTTAAGCATTCTTCAAATATGATTCACTAAAATTGTATTTAAAAGACCATCAGCAGGATGAATTAATTCCCCTTTGCAGCCATGCAGTGGAATGGACAGATGTTTGCCAAACACGAGTGCCTGGATTTCTGTCTTGCAAATGCCCACAGATTTACAAACAAATGACCAAAAGGGTGAGTTAAGGCAGTGAACAGCAGCTCACTACAACTTAAAGAGGAGAGAGGCTTGGTCTGACCACAATACCCCTGTTTGTGCAAGTGTCTGAGAGCAGCTCCAGAGAGGATTCAGGATTTACTCCCTGCGTGTGGCACAGTGTGCTGAGTGTGCCTGTGTTTGTGTGTGTGAACCTGCCGTCTGTGAAATGGTTAAAACTTAAGGTTACCCATCCAAGGAGTAGGAAATGAAGGTTCTCAGTTTGATGGACAACAGCTCAGAGATCCCTGATGTCCCAAAATATTAGGTTTCTCTTCTAATAATGTTGGAAATATTGCCTACTGTCATGATTAATCTCAGCAGCATCTCCGGCTGATTGCAGGTGACGCAGTCACAGCGCAGTGCCTGTGTTGGTTTCCACACACCGTCAAATCTGCTACAAATGCAGGGGTGAAGGGGAAAGAACTGTGATACCAGGTATCCCAGTGGCTAATAGATTGTGACATGAAAGAAGGAAACCTTTATTTTAATTCAAAAAACAAAAGCCAAATAGCAAAACTTATGTACGTGCCTAACTTTTTTTTTTCTTCCTCAAGTGGAAAACATTCGCCTGCTAACAACTCTTGGCTGGCATCAAGGGAAAGTGGAGGTATTTGCAGATGTGGAGGAAGACATACAAAACATTTTTCAAATCAAAGGCTTGAATTATTGCACTGGGTTCATGAAGTTTCACAGGCATGTAGACACACCATTGTCTGCACCCTGGAACAAGCTGCCCTTTCTTCAGAAAGGAAAAACAAGCCAATGTTTCTTACAATCCGATCTGTATGTATCAGGGAGCTATCTATATTTTGAAATTCTTTGCATTGTCTGTGGTAAGGGTGTGCTGTTTTGGCCCAACAATGGCAACATTGATTTTAGAATTTCAGAATTTTGGTGCATAGAACAAACTGTGAAACAAAACCGGCCTGCTCTCAATAGTACAACAACAGTGCTCTTATATAAACTTGCCTTTCCTCACCATTTTACATAGTCAAAGATCAATACTGTTCATTCAGCCAACATTATTAAAGCCATTTATCAGGGACTTTTTTCTCTTGTTGCTAATAAAAAGGATTTTGCCGACAAAGTTATGTCATCTTCCGCTCCCTCGGCAGCAGCGCAGATAATTGGCTTTGTTGTGTCCCCAACAATCGGGCCTTGTTTATGAACTTACATTTATTAAGTGAAAGTATTTGGAAACTGATGGTACATTGAAGTTTGGTTGCCATGGGCAATAATCATCCCAAAAAAGTCATGACCTCCCTGTTATGCAGCTAGTAACTAATTGAAATGATACAAATTACTCTGATTCTCTGTCTGCCAATTTAGAGGCTGCTCGTGGTCAAGGGTCAAACGAGCCCCTATTCATGAGGCCATGTTTGAAGTGGCTGCTGCCATCGCACGGGGTCGGTGCGGCCGCCGCGGCTCCGCCGGACACCGCCCCACACCGGGAGGGGAGCGGTGCTCAGGGAACCCCACCACGGCCACCTTGGGCTGGCACATCAAAAGCTTCTCCCTGTCAGTCAGTCAGCGGTTGTTGCCAAGCAGGACATGGTTTGCTGGGTAGGAATAAGTGCTGTATTCATCCCCAAGGGCTACCTTGCACATTTAACTGACGCTGTGATGCCTCCTGAGGTACTGCCACTAAATCAAAGAATCGTTCTGCCTGCACTCGGCTCACCAGAAAAAACAAAGGCCTCCTTTTCTGTGAAACATCACAAGAGAAATTAAAATCCAATGAATTATCTGGGGTGTCATCCTTTAAAAACATTTACGGTAATTCAACTGTGTGTTAAAAGAATACAGTATGTTTATCTCAGTGAATATGAGGACCTCAGCACTAAAAGATTAATAGTATAATGAGATTTTTGTCCTTTAGGAAATTCTTAGTGATTTCAGGGCATGTTGATCAAAGGCTTATTAAATATGTGCCAAAAGTACTGGTCTCGTGGGTGAGTATTTGCAATGCCACCAAAGAGATTTCTTTCTTTGTGTAAGCTCCTACAGCTTTAACATGTCTAAATGTATTAAAACTGTGAGACAAGAAACCATGCTACAGGGCCAGGCCACACTCCTCAGATAATGAAGATTAACATTTTCTCTATTTCAACATTATTTGAAAGCTTTGCCACATAGTTTGAGTCCGGTAATCTTTTCACAAATATCAAATCTGTGCATCACCTATTAGGGACAGATGTCATTCTAGTGGCTCCATTTTTCCCTTTTCTAACAAACTTTCTCTCTTCAGGAGGTACCATAAATACTTAATACAGAGTTTCAGTCCTGTTTGATATCTTTATTGATGAGGGGATCGAGTGGACCCTCAGTAAGTTCAGAGAAGACACTAAGTTGGGCCTGAGTGTTGATCTGCAGGAAGGTAGCACTTCCTGTGCTTAATAATATACTTTTTTCCCCCACAGGCTCCCTAAAATTGGCATCGTTTAAAAATTGTTATCACTGATGCCCAGGATCTAAGTAGGTCCCTACAGGTGCAGGCATGAGGCAGAGTGAAACAGAAAACAGTAATTTGTTTCCTAAGAAAATTATGTCTTTTTTTCCTATCTACATCAATGTCTTCTCACGGCAAAATTCCTTCTTCTTGTCAGGTAACAAAAAATGAAAAACATTCCTTTTCAAATTAAATACATCACTTTGGAAGTGTTGTGTTTTAACAAGACACTGTCATGCTTAGAGGAAAGTGGGCACCTGTCATGAAAAATATTCATAGTAGAAAACCTCATTTTCCTTTAAACACACAAAAAAATTGACCAGCCCTAATACAGAAGTCTTTCAGTGCCACTCCATGTCAGCACTGTCATTATATCTCCTATTGTGAAGACAGCCAAGAACATGTCTCTGGAAATTTATTCTGGGGCTGCCCTTGTGGCCTATTGATTGTGCTCCCTTCATGTGAGAGCCCCTGTTGAAGGGGGGCTGGTGGCTGCTCAGAGGGGACGGAGCGGTCCCCATGTGCTGCCACACAAACCAGCCTGGCCATTTGAAGGTTTCCAAGAGTATTTTGATCTCACCTTCCACAAAACTTCCTGGGATGACGGGGGTAAAAAGTTTAAAGAGAGAAAAAATCATTCTAAGAGTTCAGAAAGGTACTGAGCACGATCCTTGAAAAGAGGATCTTCCAGGAAGCAGTACTGACAGAAGTTGTGGAATGATGTGAGGAAGGCACAGCACTTCTGATTCCCCTAAACTGGGGGGTTTAAGAGGAATATTTGGACCCAATTCTTCTGTCTACAGACTGCTGGAGTCATCGTCATTATTTAGTAACTAACTTGCAAAGTACAGATTATCTATTTCCTTACTTAAAAACCTCTTTTAACTCCTCACAGCTAATGTCTGTCCTTCAGGACAATAATTACCCAGAGAAGCCGAGGCTTCTCCATCCCTGGAAGTGCTCCAGGCCAGTTTGGACATGGCTTGGAGCAACCTGAGATAGTGGAAGGTGTCCCTGCCCACGGCAGGGAGTGAAACTTCATGGTCCCTTCCAACCCAAACCGTTCTTTGTTTCTGTGATTTGGCAAATGGCAGTACTGGTGTTTTTTCCCCCACTGATACAGGTGTGGAGTGTCTCTCTATCCAATCCCTACAGTGGAGTCATTTCTAATTTTCACCACCCTGAGAGGTGATTGGAGCCAACCTGTCCATGCTATAAGGTAATCACAGGGGTAATGAAGAAACAGAGAGAGTTTTTCTTCATTGAACCTGCCATGAGTCAGCAGGAAAAGCCAGAGCAGATAGATTGCAGCTCTGGAAGCATAACAGGATGTGTAAAAGACTCCCTCAAGCAAAACCTTATTCTGCTAAAGCTACTTGGTCCCACTAAAGTCAGTGAACTTGCACAGACAAAATCTAACCCCCAGTTTGGAAGGCAGCATTTGCTATTTAACAGTGGATTGGTTTCCAGCGCAAAGGCGGCGCATTCATTCCCACCCTGAAACCAGTGCACAGCAATAAGGGCCATCTTCGGGTCTACATCCTCACAGACCTGCCCAGCTGCTGTTTGTCCTGTACCTCTTCTGATGCCTCAGCTCTGCCAGCAGCATCGCTGACTACTTGGTTATGCAATACACACATTAAACACTGCCCAAACACGTTTTGGCACAAGGGAACTCATCAGCTCAAAAGAAGGGGCAGTGGTTTGTTGAGTCAATGAGGTGTTTTCTTCCCCAAGTCCAAATGCAGTGCTAGGTGTTTAATCTGCATTTTAAAAAAGCTGATAAACATGTACTTACACAATAAAACATAACCATCTGAAAGAGCCATCACAGCCAATTGTCCTTTGTGTCAACTAATTCCTTCCATTCCCACCCAAAAGGGCTCAGCTGAGTCCCCCTTGGAGACCCTACTTCCAATGACAACAATTCCCTTCCTCCCCAAGCCATCGTGCCCACACCACATGGGCAGCTTTCCTGGCCAGCTCACTCCCATCCCGATCAAACCTTCAGCCTTCCTCCTCTGAGGCACACAGGGGGGTGGGTGTATGGCCCCAAGGTAAAAAGCTCCTAAATCTAAGTGTGCTGAGAGTTTTTGTCATCACTATTCTGCTCTGTACCTACTGTGGATGGAGAGCTACAAGGTGATTTTTTTATCTCCTGTTTTGGTTGAGAAACCTGAACTTCCTGAAGTGTCAGGAGTCTCAAATCTACTGGCCAGATTTTCTCCCATCTCTTCTACAGACAATATAAATACTTTAAAACAAATCCAGGGGTTGTGCTTGCTGGCTCCTTGGTTTTTTTGGCCTCCTATCATAAGAAAGAAGGTGATACAATTCAAAGTACTACAGACCAGATTTTTCTGGACTGACATTAAACACTGCCTAACTTCCCAAAAAGCCCTTTGCAATCAATGGGTTGTTTGTATTATAAGGTAAATTTCATCATGGATAAAGGCAATATGATTCTCGTGGTTATGTTTTTCCACATAAACAGGTTGTCCACATATGACTTGAAATTTCAGTGAATAAAAACAATCAAAGGTAAAACAAAAAAAGGAAAACTGTCATGAAGAAAATGAACATGTAGCTCTCCTCTGGAATACACCCTTTAATTTTGCAGGGCTATACTGCTGCTTTTCTTCCTCAAATCATTATCCTTTTAATAAGCAGCATTAGCAATGAAATAACCAAAATTACGAAAGTTAAACAACTTCTAGGATTGTTCAAAGGCTAGCAAATACGATTTTGAGTGATCACTAAAATACATGCATGTATTTTATATGTAGATATGTATATAGATATGTACATCTATAGACATAGTCAGCATATACACATATAGATATAGAAGGACATTTCCAGAACAATCTGTTCTTCTCTAGCAGTGGATTTTGGCACAACACAATCACTGCAATTCTAAAGGGAGCTCATTCTACCAGTGCTTGTACAGGTTTGAAAGATTTTGGATTAGAAACCCCTCCTCAAGGAGAACTGGGAAGTGTCCCCAGGATTCCTGCCCTGGCACGCAATCCACGGGGCAAAGAGTCTGGGCAAGGCACGGATCCTTTCTGTCCCTTCCCGACTCCTGTGCATCACCTGGGAATTATGGACTTCAGGTTCACCTTCAGATTGCTCCAGCCACCCACAAGGCCAATTCCTGATCACAGCCCCAGGAGAGAGGAGGTGACAGATGGCTGATTAATGTTTATATTCCTCAGCATTTTGCTTTTCAAGAATTCTCCCTTTTTAAAATCCATGTCTAGAAAGGCTTAGATTGAGCCCTAGTTCACAGAAGGTTACTTAAACTACCAGATACTGGGGTGAAATTAATTAATGCACTTATCTAAAATTCAATGAGAACTAAAAACAGATACAAAATTAGAAAAATGGTATGAACTGATACCTAATCCCGTATCTCAACAAATAACAATGGACTGTTTATGCTGCATTACTCTTTTCTAATCTCCACATATTACTATAATTATTAACTGCTAGTCCTAAAATCTATAGAGTTATCATTATTGTTATTATTATGAAACTCAATCTCATTTTCATGTCATAAAGATAAACCAAATCTCATTTCAATTAGTTGCAGCAGGAGGGAATGAACTTTAAACAGACATTTAATTTCTGAAAAAAAAATTAGGAAGTTCTTCATGGAAATGTTATGGCATTTTGAAACAGATTAATAGTTCAGTATGAACACATCCACCCTGCAGCTAAATGATGGCTGTACTGTGATCAGGAGACAGGTTAAATGAGCAAAATCAGTTGATACCACTGGTTTGGATCTAATCAAATAGTCTTCATTTTTATGACTTTTTAGCTACATTATTTTTTCATCCCATGTGTTCTCTGAATTGTTACTGGGGGTTAGCCGCTTTGGAATTGGGCTATATTTGGCTCTAATGTATCTGATTGGTAAAGAAGTCCAAGGAGCAAGGGGGTACAAGGCATTCTGGTTGCTGTCTGAATGGTTCCAATCACTCTGTCTCCATGGAGCACATCCTCGGACACACCAGCCACCTCCTGCCTATTTTATCATTGCTCCAGGGCACGATGTAACACCAAGGCAGGCTGCCTCCCCAGCACACCCAGCCTCAGCCCTTCCAAGCTTCTCCAGTTTTCCAGCGCTCAGCTGGTTAAGGGTTGGCCCGTGAGGGTGCTCAGTGATGTTTGATCCACAAATCCATGGAATCATAGAATATTAAGGCATTGGGATGGACCTTGAATATCATCTAGTCCCAGCCCCCCTGCCATGAGCAGGGACACCTCTCACTAGACCACGTTGCTCAAGGCCTTATCCAGCCTGGCCAGGGATGGGGAAAACACAACCTCCCTGGGCAACCTGTTCCAGTGTCTCACCACTCTCACAGTGAAAATTTCCTTCTAATATCTAACCGAAATTTCCTCTTTTTCAATTTGTACCCAGTCACTACAGTTCCTGGTGAGAATCCCTCTCTGGCTTCCCAGTAGGTTCCCTTCAAGGCTGAAAGAGGGCACATGATGAAGGTGCCCTTCTGGATCCATGCAGCTGGAAAAACGGAATCGAATGCACTGGTTTAACCCACAGCTATGGATGTGGCTCTCCAGAAAGGCTCAGCGCCATTGCAGACATTGCAATGGTGACAGAAGCCCTCAAGCCTTGAGAAATCCTGTTCTTGGTGGCATTGCCGGCTCCTATAGACCTCAGCATCCTTTTTTACAGACCCTTTTGTAAAACTACAAAATTACTTAATTATCCATTGCCTGGTAATCCCAAATTTTAAGCCAGAAACGGGGGCGGGGCGGGGGAAGAGGTGTGAACAGACTGGGGATCTTCTCGCCTTGCTGCCCACTCTGTCCTCTGTCTTCCCCCCTCCCCAGTTCCCCGCTGAAGCCCCGCAGCAGCAGCAGCGCTGGGCAGGGTCCCTGCGCGGATTCCCTGCTCCATCCTCCCATGGAATATCCCCACCTCCTGGTTAGCGCCCAGATCACAGCTCCGGGCCGGGGGAGGCATCTCCCCACCGGCCGTTGACACGGTCGCGCTTTTACCCTCTCCTAAAGCATGTTTAGTGTCCAGAAACATTGAATGTTTGATGCCAGGCCAACATTAAAACATAGAAATAAAAAGACACCCTGTAGATACGAGCTGAAATTCAGTTTCATGAAGCCAGTTCGAAGAAGTTTCACTCTCTCCTTCCACTACCATCAGTTATTCGCTTCCCAGCACCCAGGCAGCAAAAGCAGGGACACACCCAGGAGACAAAAGCCGTGGCTGGCAGAGAGGGGCACCATCGAGCAGGACAGACCAGGACACACAGCTGGTGAAAGGATTGGCCCAGCGAATGCAGGACTGGAAGAAACTAACAAGTGGGAAATTAGGGGGCGACTGATAGATGATGAAGAATTTTATTAGCTGAGATGATGAGGCTAAGAGAGAAACTGAGCTTAAATTAGAGGAAATTTCCATGTGAGGGCAAAGAGCTGGGACAAAGCAGAGCTGGGAAGGAGGGAGTACTGGATTAGAAGCAAGAAGTGTTTGGGAGAGACTGATCCAAGAAGAAAACCGAAAGGAGAGAAGTGGTCAGGACTGGAATGAGAAAACTGGGAAAAAGACTGACCATAGTTTTAAACACGAGGAAATCCAGACTTCTTGAATGTCACAATTCCTCTACTCACTGGAAGAGTCTGTGAAATCCAGTGGCAAAGTGTGACTCATGTCCATGAACTCAAATTCCAAGTCACTGTGGTGAACCTAAAGGTACCAGCACTTCAGACAAACATGCTGTAGTTATACAGTGTTTCCTACAAGATTTTTCCAGTCAGACCCAGTTTGTCTGTTTAACAGCCCGGGAAATCACACAGATAAAATCAGATTTAAAATCATCAACTCCAACATTCCCATTCAGGAATACCAGAATTAAGTTTGCATCAAACAACTCTGATTTAGCTCCATTTTATATAACAGCACAGCACTTAGAGATAACATAATTATAATCATTATCTTCCATTTTTTTTCTGCAGGACTCTCTCACTGCAACATCCTTTGAATGTAGGGTTGAGGGTTATTTTCCTGTAGTATAAAATCAAGTGACTTGTTTCTTTAAAGTAGATTAAAGCTGAATTATGGCTGTATAACATCATTTTAGGTCTCTGGTTTCTCAAGCAACACTCACAGAGTTGGCAGCAGAGCTCTGTTGGCCAGACAACAGGATTTCCATTTGCCCTTCCTTTGGTTTGTATATATGTTAATACAATATATATTTAACACAAATTAAGTTACAATAAAAATTAGCTACATAAATGCACCGTATTATCTCTTATAAAACTGCAGGTATGATCTAATAACAAAACACAGAGCCAGGGTGACTTCTGTGATCACAAAGCAAAAATGACTCCAAATTTCTCTTTCTGCTTCATGCACTGATCACATCTCATGCAGCAGTAACACATAAGGAGCTTGAGAAATTTATTTTAGAGAAGAATAAAAAGTAGTAGCCAGTTTGGCTAACCGCCAAATCACAGTATCCCCCTGTGCACCACTAAAATTTACTTTTCAGAAAAAGAGAACTTGGCACTTTGTGAAAAAAATCAAGGTCTTCTTTGGGCTTCTGCATCTGGGCATCCAAATTCTCTATCGATTTTCATAACTCTGACCCACGTCTCCTAACAGTCCTGCTGTAGTTATGAGCATCTATTGTAACCCTTAGAATGAATAAAGAGAAGTGATTTTCTGCAAGCTTTTGCTCCAACTCAGCGAGATAATAGCAAGTCTATAACTAAGGGAAATGTTTTTTTAGCAGATGAATCAGGTGGATCACCCAAGTAACTCAAATCACCAAGGCTTACTTGTTTGCTGTAATTCCTAATTGTTTCTGGAATCAGATGAGTGCCTTCCCTCAACAACAAGTTTGCCTTATTAAGCTTATCCATGCAAGAGAGAGAGGGATTCTTGACGTGCTCTGGATTGCTTCTGCTTCCATCTGTGCTAACCAGCAGTGAAGAAAGTTTTGCTGTGCTTACAAACCCCACAGCTGTAACACTCCCCAGTCACAACAGACCATGATTTACTGGAGCTGTTAAAATAAAGTGGGAGAAGAAATTGTTATAGGTCTTGGAAACTACGGAAAGTTGCCATTTAGACCACAATCAAATCTCAGAGGAAATAGGATCCACTTGAGAACAACAAAATACTCTGGGATATGGTTCTCTGTCCACAGCCAGTTTGTGTGCCAGAGAGCGATTTCCCTGTGTGAAAGGATTTGTTTTATACTTTAAAGGATCTCAGGCATATTATTGACTTTTTATGATATTGTTAATGGACTCTCCAGATCTGTATTCCTAATGATGATTTGACATTAGGCAGCATTCACTAATAGAAGATATATTTGGGATTCCTGAGAAATAGAGCCCCGTACAGAGAGCAGGAATCAGCTGTTTAGCAGCACACTGTGATACCACAATAGTGTCAGCTATTCCGAAGGGAAAGTGAAAAATGTATTTCACAGAGACCTCAACAAGAGTGCAGGAAGAGTGAAAGTAATAATCCAGTTGCAGCCAAGATGCCAGGGCTATCTAAAACAGAAGCAAAAGGTAGTCCCCCAGGTTTTCAAGACCTTGTTTTCACACTTCAAGCTCTCACATGCCACCTGTACAGCATTTATTTGCATAACTGCAGGACATCAGGGCACGAGAGCTACAGAAAGGAAGGTACTGGCTACTCTGAGCCAGCAACATCTCTTCTCCAATCACAATCAGAGCTGCAGGTTGTCAGTTCTATCTGAAATGCTTTTGTTTAAGTTAAAAAAAATACATTATACTAAGTAACTATTAACAATGTCTAGATGTCAATGAAATTCCGTAATTTCCTCCTGAAAAGTGATTCTGCCAATACTGAATGTTCATTGGATATTGGGGGTTCTCAAGACAAAGGCTTAGATACGAAAACACCCAACCTAACAGCCCAATTTCTTTTTATGCTTCTTGTGCATCCCTTGATGCTCTTCTTGAGCCTGTACTGGTTTTCCATACGAAGCTGAGGAGTCTTGGTGAGCCAGAGGAACCCCTCTGAAGGCAGAACTTCACCTTGAGCTGTGAGGTTTTGCTCTAGAGACCTTTGCCTTTTTTGCTGTGTGACAACAGAGTTTTGTGAAGCAGCAGAACCAAACGAAACATTCTGAGAAGGGTCACACCAAAAAACAATCCACCAATGGGAATGTTCTTGGCAGTCTTTTATTACTTCTCTGCAGTTCAGGGAGGGGGTTGCTATTAATATCTTTCCTCCTGATCTCTTTCCAGGCTGGTCTTCATATTTTTGACCTCCATTCTTTTTATTTTAGGGCCCTCTTCAGCAGTTTATAAATGTCACTATTTGTCATGTATAAATTCATTTTCAAAATGGGCTAAAACCTTCCAAATTTCCCTTGCTGCAGTTCAACCCTCCCAATTTCAGAACAACAAATACTTTGTTGCCTCTAATATTCCGTCTTCATCATTTCTAACAGAGTGCCTTACAGGACTTGAGTTATCCCTTCACTTCAAGAACAGCCTGGCACATGGAATCCCAACACATTTGGGCTGGGATAAAAACAGCCTTCAGGCAGCGGTGGATGAGCGGGATGAACACCAACCAGCCAGGCCCGGTGACATCCTGAGGGCAGGATATTTGCTCTGTGCTGTGCAGAAGGAAGGAGTAAGGGTGCTGCTGGAAGGGTGACTTGGCACAGGACCACGCTGCCGCACCTCCCTACTCCCACAACACCCACTGGAGATTGGGGCCCCCTTGGAGCAGCCAACACAACTGTCCAGGTAGCCATTGGCTAGTGCAGACCTGGCCAATGATTTGATTAGCCTAACGAGTTTTAGTAGCAGGTTCTCTGAAGCCGGCTCTTCTGCCTGAGCTGGTTAATGACTCATTGCAGCAGCAGTTGTGCTCTCGGAGCTGAAGGCTGAGAGCTGAACCTGCCGAGGAAGCAGCGACCACAACTCAGACCTGCTCCGTTTGGAGAAGCCCTTCTGATCCTAAGATGACTTACACAGATGCACAGGAATTCAGATGCAGGGATTCTTAAAAACATCCCAATGCCTTGACCCAATGCCAAGAGATTCTAACACAAGTTGCTGGCTGCAAGGTTAAGTTATATGAGAGGGACAAGCACACACAATTAGTCATTCATACCTCTTCTGGCTTGGGGAGGTTTATGCTGCATAAAAACCTCACAGGAAGATACTGCACCTGTAACAACAGGGGGCTGGTGCAATGTACCTGTGCATGGATTTAAGCTGACAGGGAATACTTAAGCATGGAGGATGAGAGGATAGAAGGCTAAGAGGAGGTTTTTCCTCAGACTCTAATAACATTCTCAGTTTTCAGATATCCTTGATTGTCCTTTGTGATCCTTTGGCTGGCTGAGAAATTCTGCTCTGTACCTTCAAGCTGCCCCTCACAAATACATCAACTGCTCCCTTAAAACTGGGCCTATCCTTCAAGGTCTTAACTGTAGTACGATTTTGTTCATGGACTTTAAGTTTGGACCTACAGACAGTTTACAAGCTGATATTTGGTATCCAAACCCTCAATGGAAAAAAATAATACCATTATTATAATTTATTTGCATTATAAAGCCATTAAAGGACATGGAGAGCAGAAAATTAAACATGTGCTGATCATAGATGTAGCAAATCCTGTCTGTTCCCCAGAACATGTTGGCAAGACAAATTGCTGTCCTGCAGTAATAGATATTTGAGTATCTCTTTGATTCAGTTTAAATTATATCTGAATCATATTTAATGAAAGTTTCACAAAAATGCTGTGTGATTAAATATCAATTGATTATTAAGAGTGTGTTTATCAGTGTGTGGTACCGCTGCTAAATTTAAAAGCATTCTTAATAGTCCTTTGGTATCTAATTATTCTATAATAACTCTTATTAAATTTAAATGAAATCAGTAGCTGAGATGCACAATTTAAACCAATTTCAATTAAAAAAACCCAGTCAAGTTACACCCCCCAAAAAATAAACAGCATCAAATAAAATCTAAACCCAAATAATTTTGAATTAACAGCTGTTCATTAAGATTTTAACTGAAAGAAGATGATCTTAGTTGCTCAATTTTTACAGTTACACCTGCATGTTGCAGGTGCCTGATTCAGACACCCTTTGGTGGGTAAGTCACTGTGTCCTGATTTTCTTCAAAAGTCACCTCTGATGGGTTATTTGTTGGCAATAAAGATATTAACTTGTTTCTTCAGTTCCATCTGAGGCTGGAAAACTCCACAGATGAAAAGGAAGGAGTGTTTAGCAGCTTCAGGAAAAAAATATTCACAGAATATTCTGAGCTGGAGGGAACCCACAAGGATCTTGTGTCCAAGGCTGAAGTGACTGGCCCATACAGGGACTGATCCCACAACCTTGGCATTAATAGCACCATGCTCAAACCAATTGAGATTATGCCCCATTAGATACATTATAATAAGCTCAGAAAGTCTTTTTCCATCCCTTTTTTTCCTTCCGCCTATCTTCCCCACCTTTTCCTAGAGCCCTGCAAAAACAGGACAATCTGACACACAGAATAACCTACATCTATTTATGTGTCTAGATTACCCACAGAAGTCTCTCTGAAGCAATCTTGGAGGGAAAAGCACCCTCAGAGTACACTCAGGTGATAGGGACCCTTCCACAAGCAGGGTCCAGTAACACAGTGCTGAGCTACAGGACCTGCCTCTACCCTTTGTCCCGTGCCAGCCAGGCTGGTGCTGCCACAACAGCACTCAACTTTTAGACACACCAAATCTTAAAACACGAGGCCACCCACAGCCCAATTCAGCACAGAATCCACTCAGTGCACAAACCCCGAGCAGAAGAGTGGCTGTGCAGCTCTCAGGTGAGAAATCGTTCCACCCAAATGGACCATGAACGTAAACACTGACTAATGAGAGCGGTACAGATTGGGCCATTAAAAGCAAGGCAGAGATGAATGGAAACGTCTGAGCAGGAACATAAAACAGACCAATTTCTGCCACTAAGTAGGAGTGGGAGTATAACAGTCCTTGTTATAGAGTTGCTGGCAGTGATGTTATTGTTAAGGCTGAAAAAGACTTGACATTCCAAATCTCTTTTCCCTTGTAAAACAGTAAGATTCGGAGCTTGATCCTTCACTTCAAAGGTGAAACATGGCATGGAGGAGAAGGAAAAAAACCTGATGGATTACAAATTTTTGAATGCAGCCTCAGATGAAGGTGAGATTTCAGTTCCTCTGAAGTTCAGAGTTGGGGTCTTTTGCAGATTTGTCCCACCACAAAAAGCCAAGACAGAAATAACCAGACAATAACCCAATTATAGCAAAGATCAGAGTCAGGAAAATCCACATTTCGTGAGAGAGGACAGGTGAGATGACAGCCAATTCCAGACAAAATGGAAAGGAGGTACAACCCAGCCCCAGGTAGGAACTGGTGTCTGTAATCTCAAGACTGGAAATGGAAGCCTGGAAATTAGAGTAAAGCAGAAATTGACCTTTAGAAAATAAACATACACAAATATGTCTATAAAGATCCTTGACTCCTTATGGTATTTTTGTTTTATACAGAAAAAAAACTTGAGGAAAAGTGGGGACTGGTTTGGTTGTTTTTTCCTGTCTGACTTGATGAAGCTTAGGATTCATTCATTATTTTATCCACCAACAAAAAGTTTTAATTCATCGATTCTGTTTTTGAATTCCAAAAAAGATCATTCATGGCTTGGTTTAAGAATATTTTTTGGTTCCTAAAAATTCCTGGCTGATTCCACGGGGCTTCTCACAACTCAGGCTGAGAACCATTCTGAGGAAAGAGAGAGAAGAGCTGAGCAGAGGATTTTGAAGTTTGAACATTTGTCTTTGTTACGATCAGGAATGAAACCTGAAATTTTCAATGAAGGAAAATTTGTACAACATGGGAAATAGTTTCAGTGCAAAATTGAAACAATAATTCTACCATGGCCTTTTAGAATTTGACCTTTTTATCTCTTAACAACATTTAAATATAATACAGAATTTGAATATTTGAAATGAAAAGTAATTTCAACATTTGAAATTTCCACTTTTTGCTCTGAAAATGTCAAACCAGGATATTTCAACTTTCTGGGAACTTTTTCCCCTCCCACTTTCATTTGAAAATGAGAACTTTCAGCTCGGGCTGCTCATTTACAGGAATCACCAGGACAACTGGCTGTCAGCAGAAAGGGGAAAGCTGATGGACTGCTCCATGATCAAGCTCAGCCGTTAATTTCTTATTCCACTACCCAATACCATTTATTTTTGATAGGCTGTGGATGCTTAAAAATATTTTTGTTATTCACATGATTATGCAAATATTTTAGGCTGAAAATTGTCTGTCACCTTTTTATGGGGGAGAAACAGTGATGATAACCTTTTTGATTGCTTTGACTAAATCCAAATTGGACTGTGAACCAGAAGTGCCAAGCCCTTGAGTTACCTTGATGCAAAACTGGAGTGAGAGAAATCAATTTGTCCCGCACTCACAGATGTTTTGTCCAGTTCTGCACTGGAGCTCCGAGTTCCTACATTTGCACCTCATCCCAGCCGTTCCTCATGGACAACTGCTGGCCAGCCTCTGAAATAGAGCTAATAATTCTACCTACATTTACAGATCATTTTGAGATGTCTGAGTGGAGAGAATTACAGAACGACCTAAAGTTATTATGTATCATGCATGTGTTTGCCCATAAATAATAAATTCCTGAAGCAGACCTAAGAAGTTCCCACTGTTGTCTACCTTTATAACAAATTCATAAGCAATAGCATTGTACATGATTACTCACTCAGCTGTTCCTTTTCCAATGACAGGTTTCCCTCTAGATCCAAATACACTTCTCTCCTTATCTAAGTTGCATGGATTTTGTTATTTTTAATATTTCAGAATGGAAACACCCATTTGTGAAGCAAAAGTGTAAAAAAAAAAAAGTGTTGTCATTTGTTTCTAATTCTTCACACTATTTTTTCCCTAATGCTCCTTATTTACGGCTCTTCCCCTGTTTATAGCCCAGGAAATTGCCAAACCTGATCAATATTTTTCCCTGATGGTCTGTCAGGATTGCCACAGTCAAGTTGCCAGACTCTGGTGGTGGTGGGTCTGTGGTGCCCAGCCCCAGCTCTGGCCAGCTGAAATGGCTGCTCGGGCTAATTTCCCTGTCTCCCTGCATCCTACCAGGATTTTACACTAGAAATAAATTGTCACAGGGAGAATATTTAAATTCAGGAAACAAAATGTTCCCACTAATTCAATGTAGCCATCTCCTGCCTACTAAAAGTTATGAGTTATGTGTGAAGTAAAAAACCTCTCTGCTGCATGAGATAATGAGAAAACGGGGATTCTTTATTCATTGTACTTGTCCCTCTGCACATAACATTTGTATATCATGCCAGGACTAACCTGTGTCACTGCACTTATAGCCACAGACCAGACTAAATGCCTGCCCTTCACTGTTTTTACGTCATGATTCATATACTCTCCCTGCTCTTTCTGACTGCCTGCAATTACTTGTGACAAATGATTCTTCAGTGTACTGTCTGCTTTACCTTTTCAAAATGTTTCCATGGTTCACAGATAAGTCAGCTAGTGTACACGGTACTGTCTTGTGGGAAGTAAATCCCAGGACAAGCACAGGAACAGGTTCCACACCATTTTGCTGGCAGAACTGCAGACATCCGCCTCACTCAGCTGCAGCACGAGGAGCCTGGACCAGCCACGCTGGCAGGTCTGGGGCTCCTCCACTACAGCACTGTGGAGATCCCAAAGGAACAGATTGTTCCCTACAGCTGGACTCCCCTAGGAACATGCATCCTTGCTCCACAAGGAGCTTGATGTCATCTATAACAAAATATCTGGTCCAAAAAAATTGTTTTTTTGATATCTGCCATGAAAGAACATCCCTCTGAATGACTCCTGCTGGCCTGTTTGTTGAGCACATCTGTATCCAGACATGAATTATGCCTGGACTGAAACCTCTGAAAACCTGGGGGGGCTGATTCTGCCTTCAGCTCTAGCAGTGAGTATCAGGGTAGCTCCACTGGCCTCAGGGGGTGTAAGTGCCAAGAGACCCAATCCATTTCCTCCTCCTGGCAGCAAAGAGAGTTAACTCCCCTCTCAGCTGGATCTGCTCTTGTCCCCCTGCGCTGAAGGTGTTCAGAGTGAAGGCTGTGCCACTCCTGGCTGCTCAGACTGCCCACCTCCAACACACTCCCTGCCCACACGTGGCCCTTGGCCTGCCTGCGCCTGTGCCCATCTGGCTGGGAGGCACTGAGCCTGTGCAGGGTGGTCGGGTCTTTGGGCAGACACCGAGGGGTTACCCGGGCAGGCAGCAGAAGGCTGCCGGTGACATCTGCTCTGCAGGGACCGTCCCTGTGGGAGCCGTGCTGGTCACACCCCCTCCACCTGATCGCGCCTGTTGATCACCACGTGCCGAGGAAGGGGAGCAAAGCAGAGCAGGGCAGGAGGTGGCTGCTCCCAGGCAGTTGTGCCAGCCCCTGGGAGAGGCAACAGAGGCTTGTGAGATTCCATGCTGTCATCACAAAATTTGGCACTGAAAAGGATTGCTCTTCTTGTGCTCCATTTACAGAATTTTCAGGGCTTCCTCTTGCAAAACAGATGCAAAACGCTGCCATCTGTTCATCGTGCCCATGACTGTGCAAGATGAAGAATTTTTAAAAAGTGCCTGTATGGGAAAGCTGTCATCATCCAACCCAAAAGGAGACACAGGGCTGTACTGTGCAAGGGAAGGGCTGTTGCCACGGGGGTCTGATTTGTAGCACAGTCATTTTCAGTTCTGAAATATTCACTCACTCCCCGGCACCTTAACCAAATAAATTCAGTGAACCCCAGTAAGCACAGAGTTTATGGATGTGGCAGGTCCTGGAAGAGAGCAAGGATCCACTGCCTGGCCTCTGAATTACTTATACCGAGGGAAGAAGAGAGACAAAACATAAAACACTCAGTAGCCATGCCGATACGGTATGAGGCTTCTGCCTGGGCACCGGACCCAAGCACCAGCCAGCCAGCAGCTCTGTGCTGTGATTGCTACATATGGTCAAACCTGGGTCATCTTCCCTTCACCGATTTTGTTGGCAAGGTAGCAACCAGTGTGGGCAGGTCCCCCCAGGCTCCAGATGTACCCTGAGTTGGCTGTTTAGATGTACCCAGCAGGGCCACCACACAAGCCCACAGCCACATCCCCAAAATTGTGCCTCTGGCTGGACAGGGAAAAAAAGAGCTTCTGTGGGAGAAGAGCCCTACATAGAGAATCCACGGCACAAAATGCGGGAAACTAAGATTGTCCTAAATGTTTTCTGCTCTGGTCACTGGTATCCCTGCTCCTTGTTGCCTACAGTGAATGCCAGCTCAGTCAATTGCAGTGGTCACAGCTGACTGTGCTGCCTCCAACACAAATCCCAGCCAGGGACAGAGGCACTGGCACGGCAATTCCACGCAGGACACAGCACCGCTCAACTTATCCGTTTTTATGGACAGGGACGCTGAACCCAGACACCGAATTGTCAAGTGCCTCTTAGAATGCAGAATGCCACGCTAAAAAAAGGCAAAGGGAAAGCAATTCAGAGAGAAGAAAAGGGTGGAAATATCTATCATTCAACAACACTGACAAAAAACAAACCCTGGCAGCAGGCTCCTATGCACTGCCTTGTTTATGCCAATGTTGGTTGCAGCTCCTGTTGGGATCACAAGCACAACAAATTGTCTGTTTCCCTGAATCCAGTGGGCTCTGATAGCTGCTGACCATGCTGACAGAGTCTATTGCCTGCATTTGAATGGGAACGATGGATAGGAGAAACAGCCACGCTTGAACACATACAAGATTGTTTTTATAAATCCAAGACTGTATTTACAAGTTCCAGCTTTTAAGGCCAGGGTATTTTATTTGCTTTGCTGTTTTTTTAATAGTGAAAAGGCAGGAGAGCAATCCATCTGCCTGAACTGGAAGCTTCTTATAAATAAACAGCAATAAAAAGCAACACTTGAAATTCATTTTGCCCACTTGTGTTTTGTCTGAGTCCCCCCCAGAATCTAAATCAACAAGAGATCAGACTGTAGCTTGTGAGCAAATTTCCTTCAACAGAAACAAACAAAAATAGACAAAGATACCCATCCTCCTCATACTTTATGCACAGTAATGCAAGTTATTTTCCACTCCATTTAGACTTTTCACCTTCCTTTCATTTACCCTGTTTTTTACAGTTCAATAAATATTTTTCCAAGCTCCACTTGCCAAACAAAAGAGTTTAGCTTCAGTGTTACTCCTCTGACAAATATCCTTATGGTGTTGCACATGTGAGCCATTGATAAACAAATTAAAATTCTGTCCCAGCTCAGAGCTCAGCTGGCCCATTTCATCTTGCGGTATGGGTTTGTAAAGGTCTGGGTGTCTGTCATCCTCCCCTAACCTTGTCTTTGTCAAAGGGATACAAAAGCCTGCACGCTCGGGGCCTTACGATACTGATTAGTGTGAGTGACAAAGTGGAGTAGCAAGTCCACTCAGCCCTTCATAATAAATCTATCAAAGAGTAATAGAATTCCATCAATTCTGCATCATCCCCGAGGGTCGCTGTGCTGGGATGGAAAGTGTGTTCCGCTGGGATTGTACAACTGTTATTATTCAATTACACTCTTTTCTTCCTAGTTAAAGACCATGATATCATTATCACTTAATGAATACATATAATTGGATCTGGACTCTATGTTTGGCTGATGAATACCACTCACTATTCATTCAGTCTCAGCTCATCTTCTGACCATTTATTATAGACTTTTGGCTGAAAACCATGATGACAAAGGGAATTTGAAATTAGCTGAGAATTCATTCAATGCTCAGTTAGACACAAAGGCAAAATACAATTCTGACACGTAAATGAGGCTGAGACCACACAGAGAAGTTTTGCCTAAAAGTTAATAGCTGATGATTTCTACACAAACACATTGAGGTAAGAGAAAAGATATTTTTTAAGACTGTCTCACAACTTTGCAAGCAAGCAGAGATTTCCTCCCTCTCTTCCCCAAACTGAAAAAAAAAATTAATTTTCTCAAAGGTAAATACTAGATCTTTTAAGTTGGTACTTTATTTGCCAACTTAGGCAAAATATTAGCTTTAAAGATGTCATCCGAGGCCATTATGAGCTTTAACTCAGCCCTGCTAAGCCAAACACCATCTTATGATTAAATAACATTTAAATCTGACAAAGCAAAAGTGCTTTCTATACAGTATATTTATTACACCTAATATCGAGACCATCATTAAGTTTCATCAAACAGTGTGCCCCCAAAGGAAACTGGCCCTCCTATTCATATTGTTGGGAGTAAATGTAGCATACCTCCTTTGGATCACTGGTGAACAGGCCACCTCATTAATCCTAGTTAGTAGATGCTGCTGGGCATGTGGAGCAGCCAAATCCAGATGCTACCCACAGAGCCTCTCCAGGCAGTTAGGGAATCACAGAGTACCACCTCAAGCCCTCCATACATCACTTCAAATTAAATTTACATTAAGTGCTACTCCATCAGAGCCGAGAGAAGCTGACATCTTTGGAAAATGCAGATGATAATCCATTAAATCCTATTATATACATGTCTTCTAATTTTACTTAAGCTCATGCATACCAAAGTGTGAGTTTGTGTTAAAAATTAAAGACCCTTTTACTAGAACAAAAGACTTTATGAACTGTTGACTTTGGGAGGGTTTATTACAGGATCAGGCTATTCTGTCAAGACAAGTAGACTTTTTTTTCCTGTAAAATTTCTGGTTAATCATTTGTTCCTGGGATCTTTTTTCAAACGCACAATGTGTCTTTGCTATTTCCATCTCCAACTCTTTGTTCTCCCAGATAGAAGTGCAGCCTCTTTAACTTAATCAAATGTTATGAATGAAACAGTGGGACACATATTGTCTCCTTTTGCAATTAAGAAAATGTTTGCTGGCAGCTTCCAAACTGGCAACAGTAAGAAGATGCTATAAAATCATCACAGTGAAAAAGCTGAGGATTTAATTGCCCTATTACCACATATGTCAATCCCTTTATATTTTCATAGTCCTTAGTCACAGTTACTTTTACTTTGATGAATCTCTTCTAATTTCAGAGCAATGACCTTACTATTTTTGATTCAAGGTACTTAATTTTTTACATGTAACCACTGTATTTTATGTTTATGTTTCTATCTGATTTACTTTCCTGCAAAAATTGAAAATACACAGATTTCAGGGAAAGCCAAAAATTATTTCAGACATTAGGCAAAGGTATTATAAAAAAACACATCAAGAAATAAAAGACACGCATATGCATACACACACACAATTAATTTAGAAGTTATTTATCTACCCTTTTAACATTTAATCAGTTTGGATTTCAGGCTTAGATTGGCTTTAACTTTCAAACCAGTTCTTCCCAAGTGCTTGACTGTATGTTTCCTTTACGGAACATGTAGTACATATATATATATATATATGTATATATATACACATCAATGTAATAAAAATGTGTTAGCTTTTAAATATTGTCAGTCTTTGGCAATGGGAAAAGTGATGGGGCAGACTGTCATCTGGCAGAAATAAGTGTAGCACCATAAAATTCAAGTGAGTTAATAAGCTGACTGAAGTTTTTCAATGGGATATTTCTGATTTATGTCAGCTGAGGGTGTTTCCCTACATTATTTTCCGGAAATACAGAACTAGCCTGGTTTGCAGGCTGGGTTGGTCCTTTTTTCTCAGTCCGCTGTGGACAATGCCTTTGTGAGCTGGTGGTACCTTGTGGAGGACTCCAGGTGCTGCAGCACCACAGCCACAGTCTAATATTGCAGTATTTTTTAAATATTACAAGTACAGGCTCTGAACAAGACTCATGGAGGACGGATAATAAAATGAACACCCACAATTTGGAGGTGGTTCTCAAAAAAGGAGAGGCATTGGCTGCTCTCACAAACCTTTGCTCACCAGTCTGTCTGAGGGATGGGCCAGCAGTTGTACTGAGGCTCCTTTACCAAGTAGGACACATGACAAATAAAAAGTGATGTCACCAATAATTAAAACTGCAGAGTTTAGTTTAATCTTCTTGCACAGGGATTTATGCTTGTTACTCCCATTAAAACTAGAAGGATCTGCTTCCATAAATTGCCATTCAGCAGGTTTATAGCATTATCCAAATTATTGCTCTATAATGTACTTACACCCTATGATTTCAGAAGATTCCTTTACCTCAGAACATCTCTAGCTCAAATTTTAATAAATCATCGCATCAGGAAAATATCAAACAACACCTATCATTTCAATTTTCTTATTTCATTTTTAACCAAGGGACATAACTTGTTAATTTTTTTGCCTCTGATGGGTCAAATTTTATTTTCGGAATCACAAGTAAATGTTAACTGAATTGGATGATCCGAAAAACAAAATTGACTTTAACAATTAGGTTATTCTTAAGAATTAACAGTATCTGAAAGATGATGTTGAATTACATAAACACAGAAACATGCTGAATTTCCTATTAAAAGCTGTGAAGAAAAATGCAGGATCATGCCCTTCTTTTCATATTTTAGACTGCCTTTTCCAGGGACTAGAAAGGCAGAATGGGTAGAGTAGCAAAGACCATCTCAGGCTCTACTGTGGGACTCACAACCCATCTCCACTGTTGATGTCCACCAGAACAGAGACACTTTCAGAGAGTTCCAAAATCTGGTATTTGAAATAGCTCAGAAAAAGCATCAGGCCTATCAAAAATAAAGCCATATATAAAAAAATTATCAAGTTTTCAACAGTATCCATGAGGAATATTCTACTAAGGGAATGCAACGAGGAATATTCTACTAAGGGAATGCCAAGTACAACCAAAACTTACCTTATGCTGGTGTCACTCCTGAACGTAGAAGAGGGGCTTCAAAACCAAAATGTTGGTTCAAAGGACCCTTGCGGAAAGGCAGTATTGCCACTGATGACAAACGTCTCTGGTATAGCCCTGGTGACAGGTGTGAATCTTGCCGTTGCATGGAGTTCCCAAAACCCAAAAGAATTTTCAACCTGATCCTTCTGGGAATTAGAGCCATTACCTGAGGGCTCAGTTAAACAACCCAAGGCTGGGCTGCCACGGTTTTCCACCTGGCCCGCAGGAGTTCCTTGTTCACAGCAGATGCAATAAAACGCCACATAATTTGGGCTAATATGAGCTACTTTTGGACCAAGTAAGTCACTTTCCATTTGCCACATGGCATGGATCTGCCTCGTGGCTGTGTGCAGCTGATGTTCGGGAAGTGTCCCTAAGTCAAGAATCCCAGCACTGAGGGCTCAGGGCAGCTTGTGATGGCCAAAGTGATCTCACATCACGATCTGTGGGGCAGGGAACACCTTTCTACTCTGGGCCTGTTTAGCACCCAGCAAAACAGCTCATGGCAGAGGCTCTTCCTCATGGCCTTCTAGTTTGCCACCAGTTTATGCAACTGCCAACACCTTCTCTTTCTGTGACCTCCAGAAGAGGAGCTGAATGTTGTTATTTACATGCAGCACCACTTGGAGATGTAGCCTCGCAGAGGTCCCAGAGCACCAGGCATGGTCCGTACACATGAACAGCAAGAGGCAGCCCTTGCCCTCGATAACTTACAGTCCAAATAAACAAGACAGGCAGAAGGTCAGAGAGGAAACAGAGGCACAAAAGAAGTGACGTGATTCGCCTGCAGTCACCCAGTAGATGATTGGCAGAGTCAGGATTAGACTAATAGATCACTGAATCAATCCACTGGCTAAACATACTGCTTCCCATTATTTCTTGGGAGGCAAACCAGGAAGAATGATCTCACTCGGCTAAGAGCCATAATAAAAATAACAGCAGCACTGAGGGCAAGTTCAGAGCTTTCTACATGATGTGCTGCAGATCCGCTGGTGGAGAGGTTGCTCTCTCCACCACCATATTTTGAATTGTCTTCACGGCAGGAATGATGGAAGACAGAGGAATGGCTGACAGTACTGAATAAAACTCCATGTAAATTCCCCTTATGAACATCTGATAAGTATTTATATGGGCATAAAGGGTTATTTATTTCCCCGTCCCCATGAATGATTTACACGCTACTCTCCATTTTTATAACGCACTCACTCGGGCTTGAGCAGCAATGTACTCGGACTGGCTCTTTTTCCAAAGAAATTACTCGACACAGAACCGGAGCCAGGATGCTGGGTGGGGGTGGGAACATTTCCAGTGATTTTTTCTGTCTTTCACAGTAGCCATTTTCCTCCCTCCTTTCCACTTTTGACCTTTTACTTTCCCCTCCTGTCAATGAGTTTCATCTTCCCTCCTGCAGTCTCCAAACTCCTTTGCTCATTCTGTAGGTAGAATAACCCTTTTTTATGTGACATCTTTTAAGGATGAGACTCAGGAAAGAGACTGCAGAAGTTTAAACTACAATCACTCAGTGAATGTGACTGCAGTGCCTGGGAGGTTCTTATGGTTTTTTAGCTCTCACTCTAACTCAAGCTGTGCCAGGATCACCTCCAAGGGTTTTCCAACCCGAGGGGCTGGTTAGGATTTTTGAGAACTCTGCAATTCCACACCAAGCTGAGCTTTAGAGTTTGAAAGTCTAGGTCCAGTTTTGTGGTTTAAAAAGGGCAAAATCAGAGTTTGGACCAATTCCTGATGCAGAGTTTACAGTTCAGCCAAATCTTAATATTTTTCCCTGAGTTCATTTTCCTCTCCCTGCCAAATGTGCATCTTAATAGTATGAAAAGTATTTAAATGGATGCAGCGAGAAATATTACAGATAGATTTTACATGGGACTTATAAGGCACTTGGCCTTCAAATTCCAGGCAGATGAGTGGGAGTTCAGCTTGAGGAAGCACATTTTTCTCCTGGATGCAGTCAAATGAAGCACCAAATACCTCACTTCCATTAACACCAAATATAATGGACGCAATCCCACTCAACTGTATTTGATAGCTGGAAGGAACACAGTAAATAGCTTACAATGTGTTAAACAAAGATTTATCACTTAAATTTCAAAGAAAAGCTTTTTAAAGAGTTCAAATTCATAAATTTGTGGCTCTGCAACTTATTCTCTGACCCTTCATGTTCAGCCCCCAGCATCTTAAGAAAATAGGACTACTTTGTCTTCATTAGAAATACTATTGGAATCATCCAGAATGGAGTTTGGTAACATTTTCTATTTCTTTACCTGTGTAGCAGCATTAAATTATTTTCATAAGCAAGAGAGTCACATTTGTAAAATGCATTCAGTTATTTAAAAAACAAGGAAATTAAAACATAGAGCTCCATATCAGATAGGAATCTGATAGGAATTGTGCACACTACCTGTGTCAGCTTTCCTTGTTCTGCCTTTCAAACAGAGAGGAAGACACTGGGCTGAGCTCTGAAGCAAAAACAGCAGCACAATTCTGAGGTTGTGCACAACCTGAAATAAGAAAAATGGATTTAAGGTTTTGTTACATGGATCCCTCATTTTGCAAACTTCGGTCCAGCTTTCTGTGAAGTCAGAATAGCCCCACAGGCTACTCCTGCTCGTAGCAGCCCCTTCCATGGTTTTTAAAGTTATTCCACAGCCATGACTTTCCACCAAACTGACTGCAATAGTTTCCCACAGGTTAAAACCCTGTGTGGGAGTTTGAAGTGGTAGACAGCAGGTGTTAGTCTATATTACGTCTGTTTGTAACTTTGTGCCACTTTTGAGGAGGTGAATCGCCCCTCACACCCCTCACTCTGCAGGACCATACAGTCAGCCCCCCGTATTGGAATGTCAGAGCATCTCCCAGCTCAGGGCAGTCATCTCCCTAAGGACACCTCTGCCAGTCACTGCACCAACCTGCACATCCAGCCAGGCTCCATGACAAGGACATTAAACCATTTAAGAGTGTCCAAAGGAGGGCAACAAAGATGGCGAAGGGCCATGAGGGGAAGATGTGTGAGGACAGGCTGAGGGCATTTGGTCTCTTCAGCTGGAGAACAGGGGACTGAGGGGAGACTCATTGCAGTTACAGCTTCTCGTGAGGGGGAGAGGAAGGGTGGACACTGATCTCTGCTCTGTGTGACCAGGGACAGGACATGAGGAAATAACCTGAAGTGGTGTAAGGGAGGTTTAAGTTGGATATCAGGAAAAGGTTCTTCCCCCAGAGGGTGGTCGGGAACTGAACAGGCTCCCCAGGGAATGGTCACAGCCCCAAGGCTGCCAGAGCTCCAGGAGCGTTTGGACAGTGCTCTCAGGCACAGGATGGGATTGTTGGGTTGTCTGTGCAGGGCCAGAAGATGGACTAGATGATTCTTGAGGGTCCCTTCCCACCTGGCAGATTCTGTGATTCTTTGATTCAGCCCTGCAAACCCACCTGGAACAGCCATGGCCGGTTGTCTCCTCACGATCCCTCAGGCACCCAACATGGCGCCTGCCTCTCCTCAGCTCTCCTCAGCCTTTCTCCTCCCTTCAGGGCAGCCAGGCTGTGTGAGAATCACATTCTCACACGGGATTTCTCAGAAAAGACTCAGAGCAGCCTAAGATTGCATGTGAAGGAAGCGTGTTGGGATTGCTCATAAAAGACTCAGGGCAGCCTAAGATTGCGTGTGAAGGAAGCGTTTTCTGGCCTCTCTGTTTTCCCGCCTCTCCGTTTTCCCGCCTCCGCGCTTTCCCGCCTCCCTGCTGCCTCACAGCGCGTGAGGGACCTGGGGCTGCGGATGGCGAAGGGTTTATCCAGCAGCAGCTCCCTCACTGGTTTCTTTGCCATCCGTACTCTGGGACCAGTGTGACCATGTGCTGAGGCAGAAATAATGTGGGAAATTTTCCTTGCTGCCCAGCTTGTTCCTGCAGGTGGGCAGTCATGGCGTCCCACCTCCTCTGTGCCCACACCGTCTCCTCAGGGTTTAACCCCATTAAATTCAGTGGATTCTCCACAGAGAGCCCGGGTTCAGCAGCGGCAGCAGCAATGCTCCAGGCTGTCCGGATCAGCTGCTCTGGTTCCGGGGCTGTTGGTGGCCACAATAAAGGGACCAAACCCACGAGCAGTCCCATGCTCTTCATTTCCCAACGCAGCGAGGCCATGCAGGTCCATGGATTAGAACCATAGAACCACAGAATATCCTGAGTTGGAAGGGAGCCACAAGGATCGTCGAGTCCAACTCCTGTCCTTACACAGACACCCCAACAATCCCACCCTGTGCCTGAGAGCGTTGTCCAAACACTCCTTGATCTCTGGAAGCCTTGGGGCTGTGCTCGTTCCCTGGGGACCTTGTTCCACTATCCTGGGCAGAGACACAACTGTTTGTGTCACTGCAAAAAGCCATCAGTGATAATTTTGGTCATGTTACCACCGGAATTTTCAAATTTAGAAAATCAAGAGGCTGCAAGCGGAAGAAATTGCAAATAGTCCCCCCTGTTGGTACAAGGAGTCTGTTGTGCTGCTGCTGCTGCTATGAGATTTTATTGTGAGCTTAATGTCAACAGCGGCAATTACCATAACAAAAGTAAGGCCAAATTTCATGCTGGCAAAGTGAGTGACCTTCTCTGAAATCTTTCTCATCAGTACAACGTCTCCACCTTCCCAGGGCTTCCCCAGTGTGTGTTTGGTCAGTCATCTTCCCTCAGTGCCCCGCTTTGACTAACATTTCCTCACAAAACAAAGAAGAAATTATCATAAACAAAGATTACATTCATTTTAACACTCAGCTTTTCATCAACATTTAACCTTTATGGGGAATCAAATTATTTTTCTCCATGACTAAGAAAAATCTAGTGATATGTAATTAAAATAACAAAGACGAGGCCCGTTCTATACAAGTGTAATTATGTTCATGTGGTACCACTGTAATTGAAACACAGAAGATGTTTCAGTCTGTATTAAAAGAGAATTTCTTTCAGTGGGTTTCCTGAAGCTCATTAGATATTCCCTGGCCTATTCTCCTAAGTAATTAGATTTTAACAGGATTTTCAACAGATCAGAGCAATCTCTGTGGGTGCCAATAGGAGACTCTCCCTCTGGCCTTACCAGCAGGGCAGCATGGATAACATCCAGGCTGGGAGTTAATAGGACAATTACTGGCCTCTTTTAAATGAGTTACATTAATGCACTTAAGCTAAATGGCTCTGCATATGATTAAATATTAACATCTGCAAAATATGAAATCATGATATGCAATCAAGTTTTGTTGTTTTAATTTCCCAAATGCCGGATTTCAGTGGTGTATGTAAATGTGCAGTGGATAGTGTATGTTAAACTTCCAAAACACAGATCAACGCTATTTGTGAATGGTTCTTCTGGAGCTACTAAGTTAAACATCTTAAAATAGCACAAGGCAAGAGGAAATTATCGAAAATTGTATAAAAACAAGAAGAGGAAAAAAAACCCAACCTTCATATCGAACACCTCGAAGTGAGCCAGGTCACAGTTTCCGATGCAAACAATAAAATTCAAAATTTTATATTAAGTACCTCAATACCTAACAGTTACCCAGCAGGAATGGGAAAAAGGCGTAGTTACAAAGGCTGAGGAAAAGGCTGAGGTACTCAATGGCTTCTTTGCCTCAGCTGTTCGTGGCAAGACCAGTAGTTCTCCAGACACTCAGCCCCCTTGTGTTGGAAGACAGGAATGAGGAGCGGAATGAAGCCCCCATAACCCAGGGCACACTTTCCACTATCCCAGGCTGCTCCAAGCCCCCTTCAGCCTGGCCTTGGGCACTGCCAGGGATCCAGGGGCAGCCACGGCTTCTCTGGGCACCCTGTGCCAGGGCCTGCCCACCCTCACAGCCCTGAATTCCTTCCCAATATCCCATCCAGCCCTGCCCTCTGGCAGTGGGAAGCCATTCCCTGTGTCCTGTCCCTCCAGCCCTTGTCCCAAGCCCCTCTGCAGCTCTCCTGGAGCCCCTTTAGGCCCTGGAAGGGGCTCTGAGCTCTCCCTGGAGCCTTCTCTTCTGCAGGTTAACACCCCCAGCTCTCCCAGCCTGGCTCCAGAGCAGAGGGGCTCCAGCCCTGGAGCATCTTTGTGGTCTTCTCTGGACTGTCTCCAGCAGGTCCCAACTGCTCCTATGTTGGGGGCCCAAGAGCTGGACTCAGTGCTCCAGGTGGGGTCTCACCAGAGCAGAGAGAAGGGAAGAATCACCTCCCTTGACCTGCTGATCACACTTCCTTTGATGCAGCCGAGGACATGGCTGGATTTCTGTCCTACAGTACATTTGTTTGTTGTTCTGCATCTCTCATCCACTCAGTAGACCCTGTGCCCTGTCCCTGCTAACCCTGACCTCTGCTTGCATGTCTGCTGCCTCAGTAAGTCCTTTCTGTAAGTTGACTCCATCACCCTGACGTGCTCCAGCCCTCTGCAGCATTCTCACAAAATCATCTGACAGGAGAAGTAAACAGAGCTTTGATGTGGGCTGGAAACATGCTCACTTTGCAACAAGAGCTTGGACTGTGTAGTGATGCTTTTACATTATTTCCCCAAACCCTTGCTGTGTAAAATGATTTCTTTTTGTTGCTGAGAGTTTCTCCTGTCAAAACTTCTAAATATTCCTTGGATTTCAAGATTATCAGGTCCGAACAGCACAGAGGCACTTGACTATTCCATCTTGGGCTCCAGAAGTTAATAATATCAGCAATATGGAGCACATTCTTCCCAAAGTACTCTACAAATATGAAATAATTGCTCACTGTAAGTCTGCTGTATGGCAGAGAAATATTACTACTGTCTTTCAGCTGGGAAACTAGAGCAGAGGTTAAGACCCAAATCCTTCAATATCTAAATCCCCATGAAGTCAAATGTAAGGATCTGTGAAGCCCAAAGGTAAGGATCTGAAGTCCAGTGCCCCCAAAATTGATATAGAGCTAGGATAAACATTAATTTCTGGGGTTTAGCTATGATTTCGGTCCAGCAAAAACTGTCTTGTGCTTGACCAAGTCCATGAAGTCTAAAGCAGGACTAACAGGCCAGTAGCAAACTCTCTTGTTTCCTTCCATGGCTTAAATTTACCCTTTGTCATAACTACCAAGCACTGTGTGATGGAACATAATTTGGGGTGGTGCAGCGATGCCTTTAGATAATAGAAATGGCTTCTCCTGCTTGGTGGTGAGGGCTGACAGCAGCATTTTATCAGTTGCCTCAATTTGAAATAATTCAAAACTACTTATCTTTAGATAAAAACCAGAATTTCCTCTTTCTTTGCCCAAATTCCCCAGACTTTCTGATCAGTTCCAGCCATGCCATGGTCACAGTCCATGCTTCCAAGAGAGGGAGCTCACCCCAGCTGCCTCGGGTGACAGCGCTGAGCTGTCACCATCTGCTCTCAGGAAACACTGCCATGAGAGCTGGCCATGCCATAGCAGCCTCCTCACAAATCTGATGGAGAGACACAAATGTTCACGTGGTGCAGCAGCTAATGGTGGCAGCCCTTGGAACCAAGATGGAAAATATTAGTGTAACAGCATGACGGGAATGGAAAACAAAAGAGAACAAGCAGGACAAAACAGAGAAAAAATAGGAATATGAAACTGAGTAAACGTGGAGGTATTTTAGCCAATGATGCTATTATTAGCAACACGAGGGCTTGTGATCGTCCAAGGAGTTAACCCAGAGGCAGGCTCCCATGAAAAGCATTATTATGAATTCCATGAGAAGTGGGGCAGAGCAGTGCCTACGGTTCAGCTTTTCTGACACTCCCCATTGTGTGAATCTGCCTTCAGTTGCCCGTATCTTTGCCAGCCTTTACCCATTTGAGATTAAATGTCCCATGGTGACTGCCTGCCTCAAGCTGGATTCTCTTGCTACGTTTCAGAAGAAAAAAAAGAAGGAAGAAAAAAAAAAGAGAGGATTCACATCTTTCTTCAAACAAGAACAAGGCGAAATATTTTCTTTTACCCACATTAAAAAGAATGTCACAACAATCTCATTGAGAAGACCTCACTTCAGAATGGTTTGTACTTAAAATTTGGCTGGGAGACTTCCGTTGCTTTTGGGAATGAACTCTTGACTCTGTGTGGATTTGGTGAAGTTTATAAAAAAATTAGAGGTTTTAGGGTTTGTCCACAACATCCTCCAAAGCCTCTGTCTTCTGCACATAGCACATTGCTCCTCCCAGCTCCCATCAACCAGGCAGCCATGATCCCATCGGAGCAAGCAAAAGAAGAGCAGCCCACAGCTTTGGCACTTGAGCAGGGCTTCCCAGGTGTCGTGGTTTGACTAGAACTGACAGGCTCCCAGCTCTTCCTCACAACACCCCAGCAGCACCGACCATGGAAACGTAACCCTGCTGCAGAGGACACAAGAGCCAGACCGGGCAGTAACGAGGCAAAGGCAGGAACCTGCATCAAGGAGGCAGATATCAGGGACTAGGACTGGAAGAGAAGGGGATTTTCAAGTGCCAGGAAAGGGAGGACTGCAGCTAGAGAAGGCAAAGAGGAGCTTGGACAGTCAGAAATTATCAGAATGTGCACGTATGTTCGCATGGGCTTCAGGAGCAGCCACACACAGTTTGCCTCAGTGTGCACTGCACAGAGGAGTTGTTTTCTCTAAGTTTGTACTTTTTTGTGGCAGCAGCTGGAATCTTGCAGTTGGAGACTGGCTCTCTATTCAGGCATATGACAGAGACAAATTAAAGTGACCAGAATAGCCCTAAATCAGGCCTTTTCTAACTTTGGCGTACTTGGATTGGCACTTCCCTCAAGTAATTTTTGGGTGCATTCATCTACCCTGTAAAGCTCAGTGCTTCTCCAGGCTCAGATCACCACAAGGTCTCACTCAGCAGAGCCCACATCCAGTAGGCATGGTGGGAGGGATGGGGTTTAGGCAGGAGAAAATGCCAGCAATGTTTACAAAGACACTGAAGTTAAAAGGTTTTGCTAGAACAGAAAAAGCTTTGGGGTGAGGGGGTCACAAAACAGCTCCCCATTTACACCTTGGGTCAGTACGTTGGATCCAGCCCACCACATCTCTTCAATTTGTCTCTAATTTCCAGCTAGAAATATCTGACTCAGTGTTTTCCATCTTGGAGCAAAACTTGCCATAGGATGCAGTTCTTGAAGGGTCAGCTCTCAAAGCTGGGAGGGCGTTTGCTATATCACACATCTGTACATTTGTGTCACCTACTGTAGGGCTCAGAGCTGTGCCACATCTGGATGTGGCAGATGAAGAGGGTCCTTGCACCCTGGAGGCACCTCTTTGCCCCCCAAAGCCAGCTGTCATGAGGGAACACATCTGGGTGCACACCACAGCTTCCCAATAAATATTTCTGTGTTTCCTTTTGTGGTCTGGCCCAGCATGGCTTTTACAGTACTATCAGGGTGCTTTTATGAGATTCACCCCTTGCAATGGGAAGGTTTTTATTAGAAACACGCCTTCCTCTCTGTCATTTATGATAAATAATGTTTATTGATGTTCACTTCCTTCAGTGAAATAAAGTGTCAAACAGCACGTTGGTATTTGCCAATTTTCTTTTCACATTTCATGTTATGTGCTTTTTATGTTACATGCCTGATTAAAAATTTAAACATTGTCACCGTCAGTGCTAAAATACGTTGCCAGAGCATCTCTAATTATGCTTCCTTGTCTGCTCTGAGCGGCGACTGACATTTCTGGGTCAAGATGTGGTTGTTGATATGCAGCACGGGAAGTATCCGATAGCCACTTGCTGAAAAATAGCTCCTTCTCTCACACAATTATGGTGCACAATGCAGAGCAGGTACCCGGGGCAGGCTGCTCCTGCCATGCCAATTCCTGGCTTAGGAGGCATTACCCACTCTCTGCACAGCATTTGGGATCGCAGTTGATTAACCCAAAATAAAAAGTGCTAGAGAAGGAATTCCTTTCATGGAGCTGTGCCAGCTGGGAAGGTGGGCAGGGGTCCCACCCTGCTCCTGGCACTGCCCTCGCTAAAGCCTCTCAGGACGGTGATGATGAGGGAGCTGAAGCCCAAACGTTGTCCATCCTGCTGGACATGTTTGCTATGTGCTCAAGCTCCCAGCAGCAGGAGATGCCAAGAGTACCTGCTTTAGTGAGGTCTTGGGAAGCATTATCCCCTCGCTGTTTGTGCACCTTCCTTCAGCAGATCTTTATTGTTTCAAGAGAAAGTGACAATAAGAATCACCCTCGAGTTTTTCTCCCTCTATAGACACATCCAAACCAACAGACACACTTCTATTAGGTTAGGAAACATTTTGGAACGAGCTTTACAGCAAGAATTTTTTAACCATGCCACATGTGTTTATATTTTTAGCAGTTTGTTTTATAAGTATATTTTCTGGCACAGACAGAAACTGAGGCTGGTCTGCAAAAACCCACCTGAGTGTGGAGCAGGGCATCTGACAACACAACTGACCTCCAGGAGGAGCCTTTGCACATATAAAAATGCCACCAGCGCTATGCACTGTGGCTATTAAAAAAACCCCTTTACAATATTTGCTGCGTTTGTTTGCAATGATAACACATATCACACAGTTAAAACCAGCCAGGGTTTCCAAGAGAGTCCATAGAAAACTCAGCTGTTCTCCTTGGGAGCTGATGGTTGATGAACAGTTATGAAATGCAGCCATAATTTATTGTGGATGTTCAAATTAGTTAAAAGGTGGTATTATATATGGCTCAATGTTTCATCAAGAGTGTCCTTATTTGACCCATTAAATGCACATTGAATGAAGACTGATATGTTCTAAGATATTGTAAAAATCCTTCCCTGTTGTTCCCAGAATTTCCTTGCATTGTTGTTTGATCTCAGAAATTACTGACATTTTCTCTTTGGAAAGAAGAAGAAAATAAGAAAAATCTGAAATGAGGCTCCAAATTTAAAAGTAGCCATTGAAATTCTAGAGGCTTTAGTCAACTTCCCACCGTTTTCTGAAAACAGTAGAATTATTTTTATATATCATTTTACATATAACACCCTTAATTTGTGACCAGTATCTATGTGTGCCTGACTGGCCCAGAGGCATTAAAGGAAAAAAGGTGTCTGGCTAAAGGGAATTTGCGGAGTTTCGGGATTTAGCTCCGATGAACCTGGCTTTAAGTGTAAAGAAACCCCCCAATATCAGCAGAACAGATTCAAATTCGTGGCCTTAAGAAGAGAGAAATCCAGATATACAAAGGGTTTCAGCAACAGGAGCATAACACAGGTTGCATGGCATGGCTGGAAATGGAGCTGGGCACTGGCTGCCTCTGCAGCATCAGGCTCAAGGCATTTCTGGGAATCACATCCAAGACCCTGAGATCCAGCTCTGAACTCAGAAACCTGTTATCACTAATGAGGATGGGAGTCATTTTGCAAGAGCTGTAATAAACATTTGTTCAAACAAAAAGAAAAGTGAGATTAGAAAACATGCAGTATGTCACGGCATTAACGGAAAACCTATTTGTGCCATCTATTTTGGAAAAATTATTGAAGAACAGTTCATCCATGTGAAAATATTAGCACTGTAATTCTGTCAAGGTCAGTGAGACCTAGAGGTTTGCTGAGAAATCACCTTCATTTCACCAGGTAAATAAAGAACTCGTTTTTCAAAGGAGCCTATTGAAGAAGGCACTCCATAGCAACAGTTAAATTATGAATACAGCACATATGTTCCATATCATATCATTTACAGCACACTTTAGCATAGACATAATGCTTAGTAACAAACTACAATACCATTCACAAAATGCATTTAAATAGCATAATTTAGTTCATTAAATTCAGTCATTTACAGTAAATCAAAATTATCACAGGAATTGAAGAGAGTACACAGTTGTTTGTTTGAATAGTTAAGCTAGGGAAGTCAATTCCTTTTTGAAGGTCAAGGACACAGTTGTTTCCATTTTCTGTTGTAAAAAAGATACAGCCTGTGTCATAAGATAATTTAGTATCATCTGAGTGTGATCAAGCCCTTTCCCCCTGCTTGTTCTGTATTATATAACTGGCATGCCTAAAATATATCTAAGTCAAGAAAACGCTTTATGTATAATGTTATCAAATTAGACTTCTTTTTCTTCTACGGACTGAATGGATGTGATTCTGGGCTTTTAAAAGGATTTAGTCTTGCAAATCTGCAGCCTATTACTTGGAAGCAAAGAGGTATGTTTTCCTCTAGTCCAGCCATCAATTCCTTGGCCTGTGGAAATATTATTATAAAAGAAAAGTGGATTTTTTGGAGCCTTTCTAAGTGATACATTCTGGCTTTTGCCATCAGAGGTGCGGCGTGTGTCTCTGTGTGTGTGGTGCTGGCAAGGCAGTGGGTGCAGAAATGACTTTGCAGCACTGCCCAACTGCACAGGGAGCTCAGGATGAATCACCAAATCCCCCTGGGAATTCCTGACGTTTAAACCCTCCTAAAATTTCTTGGGCATCAAAGAGAGGAAGGTGAATTGAATGACTCCCTACATTTAAAAAACGTGCTCTGTTCTTCACTCTGAATTTGCCAAGCGTCTTCTTGCCCTTCCCTGTTGTCTTCCCTGGTTGCTACAGGTTGAAAAGACTGTGACAGAAGTTCTCTTGTCCTTGTTGATGCTTCTGGGTTATCATCACGCCTTCCTAGCCTGCTCTGGGTTTTGAGCAATAGAGGCATGCTTTTCTCTCCCTTTAAACAATTCCTGCCATCAGAATCACTTCCAGGAAGTGAGAGCCCTCTGCTAGGTCTTCTCTCCCTTGCAAAACTTTGGATGCAATGGAGATGCCTCTGTTGCATCCATGAGAATGAAATGCCAACTCTTTTCTAACCACCCGGAGGGGAAAATGGACAAGTTATGATTTCCCACCAATGGACTATCCAAGCACCTTAAAGTGCTAATTAATCAAGTCTCATGTCACCCTGGTGAAAGAGGGGAGGGGTTTGGTTGGGTGTTTTATTAATGATTGCACAGTCTGTGTATAACTACATGAGTTTAGCCTTAATTGAGATTTTTTGGGTCCTGATGGCTGCCTGGCTGGAGCAGCACAAAGGGTGGTCTCCACTTCCAATCCCACATCTTGTCAGAGCTGCCCTCTTCTCAACAGGACTCCACAAGAGGGCGGGGTATTGGGCAGTAGCAGCTGACCTGGAGGAAGCAACACCTTAAACTGTGCCAGAGTGTTTATTTGGAGCTCTCCCTGTTCCCACTCGCATGGAATACCGTGGGATGCCCTCGGAGCAGCAGCCTCCTCTTGGCAGCCGAGGGCTGACCCTGCCTCGATGGAGCTCTGGGAAACACCCGGGGAGAGCCTGGGAATGGCGAGGCAAGCAGCCAGCTCCGGACAGGGAGGGACAATTAGGGCCCAAACAAGCATGAATTATAGTGCAAATTGCTCGTTGACACTGGTGCAAAACAAAAGAGAGAGAAGGAGAAAACGTTCTTAAGACAAATAACCTTCTCCATCTTGCCGGGCACGGGGGGAAATGCCGTGAGCAGGCACAAAGGACACAGATGGCAGCGCAAATCCTTTGTATCCCACACTGCCAGCACAGCTGTCCTGGGACTGCTGGGGAACCGACCTCTTATGGGTTACCCTGGGCACTGAGGAAGCACCAAGAGGGCTCGCTAGAGTAAAAGTGCCCAAGTTTTGAAAGGACAGAGCTGTGAGCCAAGGGACAGTGCTGCAAAAATGTGTCTGGACACAGCTGGAGCCTCCTCTCCTTGACAGAGTCCCAGAGCACTGCGAGGACCAGCCTTGCCGGTCTGGTGCCCAGGGAGTGGGGTGCCAGGGGCCAGAGCTCCAGGGAGGACGGATGGACTCTGGACTCACTGAGGATCTTTCATAATTTTTTTAGCTTTCCAGCCAACATCTGGATGGCCAGGCTGTTATCAGGTTCTTACAGGCTGGGAAATTAAGCTTCAGACCTCTGCAAAGGAGGATGCCCCATCCCTGGAAGTGTCCAAGGCCAGGTTGGACGGGGCTTGGAGCAACCTGGGATAGTGGAAGGTGTCCCTGCCCATGGCAGAGGGTGGAACAAGATGGGATTTAAGGTCCTTTCCAACCCAAACCATTCCAGGATACTGGAATTCTTTGAAACCATCTTGGTGGAGACAGGGAAGGAAATTAAGCCAGTGCAGGGATTTGTGGAGTTGATGTTTGTAATGGCTTTCACCACAGCAGGGCAGAGCTCAACTGGGAAGATGCAAGACTTTTTCACATGCACAAAATCCATGCACACAACAGCAGGCTCCAGCTGGAGACAAGCACATACAAAAGGAGTTTCCAGTATTTCCCACCTCCACCAGCACAGATACCAGACACTAAGATCACTGGCAAAGACAGACACATTCCCTGTCCTACCTGTGCACTTCCTTCAGGAAAACATGGGATGTAACTGTTCAGGAAAAACAAAAGTGTTAACCCAGGACTAATTTTAGCCCTGACTTTGCTGCAAGAAAAGTTGGTTATAACCCATCTTCCCTGCTCTGGAGTATTTCCTATACAGCATTTTTCTGAAGTAGATTTAAATTATTTCACAGAAAAGGAAGGATCTTTACTTGTTTTGTAGAAGTGGAAACTGAGGCACAAGGAGAAAATAGTTACTTGTTCCTGGTGAGCTGCAGCCCAGGGAAACTCCAGCTTGCAGGCTCCAGCTAACTGGTGTGGAAATTGCACAAAATCATTAACTCATCCTTGAAAATTTTTCATGATAGATTGTAACTATTCAGTCTGTCATCTCCAGAGCTTGCCTCTCGCAGGAATTATAACTATGTACCTGAGGGCTGCCACTATGGAATAGCAGAGGGATACATCACATCTGCTGCCAGGCAATCCTTAATGTGGCTGTGTTTGAGTGCTGCCGGCTGTTATTGGTACTGGTACTTCCACTGCTCTTACTTGAACACTACAGTGTTAATTTGGCACCAAAACTGCATTTAAGGCTTCCCAGTGGGACTGGAAAGCAGCGAGCTCCGGAGGAAAATTCCAGCCTCACTTTGAGGTAATTATAAATCTTTTCCCTCCTGTTCAGACACTATATTGAGGCTGCTGCATTGGACCAGAATTTTATCTTTCATTTCCACTTTTCTTCTTTGGATGGGCTTCAGTGAGGCTTTGAGAGGAAGGGGGGTCAGAGCTGAGCACTGACAAAGAGCCTTATTCACAAACCACCAGCAGCCCCATTTGCAACTTCCCCCAGCACCCCGGAAGCAACTACGCCATGATAGGAGAAACTTGGACATCAGACAAACTCCAGATGTCCCCTGCAGCAATTATTTCCTGATAACTCCATGTCTGCCCTCCCAGGCACCGCGCTGTCTCTGACATGGACTTGCAGACTCCCCTTGTCGAGCTCGGAGACCTCAGGCAGAAGCTATCACGAGCCATCTGCCAGCACCGCGCCAGCTAAGGTGTTATTGTTTATTAAAAAGGCTTTGCTTCCTTCCAAAAAACTGTCTCCGATGAAGTTAAGGACTCTGAGCCAACCTCACCGGTGTTTCTTGGTCTGTATCAGCTGGGATGTTGAGCTCTACTTGAGAGCTGAACACAAGAGTGGATTGCCTGTGCCTGGCACAGCGGAATATTACGTCCCAGAGGCTGGGAAGGGCTTGGGAGCAAGGAACAGCTGGTGGGTGCCCTTGCCCCTATAGCCATGCCCCTACAGAGTCCCTGTCAGTGCCCACATTACTGGGGACAGCCCAGTCCCACCCTTTTCCAAGTCCCTTGAGGGAAGCACCAGGAAGGACCATCATGGCCAAGAAACCTGTGTTTGCAAAGCTGGCAATGATTTGTCACATCACCTGTGGCCAAAGGAGTTTCAGCCCAGCCAGCACAGGGGTGGTTTTCAGCAGCTGACAGCAAGTCCAGACCCCTGAAGAGAGGTGGCACCAGTGACAGTGAAATATTTCTAACACAGAGATCAACAGCAGCATGAGAAGAGGTCTCCTGGCCAAAGCAAGCCCACCCAAATCCCAGTCTGCAACAAACACCACCACCTTCTCCTTGGAGAAGCATGGATACCTACCCAGGGTGGGGTATGTACAGTTAAGAGCTTTCAGCAACAGCTCAAGCTCCCCAAATCCTTACAGCGAGAGGAAACCTCTCTCCCATGGTAATTCGAGACACCAAAGTCAGGCTCACACTTTTAATTTCTCTCTGGTGGCGTTTCTCTTCCTCCCCATGCACAGATGGAAACGCTGGAGCAGCTGAAGAGGGCAGCCAGGAAATGGGAGGTGAGGAGCCAAAGCAATGTAGGCACCACCATGGTGGCGTCCCCACCAAAACGTGGGGACGAGGTGGCCGTGGGTGGCACGGGCAGCCCTGCTTGGGCAGGCACAGGCGGGCTGGCACAAAGCTCTCTGCTCTCAGCCTGCCACAAATCAGCACCCAAACAAATGTTTCATGCAGCAATAAACCTGTTGAAGGAATAAATTAACTGCACAGCAAGGTTATGCTTTGGGAATGTCTCCACCACGGCAAAAGGATCCGCTGTAGCCAGCGATTAGGTTTATATTACAACGTGGCTTTTAAGGCTCACTGTGCTGAATAAAAATTTAGGCAATTAGTGCTCTTATTTCTTAGGAAGAACTGCTTGCTATCGTATATTAATACGGCTTTTGCTCAATTAAAATTGTTCACAGTCAGCAAAAACAATTTCTGCACTGTAATGAAATAATGAAATAATTATATGCAAGGGAGGACTTCTGATCTTTTTAATTATTCTATTCTTCATTTTTAAAAGGGCTATTTCAAAACGCACTCTTATAATTGATTGCTATAAATCAGTCAGGAGCATTCTAAGGATCATAAATATTCTAACTTTTAAAAGACAAAGAAATGCTAAATATTCAATGAAATCCTTCAATATTCAGAAAATTTAATCTAGGGTAAAAGGATAGACTGCTCTTTTGAAAATAAAAAGTAAATTTGTTGTCCTGTGAAAAATGAAATATCTTGAATGTCAGTAACAGAAATGGAATTAACAAGAGATCTTTTTATTGTTTTTTAAGGTCATTAGGCTGTGAATTCTATAATTATGGAAATTGTCAGTCCAGTTCTGTGGAGTGTTTGCTCCCATCCATAAGGTATTGGAATGTTCAATCAGTCTCTCTCGTGGGAAAGTTAGGTCATAACTGTAAGTGTACCAGCAAAATTGAATTAAGCAAAGAGATTTCATTAGTATTTATAGCCAGAAGGCATCTGTAAAAGTACAGGGCAAAGAAGTTATGTGGAAGTCAAAGGAGAAAAAAAAATGGGTTTCTGGTGACAAAGGCGAATCTGAAAGAGATATAAGTGTATAATGAATAAGAGCTATTGAGCGCTGCTCCAAGGAGGGAGTTGCAAAGATGTCAAATATTGATTTTCTTGTGTATGCCTTTGGACTACATATGTAATTGTTTGGATTTGCTGTCTTCATGATACAACAATATTTGTTGTTGAAGGTTAAAAAGCAGAGTGTGAAACAACCCAAAAAAAGTCAGAAACATGTTGGAGAATTATAATAATTCCAGCAGCAGGATTGCAGGAGCAGAAGCTGTACTTCTGAGCAAATAAACACTTTTATGACAGGCAGTTGTATATTGGGAGCGTCGCTCCTGGAGCTGCAGAAACACACAGCGAGTGCAGGGCCATCGAACCATATTGCATTCATTGACTGAAAATATACAATTTGCTTCTAATGAGTCTCTCCGACTTTTTATACCGTGAAAATATTCTGAGGTCTGGCTTAGACGTGCAGAGTGTTGCATGTGCTTTTGTACAGACAAATACAACCCTCATTTGTGAGTTGTTTATTGAGGAATGACACTGCCTCTCTGGATCTTATTGCAGAACTGAGAATGTGTTTCCTGATGCTGATTAACGTCTTAATGCAATAAACCTCTTGAAATGTTTTCATGCTGAAGAAACAGGTGCACAAATCACCTTCGGAATTATTCTCGTTTTTAGTAGTGCTGACGTGGAAGTTCTGGATATTTCTGCACAAGAGGGATTTGTGACTGTTTGGAGTGACATTTTCTACACGTGATCCTTACGTTGGCATGCAAGCAATCAAATCTTTGCTGGAGCTGGTGGGAACTTTGTCCCTGATTCCAGAGAGATGTGGATTTCCACGAGAGAGTCTCTTGGAGATTCTGGAGAACTAAAAGCAAAGGGTGTCCCTGCAAAGTTAGAGACAACCCAAATGTCAGAGCCCACCTAGATTATTCAATCTCATTTTAGGTGCTCGGGTTGGGGAGGTGGGGTCTTTATTTTCAGAACCTGACAGAGTCTGCCAGTCAGGTTATAGCGAAGAACTCCCAGTGAGAAGCAGTTTGGAAAAAGCCCAAAACCCAGCTGTAAATAAGAGTAAGTGAACCATGGCCCTGACGAATTTGGTGTCAGAACCCCTTTGTGCTCTGTGGGGCTTCAAATTCACCCTCACCTGTACACGCTGGGAAGGAGAAAATCCTAAAGGACCCAGGGAAATTTGCAGTTCTCCTTAACTTGCCTAAACACAAAGCTCCCTCGGGGGTGAAAATCACGTATTTTCTTGTCCCAGGGGTGTGACTCACTGGTTCCTTCCTCGCTTCTGTCCTGCTAAGGGTACCAAGGCACCTCATCTTTCATCCAAGTCCCTGCTGCAGAGCTCTCCGCAGTCACAGCAGCAGCTCTGAGTGCTGGAAGTGTGGGGGAATCAGGAATTCAGCTTCCTCCTGTGCAGTAAGGAAAGAAATTTGGAATGTTTTGGCCCGACTGTCTCTCATCTGGAGCAGTTTTAGTCTGCCCCTCACATGGTGTAATTCTATTTATTCCATTACACACAACCATCAGTGAGATGGGATTACGGCACAGAGAGATGAAGTGATTTTCCCAGGACCATAGGAAAACCAGGAATTGGAGTCAACAACTCTGATATCCAAACCTATACAGACTTCTCCAGGCTATGCTGTAGTGTATTTCCCTAAATTCAACAAATCATCTGTAAGAACTCATCTTGAGAACATCCCTTTCCTCCCTAGGAAACACTAATCACAAATTAAATGTACATTTGTCAATCTTAGGTGAAAATACTTTCTAATAAGACACGTTTAACACCAATTTCCATGAAAATAACATTTCCAAACCTGCTAAACTGGGAAACTGCTTGATTTTGCAAACACCTGTAAGAGTAAAGGGCAGGACAGTGCCATCCCTTCTCCAGCCCCAAATCCTGCTGCCTGCTCTGCCAAGGAGTGAAGGGGCTGAAAGTTTTTGGAGCCCTGCTGTCAGAGTACAGTGTTGCCTAAGCAAGCATTAAGAGATTATGGTAATAATAGGTGTGCTTACTGCAAATAAAAGGTTTCATTAATCAAGCCATACCGAGATAAACCTGTCAGTGGACAGAGGAAACTAGAAATCAAACGCTGTGAAAGTTCTGACAGATTGTTAAATAGAAACCCTTTAAAACTGAATTTAATTTACTGTGATATTACAGATATTTATGCATCAATAGGCAAGTGCAGATTGAGTTCGGAGGTCAGCTCTGGTGCTTGAAAAATAAACGCACAGAATGAAACAGAAGGTGACAGTTACCTTTGTCAGAAATTACAGTTTATTAAACTAAATATGAAGCTCTCTCATCTGATTCATGTTAAACACCAAGGCACGGGGCTGGGGGGTAATTTACTGTGGTAGATTGGTGAGGGGATAATTATGGAGACACTCCCCCTTTTTTTAAAGTTGGATCTATAAACTTCAGCAGAAGAAACCAGGAACAAACATTGCAGCACAGAAGCACAGTCAGGTACCAAAGGGCAGCGAGCACAAAGACCTTTCAGCAAGATTATTCACGAGTTATGCCATTAAAACACTGCTCTCCTGTCAGGCAGTGGGTTTTTTTACTTCTATATTACCATTTATTTAATTAATTTCTCCTCTTGAATTTTTTTTTAAGTTCTCCATTTTCACATTCGTACCTTCCTCAGAATCGGGACACTCGTCTTCCTCCCCCTTCTTCCTCAGCTTCAGGAAATCAGATGAGCAATGTGAAAGAAATGCGAATTTAAGGAGATTTCTGTCCAGGTGATTCTGCAGCAAGTTGCACAAAGTTGTTTTTGAAAGGAGGTGCCATTCACCGGGGCAAGAGCTGCAGCGCAGCCTGTTCCACGCCGCCCTTTGAAGGAATAAAACCCTGGAGATCGGTCACTGGAGTGTCGTGGGCAGATAGAAAATAAAACATCATTCCTGTTCCCAGCAATTATCAAATCCCATACAGACAGGCATCAATCTTTCCACCCCTGGCTCTACAGCTAACATTAATATTTAACTTAAACACAACGGTTACGTTGCTGACGTGGTTTTATTTCAGATGACTGAAATTTGAAGGGAAAATTTGGAACCTAGTAATGACCCAGCTGAGCCAATAACAAGGCTGCTTGACCCTACCAAGAACAGAAAGAAGTCCTTGAATAAAAGCAGTCCTAAGTGAAAATAAGTATGTCAGTGCTATATGAGATGAACATATTTATCTGCCAGACTTACGTGAGATCATATCTAAATACATGACTCCAAAACATAGAACTATATTACATTTCACACGCCTAAGAAACATGTAAATCATGCAGGACATGTTAGCTCTAGCTATGCTGGACATATGTCCTTCCCAGAATGACAGCCTGAAAAATCCTTACCAACTCAGGGAAAAACTCCTGCAAATAATTACTGCAATGGAAGCAATGCCATGAGTGAAGTCGTTCAGGAGCCGGCACAGCTTTATGAGAAAATGCCCTTTTTTGCATGCATAAGGAGTGCAGGACTGGGCCATTAGTTATTAGAAGCCAAATTAATTAGTTAATAAAAGCCAAAGCAGCAGGATAGTGTGACAGAGTCTCAGCCATGAGCCTCCTCTGGTCATCCTCTCTCCGTGAGCAGCGTTTGTTAAACACCCACCAGCCCCGTTTCCAGCGAGCCCCTGAAGCCACTCAGGAGCTGCCTTTAGGAGCAGCTTCAATACAGGAATGACCATTGCTCCAGGTCGAGGTTCACTAAGAAATGAAAATAAAACGGTAAAATCTATCAGGAGGAAGGCAGGAAGGAAGATATTTCATATATATGAAGATGAAAATTTACCTTACAAATCTGAACAAGGCCTATCTGGAAAATGAAGCTCTAGTTCAGCGTTAGAATATTGTTAACCTGAAGCACATATTTAAGTCTCATTAATTTACATGGTTTAAATGCTATGCACCTTTAGGCACTGGAAGGGACTCTAAAGTCTCCCTGGAGCCTTCCCTTCTCCAGATGAACATTCCCAGCGCTCCCAGCCTGGCTCCAGAGCAGAGGGGCTCCAGCCCTGGAGCAGCTTCATGGCCTCCTCTGGACTTTATCCTCCAGCTCCACATCTGATGCTGGGACCCAGAGCTGGAGGCAGCTCTGCAGGTGGGGTCTCACCACAGAGGAGTAGAGGGGAAAAATCACCTTTGTCACAAGAACCGTGAGAATGCGCCCTGAGCAATGATCTCATCCGGATTTTGAGGAGGAAAGCCACAAATTGGAAAGTTTTCAATAAACCCAAGGAACCAGAAGGAGCCCTCTCACACCCGTGGTGTGCAAGCCCTCAAAGTGAATGATCTGTGAGTGTCACAGAGCCATTTGCACCAGGGAAAATAAAAAGTAAAGAGGAGCTACAATGGGTGAGAGTTTCCAGCAGAGCTAAAAGACACCCAAGTGGCTCCTGCCCATGGCCAAAGGCTGGGGCAGGGATCACTCCCCACCTCCAGGACCCACTCCAAGCCCTGTGACAACATCCTGAGCTCCTGCACCAGGAGCAGGCAGTCCCAAACTGGGAACAAGCCCAGCCCTGGGCAGGATTAAGACTTTTATCCCCAGGCAATACTCACTGCTCCTTAGCAGAGAGCAGAGACAGCCCTCCACGTTTTATTTATTTAGATGAGTTTACAAAGCAATTAAGACATTTTGGCAAATGCTGAGGTGCAGATTTCCTCCCTTATGATAGATCATTCCTGCCCTTTTTTTTCCCCATCTCCTTCTGGACAGATAAATGTTTCATGGTCCCACAGACATATTTTCTCTCTGCCCAGTTGCTCAGAATCCATTTAAAAATGCCTGTTGAACTCTTCTATCATGGAATATTTTAACAAGAGCCCCTAAATAAGCTTTTTTTGCAGACTGCAAATACTGCCCGACCAGCTCCACGTTTCATCACCTCCTTAACTGGAATTCCTCTTGGAAATTTTTCTTATGTGGATATAAGCAAGAAATCCAACAAAAATTAAAAATAATTATGTGTTTTAAGGAAGAAATACTTGTTCTTCACATCCTCCACTTTCAATTGGAAATACTACCCTTCAATGATTTTGGTCAAAGTTAAAACCCTCCCTGGTTTTATCTATCCTGTCCAAGACAGGAGCTAAATTGCCAATATGGGCCCTCAACATGGAAATGCTGGAAAAGCTCATCCAGGCTCTGCACTGCCTGTGGTCCCTCAAAGAAGCTTCTGAAATCAGTAGGGTTTTACAACATGCCCTGGAAGGCATTAAAAGACTTTAATAAAACATTTAATAAAATACCTCTAATAAGGTGAAGGATCTAAATGGAATTCACAGAAATGCCCAGATGAATGAAGCTAATGAAGCTTTGTGGGGGAAGGAAGCTGCAGCTCTCCTGGAAATGTGTTGCCCCAAAAAATTAAAAATAGATATTTTTTGGACTTAAAAAATAGATTTGGAGGGGGGAAAGAAAGCAGGATTTTTTCTTTCTGAAGCTGGCACTTCTGTTTCCAAGAAGTTTGTGGAGGTCACCAAGTTTTCATAGAAAAATTGTGATCGTTTAATTCTGTGTTTGAAGGTGGAGAAGGAAAACGTTGGACTGGCACAGGCATGTGGCAGGTGAGGATGCCCCTTTGGTGGCTCCCCATGCTCTACCCTAAGCCAAGGCTTGCAGGGGCTCAGCAATGAATGTTTTTTTACCAAAAATAAGCAAGGAGTCCCCTAGAATGTGTTACAGTACTCTCCAGATAAGGAGCTACCTGGTTTAGCAGGTGAAGAGGTGCTTGGGGAGTTTTTGATAGAGAGATTATGGACCTGATTACATTAATACCTAACATGGGTTTTAACCTGCATTTTGGGTAAAATTCACCGTTCTGCAGAAGGCCCATAAAAGGCCTGTGCACCACTTACGCTCCACCAAGGCCCCATTTGGATGGTGCACGTGGAGCTGGGGTGATGCATGGGCCCTGTGCCTCGGGATGGGCCCCATCCCTGATCCATCAATAATATTCCATGTGTTGGGGAAAAATATTAGCAGAGTAATTTTATTAACAACAGCCATAACTCACCGCTTGTCTTGCCGTGCTTAATAAAGGGAATCGAGGGTGTTGTACACGAGCCAGAGGAGCGGCTCACAAAACTATCCTGCTAAAAACAAACAAATGAAGCCCTGGGAAGCAGGAGAGCACGTGGAGGGGGAGCTGGCTCCCACCACTGTCCTGGCTGTGCTGAGGAATAAAATGGAATCGTGGATCAGCTCGCGGATCCCACGATGTGGGGAAATCTCACGGGAGTGTCAGTGAGTTAAGTGCGTGTTTGCTTCACGCTGCGAGGCGAACTGGGCCAGCCCGTGGAGAGCTCCCAGCTTTCAGCAAAGGGATTTCCTCACAGCCCTGGAAATCCTCTTAGCGTCTTCATTTGCATCTCACTGGCCAGGGGAATAACTGAGAAAACAAGCCTGCTGTGTCCTCCTCACACTTCCTGCCTACCTGCGAAGTCGGTGTGAAAACACACAGGGACAGCGGTTTGAAAGGAGCTGCCGCTGCTGCCTCTCTGTGGATCCTCATTTTGAGTTGTGTCCTTTCTTTTTTGTGTTGCACTCCCCCTTTTTGAGGCATGACCCCATATTTGCTGCCAAACTGGCACCACTTGCACCATCCCTTTGGGCCACATAGAGATGAAGGAAAAAATACTCAGTCGTGTTGATTTATTCAGACATTTAGGGGTATTTTCACACGAAATTCATCTTCCCTCCTGAGCCTATCCAGAGCCCCCTCTCCATCCAGAAATGGAGGATTCCCCAGTTTTGAAGGAGCAAGGATGGTCTAAGCACATCCCGTCCCCGAGCAGCCATTCCCTGGGAGATGAGCTGGGGGTGTCCGTGTCTCACCCCAATATTGCTGCTGTGCATGGAGCAGGGCTGGGGGCTGCCCTGTGCAGCACCCCGGAGCTGGGCCGGGGTCACCCCTTCCCACCCATCCCTTCCCTCCATGAATTCAAATAAATCAAATGTAAAGGATTTTTTTTTTGCCTCTGATTTTTGTTCCTGTGTATTTATTGCACCTCACAGTCCAGGAGCTTCCTCCGGGGGCAGGGATGTGACAGGGTGTTTAGGGGATGAGTTTCAGCCATTTTTTGGAGATGGGTGGGGACATTCCCTTCCAGGAATCAGCACCGCTGGATGCCAGGGCTGAGTGGGACTGCAGAGTGGGTGCAGGCGCTTGCAGCCAAAATCGGGGATAAATATCCATTTGTTTAGAGTGGGGATTTGCAAAATGAACGTCTGAAGAACAAACGAATTTTGATTGAACGACTGCCAAATGTTTGGGTGTTTTTTGTTTTTTGTTTTTCAAAGCAGGTCTCAGCTAACTTTGCAGCCCTCTTGCCCAAAAGGCGGCAGAGCTCCTCTGCTCACACAGCCCAATTTGCCCAATAATAATTCTGTATCTTAACTTATTTGATTAATTTTGCTCTCTCCCTGCTTTGTAAAACACACAGATCTCTACGCTGTACCAGGCTCCACTCTTCGGACCCTTTTGATTTTATTTTGTGAGTCCCAAGAGGATACATCCTGGGGACACCTGAGTGCTGCTGCCTGTTTTTACCAGCTCCTCGGGATGTTTTCCTGCCTGTGTCCAACTCGGGGATGTCTCCCTGCGAGCCGAGCTGAGCCAGCACCGCTTGGTGCCCCTCCACCTGCACCCTGCCAGCTCCCAGGGAGGGGAGGCAGAGAAGAGGCAATGACCAGCGCCAAGCCGCACCTATAGGAAAATGAACCCCAAATTCAAGGCGATTCGCGGTTCTACACAAACACGGCGTTTGGCTGGTGTTTAGATCCGGAGCAGGGAGAAGCTCCTGGTGAAACCGCAGGGGCGGTGGGAGGATGGACACGGTGCGGGGCTGAGCCGCTCCCCGGCCCCGACTGCGGGGGCTGCCCGGGGGGAGCATGTGCGGGCACGTAAATCCCCGCATCCCTCCGAGGGGCCGGACGGGGGGTTCGTGCCTCTCCCGTCCGCGGTCCCCCGGGGCCGGGCGGGGAGCGGGGCCGGGCCCGCGGGGCAGCCCCGGTACCTCGGCCCCGCTCGGAGGGGCGGGGAGGGGGGACGTGCGTTTATTTGGGGGTGTCTCCCAAAGGGGAAAAGGCTGCAGAATATGGAAAATCTGCGCCTGGTGAAACCCAAGCTGAGCGGGAAAGGCAGCGCGCAAACAGCGCGGGGGGCCTCGGGCCAGCCGGGGGAGGCGCAGGTTCCGCGGGGCGCGGCTCCCCGGCCCTCCGGCAGCGCCGAGGGTGGGAGGGGGGAGCCCAAAGTTGCCTTCCCTGCGCGGCCGCGCACCTCGCACGGGGGAAAGTCCCGCGGCCGCGGAGCGCCGGCCGCCCCCAGCTTGGGTTTCCCTAAAGGCGAACTGGGGCTAAATAATGGATCGATCTAAAATTAACCGGAGGAATGGAAATGCTCTAAAAATAAGCCAGCAGCTGCCGTGGTCGCAGCCCCCCGCTCCCGTGGGGAAGGGGGAGCGGGGCCGGCCGGAGGAGGGGGCGCGGGCAGAGCCGGGCGGGCTGCGCGGGGCTGCGCGGAGCGATGGCCGCGGCTCTCCGCGGGCGCGGGGCCGGGGAGCGGGGCCGCCGGCTCGGCGGGGGCCGCTCCGCACCTCGGCGCGGACGGAGCCCCCCAAAACTCCGCCGCCCGCCTCGCTGCCGGCTTGCTGGCAAACCGGCGGTTTTTAATTTTTCTTTGTATTTCTCTATTTTTAAATCTTTTTATTTTTGCACGGAAGCGCCGAAAGCCTTTGGGGAAGCGGCGGGTCGCCTCCCCCGGCAGCAGCGACCCGGCGGGGGGGCGGCCCCGGGGGCTGCGGAGCGTGTGCGGGAGCCGCGGCCGCGGAGCTGCGGGACAGCGCCGGGCACGGAGCCGGCCCCGGGCCGCTGCGAGCCCCACCGCGCACACACACACACACAGACACACACACACGCACTCACACTCGCACACACCTCCTCCTCTTTCCTCCTTTTTGATCCGTGCAGCGATCCCATATCCTCCCGGCTTGTCTCTTTTATTCTTTTGTACTGAGGCGCGTTGTCCTGGCCAGCAGTGTGAACGGGGGCTTTGTAAAACGGGACAGATAAAAATGAGCAACATCATATTGTTTGACAGAATGATCCAAAATGATAAAATGCCTTCTCCGGAGGGGGTGAAAATGGTGAATTCCTAAAAAACAAGAGCGTCGCTTCTCTCCTCAGCCTCCCTGCGCTGCTCGCTGTAGCCTAAAGGGATCTCCGCCTGCACCAGCCCGGATCACGTCCAGCCACTCTTTTCATTGGGAAGTCTCTTTTTTGAAGCCTTCATTTATTTATTTTTAAATAAATAAAGAAGGGGGGAAGCGGCTTCGGCTCGGGACCCCCCGTTCTCCTCGCGGCGAATGAAAAGCACAATTTTCGAGAGAAAGGCTCGTTTTGATTAAATCTGACATGCTGCTGATAACTCCATGCTAATGTGAAATAATTAACATAATAGCCATAATTAAAAGCACGCTAACAATGCCATAAATTTATCACACAATTTTACTAGCTTTCTGCCCCTAACTGCTCTCTCATCGTTAATTAAACGTGTTGCCTTTTACAGAATGGATGTTTATACATTTCCAATACAAATAAATCCGAAACCGTTTTGGAAACATGACCAATTTCGTTTTACACTGAGGTCTGCCGGGTTTACGGGCGATTTATTACAATTAAAAAAAAAAAAAAGGAAGAATAAGAAAGAAAGAAAAAGAAAAAAAAGAAACCAAACACGTGCAAATAGAGGCCTAAAAATAGAGAGGGAAATTACACATATTTAATAATCTGCATCTTTAGCGAAAAGCCCGGCTGAAGGGGGGGGTCCAGGCCCCACCGCTCGCCCCGCTTCGGCCCCGACCCCGGTCCCAGCCCTGGTCGGGGGATGTCTGTGTGTCCCTGTCGTGTCCCCTCCCTTGGATGTGTTTATTTTACAGGGATTTCTCACCCGCATCCCCTTTCCTGCGAGCCCCTTTACCCCCGCACGTCTGTACCGCACGACAACGCTGGTTTAATCCAGGTCAGGTCAACGATTTATATAACTCATTAGTGAAAGTAATAGGCTTAAGGAGCTGCAAGGGGACACCTTTGGTTTCTCCTTCCTTTAAAACGATTACAGAAGCAGAAATTGCCCCAGCCCTGTCTTTCCTCCACAATCCCCCCCACCCCCGAGGCTCAGCCTCCGGATTTATTTTTAACTCGCTTCACAGCCAGGATCTTGCTTTCCCATATTAGAATCAAATTGAGTTGTAATTAATTTCTCCCTCTCTATCATAACTTATTCCATCCTCCCTTTTCCCGTTGCACTGCCGTGTCTCTATTTGACTCCGTATCGATCCGGACGATACAATTTGTTTTTCTCCTGTTGCTAAATCTATCTGTCTATATGGGCGCCCACTTTCTATTTCTGGCCGTGTCATTATTGTGGGTTTCCACCTCCGCAGGAGCTGATTTAATTGTTTTATCTCTTTGCAGGACGCAGCTCCTGCTCGCGCTCACCTTCAGCCCTTCAACTTCCATGGGTTCCGGGGCTCCTGGGCTATCTGGGGGAAACTTTCCCGATTTTTAGAAAAGCTTTTCTCCGCCCGCGTGGGTACCTAAATACTTTCCAACGGGATGGGCTTCGAGATGCTGCCCTAAACTTCAGCAGATGAAGGCCCGGGAGCCGCCGCAGCGCCCGCGGAGGGGTGCGGAGAGGCGCGGAGCGGGGCCGCCCCGCTCAGCCGGCAGCCGTGATTGAACACGGGATCAGCACAATAGAGCCCTAATCGAGGGGAAACGTTTCTTTTCACGCTAAGCACCGTAATTAATAGTATGAATCAATTAATTTGACTTTTATTGTGCCGAAGAAAAGCGCAACAAATGGAACACGGGGCTGCCGAGTTGGGGTTTTTCCTCCTTTTTCCCTGGGAGAGCCTTTGCGGTGCGCCGGGGGGACACGCAAGGCGAGTGCGTGTGCGTGAGTGTGCCTGCGGGTATGTGACTCTGTGTGTGCGTGTGAGAGCGGGCGGTGCGCGGGTGCGGAGGTCACGGGCCGCGGAGATCCGCTGGGAGACGCGGAAAAACGGAGCGCAGAGGGAAAACGGCTCCGCGCCCCGCGGGAAGGTTCCCCCCACCCTCCCCGCGGGTCCCTCCGAGGGGCCGGGCCAGTCCCGGCAGGAGCGGCCCGGCAGAGGCTCTGCGAGAGGCCGGGGCAGCGACCCTTCCGAGCTCCGACGGATTTCGGGGGGAAGGATGGGAATTGCCTTCCTTAAACCAGCGCCGCTCATAGGGAAATCGTTGGCTCCTGGGGCATTTTCCTCATTTAATTGTATTTACCGAAATCGGACAACACGTGCGGGAAGTACAAGAGCAAAGGGCTCGGCGGGACGGATTAAAAAGCCAAACCCCGGGAGCCACCCGCGGCCGAGGGCCCGGGCGGGGGGTTCCGCACCGGGGCAGGGGTGGGCGGCCGGGCCCCCTCCCGCCCCGCCGGGCGCCTTTCCCCGGGCCGGGGCTTACCTGGGGCCGCGGCAATACGGTCCTCACATTCACACACACTCCCTCATTTCCTACTTTTTCATATGCTAACGCCCGCAATGATTAAGTCGTTAACACCTCTAGAAAGGAGAAAAAAAAAAAAAAGAGAAAAAGAAAAAGAAAAAAAAAAAGCAAAGAAAAAAAAGAGGAAAAAATAAAGTAACCGGCTAAAAGGTTTTTTATTTATAGTTTCCCTTTGTTATTTTACGTCTTTTTATTTCTCCCTGCAACTAACCGAATAGATTAATCAATAGCTATTCTCTGATCTTCCGTTCCCAGCTGGTGCTGCTGCCGCTGGAAAAAAAAATTAAAAAAAAAAAAAGAAGAAGAAGAAACCCAAGGAAAAGTGGTTTCAAAGCCCAAACTTGGTGCTTTTAAGCGCTCTCGCGGCGGCGCATCCGCTGAGCCTGCGCGGCCGAGCGCCCCAAGAGCGGCGGCTCCGGGCCCGGCGCACCGAGAGCGGTGGCGGCGGCGGCGAGCCCCGGTGCGGCAACTTTTCCGCGGGGGCCGGAGGGTGCCGGTGCCGTCGGGCCCCGTCGGGGCGGGCGGAGCGGAGCCGCCGCCGGTCTTTGTTGACAGTCCATGAAACAACTCGAGTTTTGCATGACTTCACAGCGGGGCGCCTGACGTCAGGCGGTCACGTGGAGCCGCCTCCGAGTATATCTTTAACGGGAAAGTAATCTATCAGGCAGTCGGGACCGCCGCGCTGCCAAAGTGGCGAGCGAGGCCCCGCGACCCCCGGCCTCCTGCCCCCGCCCCGCCCGGCCGCCGGCAGCTCCGTCCCCTCCCTCCGCCGAGGGGGGCAAAAAACAGCAGCCAAAAAAAAGCCAGACGAGAGGAGGAAAGAGGGAAGAAGAGGAAAAAAAAAAAAAAAAAAAAGCCGGCGCGGAGGGCGGCGGAGCGGTGCGCGGCGCGGCCGCGGAGCGGAGCGGTGGAGCGGCGGAGGCCCGCGGAGCGGCCCCATGCGCGGCGCCCGCGGGCGCGCATCGAGGCGGGCGGGATCCGGCGGCGCCGCCTGAGCCCCGATGCCCGGCGGCGGGAGGTGACCGGGCGGCCAGGGCAGCCCCGCGGACGGGAGAGCAGCGGGCGCGGCCGCCCCATGCCCCGCGGGGACGGCGCCGCGGGGCGCAGCCGGGCCGCTCGGGTGTAGCCCCCGGGGCCGGTCGGAGGAGCGGCGGGAGCGGGGCGCGGGGGGAGCCCGGTGCGGGCGGGAGGCCCCGCCGCCGCCGCCGCCGCGCCCCGTCCGCCGAGCGGGGATGACCCTGTCGGGCGGCGGCAGCGCCAGCGACATGTCCGGCCCCGCCGTCCCGGCGGCCGAGGATGTGGATATCGACGTGGTGGGCGAGGGCGACGACGGGCCGGGCAAGGACAGCGAGGGCGAGGCCGGCAGCCCCGCCGCCCTGCCGCGCCTGCCGCTGGACGAGGCGGCGGAGCTGGCGCTGCCCGCGGAGGCGGGCGCGGAGAGCGGCAGCAGCGGCAGCGGGAGCCCGGCCGGGGCGGCCCCCGGCGGCGCGGCCGAGGGCGGCAAGGGGGGCGGCGAGGAGGGGGCGAGCGGCGGCGGCGGCGGCGGGGCGGCGGGGCAGAGCAAGCCCAAGAGCAGCCTGGTGAAGCCGCCCTACTCGTACATCGCCCTCATCACCATGGCCATCCTGCAGAGCCCGCAGAAGAAGCTGACGCTCAGCGGCATCTGCGAGTTCATCAGCAACCGCTTCCCCTACTACCGGGAGAAGTTCCCCGCCTGGCAGAACAGCATCCGCCACAACCTCTCCCTCAACGACTGCTTCGTCAAGATCCCCCGGGAGCCCGGCAACCCGGGCAAGGGCAACTACTGGACGCTGGACCCGCAGTCCGAGGACATGTTCGACAACGGCAGCTTCCTCCGCCGCAGGAAGCGCTTCAAGCGGCACCAGCAGGAGCACCTGCGGGACCAGACGGCGCTGATGATGCAGGGCTTCGGCGCCTACGGCCTGGCCGGACCCTACGGCCGCCCCTACGGGCTGCACCCCGGCGCCTACACGCACCCCGCGGCGGCCGCGGCCGCGCTGCAGTACCCCTACATCCCCCCGGTGGGGCCCATGCTGCCGCCCGCCGTGCCGCTGCTGCCGTCCAGCGAGCTCAGCCGCAAAGCCTTCAACTCCCAGCTCAGCCCCAGCCTGCAGCTGCAGCTCAACAGCCTGGGCGCCGCCGGCTCCATCGTCAAGTCGGAGCCCAGCAGCCGCCCGTCCTTCAGCATCGAGAACATCATCGGCGTCCCTGCCGCCAGCTCGGCCGCCAGCGCACAGACTTTCCTGCGGCCGCCGGTCACCGTGCAGTCGGCCCTCATGGCCCACCAGCCGCTGGCGCTGGCCAGGACCACCGCGGCCATCGCCCCCATCCTCAGCGTGCCTACCAACATCATCGCGGGGCAGTTCCTGCAGCCCGCAGCCCCCGCCGCCGCCGTGCAGGCCAAGTGGCCGGCGCAGTAGCCCCGGGCGGTAGCCCCGGGCAGAGCCCCGGGGAGCTCCGGCCGCCCCCTCGGGGCTCCGCGGCCGCCCGGGCTCGGAGCAGCAGCGGGCACCGGCCGCCGCCACCGCCGCTTGTACATATTTGTATCAAAAATCACTGACGTTGCTTTCGGGGTTTTTATTTTTCTAAAGAGGCGAAATGACGGTCGCGATTAGGAGCTGCGAACTTTCACTTTTTTTGAAGGTTCCGGCGCTCCGAGCGGTTTTATCCGAAATAAACGAGCAAACGAGAAAAAAAAATTGTATAAAAAAGAAATAAGCGGGGGAAATTTTAAATATTAAACGAACGGACAGGAAAAAAAAAAGAGAATTTTGGAGAGAAAAAAAAGGAGGAAAAACGCTGTCATTCTATTATAGAAGTCTGTTTATATATGAATGAATATATGTATTCTAAATGTTATCCCTTCGTGTTGTACACAACTTTGTAAATAAATTTTTAAAATGCTCTGCCCGTCTCTGTGTGAGCGGTGTCTTTGTGACCCCCGCCCGCAGGACGGGCTGCGCGGCCGCGGAGGCTGGAGACGGGCGCGGGGCGCGGCCGTGGAGCGCCGGTTCTCCGGTGCCGCGGAGGTTCGGGTTCCGCCGGCCGCGGTGCGGGCGGGTTTCCCACGGTCCCTCCCGCCCGTTCGGGGTGCGCCGTGCGCGGCCGCGCAGCGACAGCGACCGGCCCTGCTCGTTCGCGGAGCGGCCGCCGCGGCGGGGCCGGCATCACTCCGATTCCTTCCAAATCCGACCTTCCCCGGCAGATCCGAGACTCCCGCGAGCGCGCCGTGATGTTTCCCTAAATATATTAATTTTTCTCGGCCTGACTTCGACTCCACATCCCGGCGCTGCGGCATTCCCGGCCGGAATAGGTACGCTGTGGGTCTGCGACCGGGGCTAATTATAAGGGAAATTATTTTAAATAAAACACGTTGGGTCGATTTAATCAATGTTTACTATTTATTTTATAGGGAAAAAAAAAATATATATATATATTCAGGCCGTGGCCGTGCGGTGTCCGAGCGCGGATCTTTCGTTTAGATCAGGGAAATAATCGGGGTTAAAGCAGCGGTTCTTCCCGCGGGAAGGGACCGGCCTTTCCCAGCCAACTCCCGATAACTCAGCTTTAATGGCAGCTGCGAAAATTAAAAATAATAATATATATATATGTATTTTCGGGGCTAAAATAAAGAGATAGTCAAAATAAAAAAAAAAAGGAATTAATATATAGCGTTATAATATTTAAAGCGGCGCGTCGGGGGGTTGAGCCTGGCGACATCTCGGTGTCTCCTGTGCACTGACAGTGTTTGGTGCTTTATTATCTTCTTTTTACAAAGTTGAATTTTTGTCACCTTGGAAAACCTTCGTGGGTTTTGCTTTTCCGCCCAAATAATTCGTTGTCTTTGTTAGGAAAATCGGCGGCGTAAAATGCAGGCGGGATGCGGGATGCGGCAGGCTCGGCTGCGGGAGGAGCTGAACCAGGCGCTTATTTCCCCTCCAACAACCCTCTGGCAGCCGTGGATTTAAAATAAATATATAAATAAAAGTGTCCTTGCTTTCCTGGTAAGCAGTAAATATTATTTCTTCCTAAGTAAATATTTATACCTCCGCATACATAGACTAAAATAAACCGAGCAGCCCCGGTGATGAGATCGTTTGAACTTTATAAATAAGGACTCGCTAATCATCTGCCAGGGACAGGGAGAACCTGGAGGGAGCGGGGACACGCGGGGCCCTCCACGGGCACCCACGGCCCCGCGGAACCCCGCGGAGCGGAATGTGGCGGTGCGTGGCGGTGTCAGAGGAACGAGTTGTTTCACAGTTGTGTCTGGCTAATCGGTTTTACACAAACAGCAAATGGTGGGTGATTCGTGCGATCGAGGGGGTTTCTATATTTAGCCGATCCCCTGGGAAAAAAGAAAGGAGCCTCTGCCCGGAGTCGCTGCTAGGCTCAAGAAGCTGCTGATCCAGGGCTTCCAGAGGACACCGGATAACAGGGGCTCATTCCATTCCCCAGCCTTTGTTACTTATAAAATTACTCGCTCATATTTCCCCGCATAGCAGCGATGCCTCGGCTCGGCATCTGCGCGCCGGCGGCGGCGGCACCGGCAACTTTCCTGCCCTCCGCCTCCCGCCGGGAACCGCTTCTCCCTCCGTAACCTTCGGCTTCTCTTTCTCTCCCCCGCTTTCCCCTCGATCGCCGAGGACAGCGGCCGGCAGGAGAAGCCTTTCCCGGGGAAGGGGCGGCGGCGGCTCCGGGGGCCGGGCAGCACCGGGAAGGCGCGGGGCTCGGGAAAGACCCCGGGATGAGCCCCCCATCCGGCCGCCACCTCCCCGCGGGAGCCGCCGGCTGCCGCAGCCGCGGGGCCGTGAGCGGCAGCGGGGCCGTGCGGGCAGGTGGGGGCTCCCGGTGGCGGCGGGGCTGCAGTGGCGCACCGGGGCCTGCGGGGGGCGCGGCAGCTCCCGCTGCACCCGCGGGGAACGGGCGCGCCCCCCCGGGGCCGGGAGCAGCCCCGGGACCAGGAGCATCCCCGCAGCACCCGGATCCGGGAACACCCCCGGAGCATCCGCGGGGACAGGGATCGCCCTCACGGCCCGCGGGGTCGGGAGCTTCTCCGGAGCCGGGAGCACTCCCGGGGCCGGGACCACCCCTGGGGCCGGGAGTCCCCTGGGAATCCGGGAGCAATTCGGGGGATCTGGAGCACCCCCGGTGCCCGCGACCGCCCGGGACGACACCGACCCGGGCGCGCTCTTGCAGCGGGCGGCACAACGGGGCGTTCCGGCGGGTCCCGCAAAGCTGCCGGCGGCGATCGGGGCTCCAGGGGGTGTCAGAAGTCTGTCCCCAAATAGGGGAGAGTTTGCAGCCGGGACGGGAGCGGCTTTCCCGGCGCCCAGAGGAGCGGGCGCAGCCCCCACAGCCGGACCGGGAGAGGCGGGCCGGGGACAGCCGGGAGCAGCAAATCCCGGCGTAGTTCCCTCAGCCACGGGCCACAGCCAGACAACAGAAACTCTTTCCCTTGTTCTTTCTCTTGTTTTCCCTTCCACAAACTTGTCCGCCGCATATGGCAAAACTTGACACGGCCGGTGACAGATGCCCATTAGTATAAGTCGTGTCACGTCGGTCCCTGGGGTGTGTTGGGAGTAACTAGATCCGAAATACCGGGAAAATGACCCTCCCGCAGTCCGGAGAGTTTACCCAGAACCACCACCCCCTGCACCCTCCCCGACCCCGCTCCTTATTTATTCCGATTACGGCCCCGCCGCTCCCTCCGCCCGGGGAAGGAATTTATAACAGGATCTGGCGGTAGGATCTGGCCCTAATCCTCTAAACCATCACGTTGGTTGAAAAAGGGACGAGATGGGGCTCATCAGGGCCATTTCCTCGGCTGATGCGGGGCTCCCGGGGAGCCCTCACGTTTTCGCTGAGCGGCCGCGGGAGTCGCGCCCCCCTTTCCCCCTCTCCGCGCTACCCGCTCCCAACGCCGCCGATTTATAGCATCATTAGTCTCTCCCGGGCACAGAGTGGGGCTGAAAGTTTCGGGCTAATGGGTGTTGAAAGGCTGCGGCGAGCGTTGGAAAAGGCAGGGAAAGACCTTTTGCGGTTATTTATAAACGTGTCTTCACCGCGCGTGTGTATTTATCTCAGTAAGCAGCCCCAGCGTTGGGGGTATCCCCCGCGCCTGCCCCCAGCCGAGACCCGCGGGGCCGCAGCAGTGTACCCGGAGGGGGGTAGCGATGGGAGACCCCGCTCCGGAGCTGCGGGAGGGCAGAACTGAGGCCGAGTGTACCGGAGGGGACAGCGCCGGGAGCGCTCCGGGGGGGCCGGGGGAGCGATGTCCGTCGGAGACCTTTCCTTCTCGGTCTGTCGCACCGAGAGGTGGCCGGAGGAAACCAACCGCCGGCGACATCAGCCCCCTTTGGGACACGGGCAGCGTTTGAGGACGGCTCCGGCTTCCCTCGGGGTTACAGGCTCGGGTCGGCGCCGGCGGTAGCGGGGGATTTAACCCGCACCGGCCGCACCTCCAGCACCGCCCGAGCCGGCTCGGGGTCGTGTCCTGGGCCGGACACAAAGGAAGGAGCGCAAACATTGCTGTTCGGGATGAGCCACCCCCCGTCATTGGCGGGGCCCTCGGGGGTCTCTCACACGGGAAAGATACAGCAAGGATTGCTTTAGGGGAAGTGGGGATTTTCCCTCACCCGTGCGGGTGCGGGTCAGGGGCGCAGTTCCCGGGGGATGGGGGAATTCGATGGGATTTTGCCTCCCGGGGCACCTCAGGCAGTTCTGTGGTCGCTCCCTCGTGTCCGAGGCGCGCTCGGGGCCTGTCCCCGCCTGCTCCGGGGAGGCGGAAAAACAGCCTGGTCATTCCCAGGGGCATTTTATTGCTGTTAAAAGGCAGCGACTGAGGAACCACAGCGAGCTCCGCGCGCAAGTTACGTTGCCCATTCCCGCGGCTGCGGACAGCCTGGGCTCGGGCATCCCCCGGGGCGGCGACTGGTGCGCTTCAACCTCCGCCCGGAGCCGGGAGCATCCGTGTCATCCATCCCCGCAGCCTCCCTTGGCACCGCCGCGCCTCTTCCCCGAGCCGGGAATCGCTGCAACTGGGCAAACACCCGCGATACAGCTTTCTTGAGAGGCAACACTTCAATTCCGGGGGCTTTTATTGAATTACGTGTTACCAGTCCTAAAACATTAAGCGTTATGTACTTAAAAGATACAGAGCATAGGTATTACATCCACAGGAAGTATTTTAGTCAGTGAATGTTCAATGTAGCAGGTAGAGATGAACTTAGCACGTCTTCCAGACTGAACTGGGAACAGACTCTTCAGCCATAAAATGCACTTAACAGTCTATTTAATAGTGGCGAGGTCCTTGAAAATGCAATATCCATGCTAATCTTGCCTTTTTCTAAATCAGAAATGAAAAATAGGTCAAGAAGGTAGAACCTTCCCCTTCCATTCAAAATGTGACATTTAATCTATTTAAATAACTAAGTAAACTTTATTAATCCAGGATTTGGTAAGCAAGATGAGGAAGCAGGAACCGCGCGACTTTACTAAAACGGCAAAATGTGAGAGGGAGCGTCCTTGAACTCCAGGTGCAATAAAATCCCAGTTTTCCTGAGGTTCAGCAAAATGGGAAAAGCCGGGATACACAAAAACCGCCCAACCTCTCCTCTCCATGAAAGAATGGAATGTCTCGCTCTGCTTTGCCGAGGACTCGGAGCATCCCCCGGGCTGGGATCCCTGGGTCGGACAAGGCAAGCTCCCCGTCCCCCAGCATCCAGAGAATCGCAAGGAGTCAAGAAAAAACCCTGACCCTCAGTAATTTCTAATTACTTCATTAAGTGCTAGTATTTCATGGGGAAAAATAAAAATAAATACTTCTCCCTGCGGGCTAAGGTAGTGGTTTCAGACACCTTTACTCTTGGTTTTGCTCGGGAAAGGAGGATGCGAAAGAGCCGAGGCTCCTGAGGGTTCAGAGCGGGGCTCGCAGCGCCCGGCTCTGTGCCCGCTAAATCCCGGGAGACGTCCTGGTGTCGGGATAAAAGGTCAGACTGGGAATCTGCAATTGCAAACGTCTCCAGAGTTTGTTTCCCCGCTCGCTCCGGCACCACGGCTCCGCTCAGAAACGACATCCAGGATGAGCTGGAACTTTTTATGGCCGCAGGCTCTTCTCCCCGCCCGCCCTAGGAAAGACTTTCTCATTATTCTGGCCGCATTTCACTCCAAATTTATGGAATACCCGCGAGGTATTTGCCTTGCCACCGCTCGGCTGACATCAAGCCAAAGAGCCGGGGTGGAGGAGAGGAGGCAGCGGAGCTCTGAAGCCTCCCGAGAACGCCAAGGGTTAAGAAAAGCCGTTTATCTGCTCATTATCGGCTTCTCTTTACTCCTGAGCACCAAACCCGGCTCGTCTCCTACCCCGCGGTATCAATGTGTCCTGAATGCCTTTTCCAGTCATTGATCTGGTCAAAGTCACCGCAGAAATACAAGTGACAGAGACTCAATTCCAGGCGACGCGCCCGATGCGAGTATTTAGAAAGCATTCAATAAAAAAGCTTTCCCGGGGAGTGAACGATTTCACCTTGCAACAAAGAGCGTTCGGCTAATTGAAATAATGCACTTGAATGTGCGGCCGTGGGCTCCTGCTCGCCCATCCCGGCTCCAGCACCGAATTAGCAATAATCTCCAAGGTAAAACCCAAAAACTCCTTTTTTTTTTTTTTTTTTTTTTTTTTTTTTGCGGTAGGAGCCCACAGGCAACGCGCACGGACTTGGGGGTGGCTGAGCATCACAGTGCTCCCCGGCCTTGCTGTTTGGGGAATTCCGGGCATGGAAAATCCTGGAGGGGAGAGTAGAAGGAGAGGAGAGAGGGGCTGGGAGAGAGGTGCTGAAACAGGAATTTGCCCTGGTGATTCTCCCCCGGGCTTAGGCTGGGAATTCACTTTGCACAGCGTGTTTGCAGTGCCATAAACCAGCTCCAGCCGCCGTGGGTTCAGGAGGTGGAACTCCGTCTTCTAAGTTACTTTGTAATTGATGAATTTCTAGGATTATCCTTGTTTTACAGACTTGTCATTTCCAGACATCCTGTCAAAAGTCCTGAAATGGACGCACTTTACCTAGCAGAAATGTGAATGGTTGAGTATAATATAAAGATTTTATAATATAAATATTAGGTAAACTGTGTAAAATTCGATGGTCATAATCTGCTGTTTCACACAGGATTATGGCTCCACACACCTTGGCAAGCCGCCAGATGTGTGATTTTTACCTTTATCTGTTTAAGACAGCTTTCAGTTTCTTCACACTATCCCACATGAGGCAACACCACAAGTGACTGAAATTATGGCAGGTGTAAGAGGGACCAGGATGTCCAAAGAATTTGCACTCAGAAGTGGTTGGGGTAGTGGAAATCAGCATCCTGCACTGGAAAAACATCAAGGAAGAAAAGCCATCTCTGGTGTTACGCAGGACTATATTTATAGTGCTTATATATTTTAAAAATAATCTGCACATCTGAAAAAAATAATTTATAAATCACTTCGTTTTCCAGTAATCTCTGGTTACTTTAACGTTTCTGTTGTAAGTGATCAGACATTTCTTGGCCACATTCGCTTTTTGTAGCAGCTGCGTTTAAATCCATCACAACTTCCAGCCCTGCGATTCCAGTCCGAGGAGAGCACTGCTACCAGCTCACCTGGCAGGTGTGGCCATGAGGACCTCAGTATGTGGTGTTAGCTTTAAGAATAATCACTTTTCTATTCAGTTTCATGTCCTGACCTCAGTCAGACACACAACCAGAAGAAAAGGCCAGGTTGGATGGGGTTCGGAGCAATGCAGGATAGCGGAAGGTGTCCCTGCCCATGGCAGGGGTGGAATGGGATGATCTTTGAGGTCTCTTTCAACCCAGACCATCCTGTGATTCCCTGATTTCTGTTACGCTCTGTACTTTGTCGAGACCTTCAAGAGAATGAAAGGGGGTGAGACTGAAAGGTTGTAAAAGCGAGGCCTACGGTGCATCATGGAGAGGTTCTGGAGTCTTCCTCACTGGAGATACCCACGGCTGTCTGGACACACCCGTGTGCCCTGTGCTCCGGGATGGTCCTGCCTGAGCAGGGAGGTGGCACCCAATGACCCCACTGTGGTCCCTTCCAGTCTGACCTATCCTGGGGTTCTGTGCTATGAGCTTTACGAACCAATAGGTTCCCAGATATCGTCTCCAAGTTGTAAAAGCTGAGGAGCTGCTTCCCAGCTACCTGGCACGGTAGAAGAACATGAATCCCAGAATGGCTTGGGTGGGAAGGGACATCAAAGCCCATCCAGTGCCACCCCTGCCATGGCAGGGACACCTTCCACTATCCCAAGCCCCGTCCAACCTGGCCTTGGACACTGCCAGGGATCCAGTGGCAGACACAGCTTCTCTGGGCACCCTGTGCCAGGGCCTGCCCACCCTCACAGCCCAGAATTCCTTCCCAATATCCCATCTATCCCTGCCCTCTGGCAGCGGGAACCATTCCCCCTTCTCCTGTCACTTGTCCCCAGTCCCTCTCCATCTCTCCCGGAGCCCCTTTAGGCACTGCGCGGGGCTCCGAGGTCTCCCCGGAGCGCTCCCCTCCCCCGGAGCAGAGCGCAGCTCTCCCAGCCCGGCCCCATCCATGGCGGAGCCTCCCTGAGGCGCTCCCGCCTCCCGCCCCGCGCACGCGCAGAGCCCGCCCGGAAGGCGCCGCGCAGGCGGAAGCGCGCGCGCGCCGGCCCGAGCCCGGTGAGAGCCCGCGGGCGGGACGGGCTGAGGGCGCCGAGAGCGGCAACGGGGGCCGAGCAGCTGGGGGAGGTGAGGGGGCTGCGGGGGCTGAGGACTCTGAGGGTGCTGAAGGAGAACGGGCTGAGGGGACTGAGGGAGAGCGGGCTGAGGGGGCTGAGGAGGCTGAGGGGGCTGAGGGAGAGCGGGCTGAGGAGGCTGAGGGGACTGAGGGAGCTGAGGGAGAGCGGGCTGAGGAGGCTGAGAGGGCTGAGGGGACTGAGGGAGCTGAGGGAGAGCGGGCTGAGGAGGCTGAGGGCTGAGGGGACTGAGGGAGCTGAGGGAGAGCGGGCTGAGGAGGCTGAGGGGACTGAGGGAGCTGAGGGAGAGCGGGCTGAGGAGGCTGAGGGGACTGAGGGAGCTGAGGGAGAGCGGGCTGAGGAGGCTGAGGGGGCTGAGGGAGAGCGGGCTGAGGAGGCTGAGGGGGCTGAGGGAGAGCGGGCTGAGGAGACTTAGGGGGCTGAGGGGACTGAGGGAGAGCGGGTTGAGGGGACTGAGGGAGCTGAGGGAGAGCTGGCTGAGGAGGCTGAGGGAGCTGAGGAGGCTGAGAGAGCTGAGGAGGCTGAGGGAGAGCGGGCTGAGGGGCAGCAGGGTCCGCCGGTGGCCGGGGGCAGCCCGGGTGGGCTCGCAGCTCGGCCCCGGTGTGAGCCCCGCAGCGCCAGCCCGCCCTGGGGGCTCTGGGGAGGCCGGGGCAGAGCCGGGTGAGCGAGGCGTGAGAGTGGGGGGTGATATGAGGAATAAAGGCGTCTCCTGACAAGCGTTAGGGGAACAGTGGAGTTATAGACAGGTATTGCTGCAACAAATTAAGTTCTTCATTCAGTGTGTGCGTTTTTCAGCTGCTGAAATGTGTGCTGACACCTATTTTAAAACAAGTTCTATTCAGGGCCGTGCATCTATGGCAGACTTCTGTCAGTCTCCCTGGGCCAGGAGTGGGTGGTTTGTATTGGTGTTACTGATCTGAATCTTCACTGTAGGCAGTGTGGAAGGATAGTGGTTTTTTGGGGGTTTTTTTAGCTGTGATTTTCACCTCCTGCTTACAGGTGGGATGTTGAGAGACCCTCAGGTGTTGCACATCCAGAGGCAGAAGGTGAAAAGTTTGGGATTGACCAAACCAGCTTTATCATCCCCTAAAAATTATTCCTTTTCTAACATCGTTACCCACACGATACCAAGAATTAGGAGTTCTGTGCTTTAGAATCTAATAAAAGCATAGCTTTTTGTTATAGGTACTATGGGATATTTATTAAAGGTGAAAAACAAATAGGAAAGAATATTTTAGGAGCCACTTTTGAGAGCTGAGAAAGAAACTCAGTATCCCAGAAAGCAACTGTTATTCCAAACATAGGGAATGGCAGAAGTGGAACAGAGGTGCGGGAGTCTGTAGGTGAAGCTGGTGTAATGTAATAATTAAGAAGGTATAATTAATTAATGTTGTGGCAAGATAGAAAAGAAGGACAGATGTATCTTTTATTTGGATAAAAGTGCCTCCCCTGTGGCTTAGGCACAGGTGAAAACATGCAAATATCAGTGTTCACCTTTCTACCTATAGATGGAGATCTGCTGCCACAGACTTATATTATTAATTAACTTCTTTTTTCCCCTTGGTGGTGGTGTTGGGTCATGCCTTTGTGTGAATAGTAAATAAATATGGGTGGAATTGGAATAGAATAACCTAAACATGCATTAGATGTTGCTTGTCTGTTACTAAAACTGTAGCTCAGTGCTTCTGTTGGGTGGGATTTTTATTTTTGGTCAGTAACAAGTGTATTAAAGTGACTTAAATTCAATGTTGCCTTTTCTTCAGGGAAAGTCTGTGACAGCTGTACCCTTCAAGACTGGAGTAGTTTCTTCCTCACTTTTTTCCTAGTTCAGACTAAAATATTTTTGATTCTTTGGGTCAAAGTTTGCATATTCTATAGTTAGTGGTTTGGGTTTTAATTTTTTTTTTTTTTTTGCTTAGAGCAGCATAATAATTTTCCTGTTTCTCGATTCCTGAGTTTGATGCATGTGGCCTTCCATTTGACAGATGTGGCAATATTTCTTACTTGTACTGGATCCTTAGTGTGGTGAAATAAGCTTGGTGGGACATCAGCCCTGCTGCTTTTTTGGGGTAGAAGGATGGAGAATGTCTCCTGACACTAATTAACTTCTAAATAACTTTTGTTTAAACCAGCAGCTGGTGCCTGTACCAGATGTGCACTTTGCATAACCTGGCTGTGGTGCTCAGAACTGAGGGAACAAGTGGCACAACTTGATACTGGGACATTTACTCACTTTTTAAACCCCTGTGCCTGTTAGTAATACAGTGAGTTATTAGTGTAGGAATTGTACAGCAGCAATGCCTGAGGGACAGAAGCCTGGATGGGGCTGTAGCAACGTTGCTGGTGTGTTTGCAGGTCCTTGGTGTGTCCCAAAGCACAGCCATGGAGAAGTGGAGCCTGATGACAATCACGGTGTTACTGGCACTCACTGTGCGCTGGGCTGTGTCCCTGGGCTCCTACTCAGGTAAGGCACCTGCACAGGCTGCAGCAGCCTCGGGGAGGGGGATCATGGGCCTTGTGATAAATGAAAATAAATGCTATTTACTGCTTAATTTTTTGCTTCTATTTATATAAAATCATAAATAGGAAGCAATGCATTATTTCAACTGTTGTTATCTTTTAGTTCCTCTTGATTTCCCCCACAATTCCTTTTTCTTATTTTTTTGAAGTGTGCAATGATGAACGTGACTGTTTGGAGCAGAACACTGAAAAAAACCACCTTGACTTTTTTTTTTCAGTGGTGCTGGGGATGCTCAGTTATATTTTATCAGTTATATTTACTATCTGGCTGTTTTCCCCTGCGCCTTTATTTGCAGAATATTGCAGTCCAATTGTACATTTTTAAAAAATATTATCCTTTAAATTCTGTAGCAGATATAACCTTAACTTATATTTAGCTAATCCTGGTGCTAATGAAGACAATGTAGAGGTGACACAGAGTGAACAATTACTCTGCCTTGTAGCTGTACCTCCTTAAACTTGTTTACAGCAGGAGCCAGAGCTACATTCTGTTAATGGATGAGTTTTTCTCCTCCCCGTGTCAGAAGGCTTGCAAAGAATTAGCAAGTTCCTTTCCAAGCCTCTCAGTTCCATTCCTACATTTGGAATAAGCTTGCACAAGGCTTGGCCTCTGCAAGTTTAAAAGAAGATAAAAAATGAACCATTGCTTTTAATCCTTATCAGCCCAAAGAATCACAGGCTCAGTTAAATTCTACTCTGTTTTTTTGAGGCCATGGGGACCCTCATCCCCCGAGTAGCTGGAGCTGCTCAGGAACATTGTGGTGATTTTAAACTGGTAATTCTGGGTTTCATTTACTTGAAGAATTTGCTTGAAGCTGAACTGCATTCCCAATTGTTTTGAGTTTGCTTTCTCAAAATGCCATTTCTGAGAGATCTGTAGGTAACTGAGGTTTTTACCCATCTCTAGGCATGAAACACCCTGTCTTTAGGCATACACTGAATTTCTCTTGCACTGCAAGAGGATTTATTTAGAATCCCGTTGCTAACTAGATTTTTTTAAGTTGATTTAATTTCAAACCAATCAAGATTGTGGAAGAGAGTCTAAAATAAAGCCTGGGCTAAAATAACAAGTTTTAAATCTTATTTCCTCCACAGTGCTCATGTAACTGCTTTTGGAATAGGAAAAGCTGAATCTGATCCAGTCCAGCAAATTATTAAAGCTTAACTTTGAGCATTGGCTGGCTGTAAAAAGACAAACCCCAGTGTTAGAGCTGTCAAACACATAAATCCATTGGGATTATTTTTTTTCTCTTTGCCTTCATGCAGACATGATAAACTTTTAATTCCACCCTCATTTACTGTACAGTCCTGGATCTCTGTCTCATTCCCACCCTGTTCCTTGCCATCCAGCTTGCTTTTGGATCTGCCTCTGGAATGAAATGAAAAAGCAGGCAGCTCATACCTGGTTTTGAAAGGTTGCCATTAGTGATGACCTGGTCTTGGAGAATTACTGAGGAAAAGCTTGGTTTCATAGGTTGATGCATAATTTTTTTAGTGCACTGCTGAACTCCTGCTAAATGCAGGTGTTGGAAGGCAGCTTCAAACCCTTAAAAAGTCTGTTTCCAGGTTAACAATAAGACTGAATAAGATCACTACTTTTAAGGTATTTGTGACTCTTTTAAAATAAAAGATTCCATTTTTATTAATTTTTAACTCAATTTATCTGTATATCTGATGCTCGCTGTAGATGGAAGCTAAATATGCATTGTCAAACTAACTGATCAGTCTGTATTTGGCTTTTTATCATCAAACCTTTGGATTAAGATCTCTTTTGATCATTCTGAAGACAATTAATTTTTTTCATCCCTTTTTCCCCCTAGAGATTGAGAAGTTGATATACACACAAACCCACACTCTAAAATTTGGGTACCATCTATTTTGTATTTCAGTAATCAGGTGGCAGATTCTTTGTTCCACTGGATTTACAGCTACAGAATTGTCACTGATAAAACTCCAGTGACCTCACTTACTTGGGAAACTTTAGGCTGAAGGTGTCACAGAGTGGAGATAATCTGCTCTCTCCACCACCCAGGAAGAAATTAGCAGAGATAAGAGGTCCTTTCCACTTTCTGGGAATAAATTGCACATTCCTGAGCTCATGGGATTCCACAAACATAGATCATGGGAAAAACCAGAGGTGGCTTTCCTATATTTTAAAGAACCTCTTAAATCTGTGTCTGGCTCATGTCAATATTTCACTGGGAGCACAATCAGTCCAGTTTCTGTTCTCAGTGATCAGGTTACCAGAAGTAAATAAACTCTGAGAAGATGCTCAGCGTGCTGCCATTATCAGAGTTAGTCTTACATCGAGCAGAATATTTGACATCTGAAGTATTTGAATTGATAAAGCTTTTCTTTTCCATGAAAATAGAAAATAATAATATTATAATGATATTGACAGCAAGGTACCATGACATGGCTGAAACACAAGTGAGAATATTGACAATTATCACATACCAAGGGAGTGCAGCAGTTCCCACAAAATCACTGTAACATGTCCATTATGTGCATTTTCGTAGTTCAGGGAAAGTACCACATTTTTCATCTGCACTTGGAAATGATTTTTTTTGTCAGATGAGGAAGCAGTTCTTCACAGCAGAGTATCTTGATAAATGCTTATTGCAGAAATCTCCAGAAAGCCAAAAGAACACATAACTTTTTTTTTTCCCTCTGTTAGACTGCATGATGAGGTCTCTATTTGCTCTCAATGTAGAGGAATGGAGAATAAAATTAGTAATATATTAATGTGCAGTATATAACTGGGGGAGAGCAATCTCTGTAAACCAAATGATTTCCTAAATGCTGTGTCCTCTCCTTTTAGGGGCAGGAAAGCCACCCATGTATGGAGACTACGAGGCTCAGAGGCACTGGCAAGAAATCACCTACAACTTACCCATCAGGCAGTGGTAGGTTGTGCTTACGAAGGGAGAATGGAAGGAAATCCTGGTTGTGTTTTACACCTCTGAGCCCATTGTTCACACCCAAGATCCATGAGATTTTTAGATGGGTGGGTGCCTGGAATCTAAATGTAAAGGTTTGGAGCTTCATTTGTACAGATCACTTAAAGCAGAAGGAAAATTATTCGAAATATTTTATTTCTTTTTGCATTATTGCTAATATTCCTTACAGCTTGCATGAAACAGTAAAAATTTAGTCCATATGTGTGCTACAACTCAAATTGGAATATATTGGAATTCCAGGTCATCTTCCAGCAGGGACAGGGTGTTGTGTGTGTCTGGTGTAATTTTCCCCTGGCTGTCTGTTGGGGAACAGACTGATCTGACAAAACAGAAAATTAGTTCACTTGTGTTCTGCAAACATACATGAACTCTGCAGATGGCTCTGTGTAGTGACCTCAGACCATCCTGTTATTCCTATATTATCAATTTTGTTCTCTTTTTTCTGGGATATCCAAACCCTGACTGTGCCAGAGGTGGGATAAGAGGTGTTACATAATAACGGAGTTGGCAGCTTCGATCCACTCTGCTACACTGAACTATATCTCCTTAAAATTAGGAGTTACAGCAGCCAATATTCCCAGGCATTCCCAGGGGCCAGATCAGACACTGTTGCAGGCTGGGTTTAGCTGAGGGGCTGCCAGGTGGGCACCTTGGGCTTGTATTTGCTCTCTGGTTTTATAATTTATGTAATATTTTCTTTATAACTGAAGGGTTTTTTTGGGTTGAATCTGCTTTGGGAATTGATTCTCTAATACAGCAAAGTCCTATTCAGTCTTGGGTGTTTGGAATAGCACATCTTGGCTGACATGCAAGGGATTGCATTCTAGAATTTAAATATTTCTATTTTATATTATTCTTTAAAGTTTTGACATTATTTACTAAAGGCTACTTTAAGAACATCCCTTCTTATTCTCTGCTAATTAAAACTCTGAAAGCTTCCTTACTAGAAATTACTGGATATATAAGGATTGTTTTTCTTTTCTTATTGAAACTATGAGTTTATGGAAGGTAAAATGAAAAAAATAAACTCCCAAAACTGGCAAGTTCCCTGAAAGTTGCAAACTATGACATTCTGCATGAAGGATCTGCACTGCCTTGGCAGGAGCAATCTTGAATTGTAGGATAAGAAGCAGAGATGCAACTCAGAGAAATATGATTTATCATCAGTTCAGAAGACACTTCAGGCAGCTCATAAAGAATTCAAGAAATATCATTTACTATAATAAATGTCAAAAAATGGCTGCATTTGAAGCGAGGAAGTGGAAAAGCCAAGAGCCTGCCCTGTGGCAGTGGGAGCAGCCAGTCAGTGTTTCACTGGGAGATGGGAAGGGGCTGGTCCTTATTGTTGGAACTTTTCCTTGGACAAACCCCTCTGCTCTCGTTTGGGAGAGGCGACTCCGTTTTAACTGCTGCCAAGTGTGCCATGGAAATCCTGGCACAACAGAATCACACAAATCCTTTTCCTTCCTTTCACATGGGTTTGGAGGTAGAACCAGGAGTTTCCCCCTCCACTGAAGTGAGCTTTAGCAGCTTTTTTTGCAACCACAAATGTGTGAACTCTGAATCACTTTTGCTGTTATTTTGTTGCTTGAGACTTATTTAATATGAAGTGAAAATAAGCAGATAAAGAAGTTGCCACCTTCTGTTTTGGATTTGGAATACATTTAATAATCAGCCTTTTCATTGGGTCAAAACCAGGCTGGAAATGTAGTCTTTAAATTGAATTTTATTTTTTTCTAGGTACTTCAATACAAGTGATAACAACCTGCTGTACTGGGGCCTCGATTACCCACCTCTCACTGCCTATCACAGTTTTGTGTGTGCTTACATGTAAGTTCAGTGTTTTAAATTCTTCTGTGTTACATTTTTGTTTCTGCCAGCTCTGTAAATTCAGATGTCACTTGGATATTCGGCTTTCCCTGAATGGGAAATGCTGGATCTGTGATGCCCAGGGAAAAGTGCTGTAGGAAAAGGGGGCATTGCCTGGGAAAGCTGTTGTGTGTGCAGAGCCCAAGTGACATTTGATGAGTGGATATCATGTAAATAGAATTCTGTTATTGGAATACTTTTTCCACAAGGGCTTTGCTGCTGTTGGAATGAGACTTATGGAATAAGAATGTAGGTTAAAGTGCACAGGCACAGCTATGTGGGGCATCTATGTGAACTGTAAATGGTTTATATTTAATACTTAAGCATGAAAGGTATTTACAATTGTTTTTTTTTAAAGTCCCTGGAACCAGACTGGAGGTGCTTATCTTGTCCTAATAAATATTGTATTCCATTTTTACTGTTTCCAAAGGTTATTTTTTTTTAATTGTGAAACAGTCTATAGTGTAAACTGATCTAGTGGTGAGGAAAAGCTTTCATTGATCACTATTGCTCTCTGAAATACTTCTTCTCATTCATCTTAATTCTTGGAATCTGCTCCTGTGCATGTCATCTTTATTGCTGCAAGGAGTGTAAAGGGAAATGAGAAGTGTCTGCATTTTGATGTGTCTGTACTTTGTTTTACAGTGCAAAGTTAATAAATCCTGATTGGGTTGCTCTGCACACATCTCGGGGCTATGAGAGTCAGCCCCATAAGTTATTTATGCGTACAACAGGTAGGAAGATTATATTTCCTTGGGATCATCCTGCACATTTGTCTTGCTTACTAATTCAGCATGTTTAATATGCAGCTTCTCTGTCTTTACTGGTTTATTCTCGGTTTTTTAATTGGGTGGCTTTGCAAGTCCATTTCTGAGCCAAATTCCTGCATTATTTCCTCTTCTGCCGTCACTTGTGAGGCTGACAAATATAAAATGTAGAAACAAGTTTTCAATCCAATTAATTAATTCAAAACTCTAAAACACAACTACTCTTTGTAGCATAGACCCATTTTTTAATTTTGAAAATAATATTCTTGTTTTCCCGTCCATTCTGACAAATACTCTTTATTTTTAGCTTCACTTGGTTTTTATTGTAATATTATTTTACATGTAGCCTGGCATTTACTGACTTAACAACCTCTGGAGGTGTCAGAGATCTTCATTAGGAGCTGATCTCAAAGGCAGAGATATTTGATATTATTACTGTGAGCAACAAAGTAATAATTTATTTTACTGCTTGTATTCTAAATTTGTCTGACACCATTTGATTATTTTGAACTGCAAACAAATGCAGAAAAAGATTTGTACCATAACTTGGTAGCTGTAGCAGTAGGACAGCAAACAGTGTGGCCAATGAACTCTTGTTTCTTGCTACTATTTCTTTATTTTAGATGTCTTTTGCTTTTTCTGACACAACATGCTTTCTGATTGCAACAGCAGAATTTGTTACTCATCAATAGCTTTTCTGTACTTCACAAACCTCTCAGTCTGCTCTCTGGTAATTGATTGAATTGAAAAAAAAAATAAAAATCACTAGAATTTAATTACCCTTGAAATGGTCTTTATTAATTTTGAAATCAAGTCACTTGACACAACACTGATGGATCTGGAGAGCTGATAAACACTTTTTAACAGGAGCCATTAGAAGAATGCATTAAAATAATTCAGGGTGGTCAATGGCAGCTTTATTTTAAGCATCGGTGTATTTGTTTTGCTAACACCTTGGGTATATTTGTTTAGTTGTGGCTTAAGCTGACAAAACAATTCATCCCTGGATAACTGAGATATTTAAACATATCCTTTCCCTCTTGGAACCACTGCTCATTTGCTGAAAGTGGTTTGTAGAAATAATCTGAGTTTTTAAGACAACACTCAAGAAGAATTCACCTGCTGGACATACCCTGGGCAGGAGAACCTGCTGGCTCTGTTTTCTTGTCCTCTCTCTTACAAATCCTTGCTGTAGGCAGGTGATCAAAGCCAAATCCCTGCTTTCAATCTCTTTATCCCCATCACTGGTAACTCACACAGAGATTGGGATAATCTGGAGTTCCTTTATTGTGCCCCAGCCTCTCTGTCCTGTCCCACAACCTGGGTCCAGTCAGGGCTGATTTCTTTGGGGCATTCCCGAATGCCTGCCCTGCTTTTGGCATGTGAGGAACTAGAGTGTGACTGAGGCTGTGCCAGGAGCCAGGACAGCTGAACACGTGGAAGCAGCAGCTTTGGGACATCAGAAATGAGCCTCAGAAACATTAACAAGATCAAATTCTGTAGACCTGTTTCTTTTTGTCCTTTGAAGTGGAACTGCCCAGTTTATTTCTGATATTTTGATGTTTATTTGCCTGTGTTTTTTCTTTGTCTCCTCCTTGTGGGAGGATTCTAATGGAAAGTTAATCTTTATTTTTCAGTGTTTGTTGCTGATTTGCTGGTTTATATCCCTGCAGTTATTTTATATTGTTTTTCCTTGAAAGAAACATCTGCTAAAAAAAAGGCAAGTACCTGGTGTGTGTAAATTAAACAAAGAAAACACTGTTAGAACAGGGTAGAAATGTAACCCTGAGTTAATTAACACCTAGAACACCCTGATGGCTTTCATGTAAAACTGATGACAATCACTATAGCTCATATTATAGGCTTTTCATTTTAAAAGATTAAAAAAGCCATTATTTTATCTCACAGCAATTATTTTAATGCTTTCAGTAACAAGATGCTCTTAAGTTTAGTAGCCATGAACTTCTGAATGCTTTTCCCTGAATTTATTACTTGAGTAGTAAAAAAACAATTTGTGATGTGGCAGGAGGAGATTTGGGAACTGCTTTGTCTTGAACACTCCTTACAGTAGATTTTGGAATAGTAAGTCTCCTGATTTTTGGAGTGGTTTAAGGTTTAAGATAAGTGTGGGTGATCTTTGAGCTATTGTGAAGGGCAGGTAATATTCAGTATTTTCTCATTTATGGCAAATCTTTATCCTTTTTTATTTCTTGAAAATATTACTGACAGATGATTCCTTGTGGAGAATAAGATTCCTACATACAGGATGCACCATGGAGGGGCACATTTTTGTCCTGGAGAAGAAGTTCCTCTGTCTAATGCCCAGTTTTGGACTAATTATTTTTCCCCTCTCTTTTTTCATCCTTTTTTCCAGGTTTCCAGTGCGCTCTGCATCCTGCTTTATCCAGGCCTCATCCTTATTGACCATGGGCACTTCCAGTATCCTTGTTCTGCACGGAAATGAATTCCTGTTTATGGAATCACTGTTCCTTAGCACTTGATAGGGTTCTGCCCACCCCAAACAGAGATATCAAAGGAAGCTGTAAGTCTGAAACATATTGGAGATAAAAATTATTGATATTGGCACAAATCAATCCGAACATGAATATCATTCTTCCCATGCCTCCAGCTCATCTCCCTGTCAGTCACTTCCCTGCAGACAGCATCAGTGGTGCTGTGACAGTGAGGAGAGTGATGGGTTGTGCTCCTGTGATTTGTGTGTGCAGAGGGAATCCCCTTAGATCTTCCTGGGATGGCAGAGCAGTGTCAGGTGGAGCTGTGTGAAATGTTCAGCTGTATAAAACCTCCCCTTCTGCCTCGGCTTCACAGCTCAGGGAGGTGAGTTCAGGGCTGACTGGTCCACAGTGGTGGTGGACACCTTCACAGGTGGGTCTGTGTTAGTGACAATTCTGGTTTTGTTCTGGTTTTGTACACAAACAGGCCAGTGCTGTCCGCTCACCCCGTGCTGGGGTGGTGGAGGTGTGGCAGCTGCTGTGCAGGCAGGGATTTACTGCAGGTTTCTGTGGCAGCCCTGCCACTCTGACGTGACCAACGCCACCCTCTGAGCAGCTCCAGGAAGGCAGAGATTTGTTTACCCTGAGCTGCTGCACCTTTGCGAGATCAGGGCCTCTCAGTGTGAGTTTGCTGATGTGAAATCAATGAGGTGTCAAATGTACCTGGTGATGTGGAGTGGGAAATGTGAGTGGGCCGAGAGCTCCGTGGGCAGCCTGGATGTGTTGTCACAGCTACTTAGGCTGACAGAGGGAAAACAAAATATTGTGACATTTCTGACAATACAAGAAATACAAGGGACTGTTTACAGGGGATGGAGTGACAGGACAGGAGGGAGTGGCTTTCCACTGCCGGAGGGTGGGTTTGGATTGGAAATTACGGAGAAATTCCTCCCTGTGAGGGTGGGGAGGCCCTGGCACAGGGTGCCCAGAGAAGCTGTGGCTGCCCCTGGATCCCTGGAAGTGGCCAAGGCCAGGCTGGAGCAGCCTGGGACAGTGGAAGGTGTCCCTGCCCATGGCAGGGGGTGGCACTGGATGGGCTTTAAGGTCCTTTCCTACCCAAACCATTCTGGGATTGTGTGTCTTGCTTTTGAAAACTTTATCTAAGTTTTTCAAAAAACAAGTCAACTCCAAAGCTAATACTTTGTTTCAACTTAATAGTAAGTGTAGCTTAGTCTCTTCTAAACCTCCTGAGCCTGGGAAGCTCTTTTCAAAGTCACAAGGCAGTAACATTGTTTTTAGCAACTATTGCTCATTGTTTGAGCAGAATTAGCAGCTCAGGGAACTGGTCATGGATGAGGGCGCCTTGTGAGTGTAACAGAATCACAAACCCCTCAGAAGACCTTGAACTAAATTATACATAATTTAAACGCTGGCATGTTTGAATATTCTGCACATATCTTGTGAGAGCTGGAAGGGGAAGCCTGTGAGAGCTTTATCTTAAATCATGTAAATACCAAGAAGAAAATGTTGCTTGTTGCAGAGAACTGTCACTGCCACCAAAAGCTGGGTTGGCTGAATAGACATTACATATGTAATTAACACACACAGAATTTGCCCTCATATTTGTCTGGGCAAGCTCTCAATCAAACCTTGGAAATACAGAAATTACACTTTAAATAGAAGTAACATTTTTTATCTCTGGGGGCAACAGAGTCACAACTGGCAATGTGTTCTTAACACTAACTTGACAAAACTCGTTTTACAAGCTATTTCTGCTTCCCCTCAGGGCATTAATTGCTGCCTTCCAGAAGTGAGATGTGTATCTTGTCCTTGACATAAAAAACCATATACAACTCAGTGAGCCTTGGCTTGGCCTTGTGGGCTGTCCTTTGTTTGTCCCATGACTGGGACCTCCTGGGCTCCGTGGCGTTTTGCTTGGCCTTAAATTATAAGCAAATGGAGCTCTACCATTCCCTGCCCTTTTTTTGCTATTTGCTTGGAAAGTGCTTCAAGAAGGGACTGAAAGGAAAGGGGTAAGTGGCTTTAAAGTGTTTTATCTTCCTCAGGAATCAGCCCGGCCTGGGGAATGGGATTGTCCTTATGTGCACGTGGGCACTCCTGAGTTCATTCTGTGGGAGATACCTGGTGTAACGTGTTCCTGTGCTGCAGGATGGGAATTGCTGTTGGTTTCTGTCCAGCATTCCTGGATCTCTCTGGTGATGTGCTGTCCTGTTGCAGGTTGGTGCTGTTGGCTAAACTGGCAGGGACAGTGCTGTTGTCCTTCGCTGCCTGCTGGCTCCCGTTCGGCACCGACGTGGAACAAATCATGCAAGTACTCAGAAGACTCTTTCCCATTGACAGAGGCTTGTTTGAGGCATGCATGTTTTCTTCTCCCACCCACTGCCCTGTCCTGTATTCTTAGATCCCTGGAGAAACCTTCAGCCTGACCTTTAGGATTTCATGGGGGAGACACGGCGCAGGGCGAGTAACTCGAGACGGCTTCTTCAGCAGTCGTTTCTTGCCAGTTATTTAATCCAGTGTTTAACCCCAGCTCAGCTGGCATCTTCCAGGATATTCTACCAGTAGACAACACTTATCCCATCATCAAACCCATACTTCAATCCATACATTTTTCCATTGAAATAGATTCCATAGTAATTGACAGTGTCAGAAGATGTATAACCTTGAAAGTCAACAGCTTCAGCCTCTGGGGTTCTGCTCCCCTCTTTTCAATGGGATTAATTATTTTTAAAAAATAATTTTAAAATGCTGTTTTAGATACAGCCTAGAACTTCCTTTTTGACTCACCTTGTGCAGTTTCCACAATATTTTCCAAAAGTTTTAGGCCACTTCTGCTTTTGGTTTTGCTCAGGCTGTGGACACGCCCATGCTGAAGGTGCTGAGCCTTAATCCAGTCACTCAATTCCTCATTTACCGAATGGCAGTGCCACAGGAATTTGGGATAAAAGAAAGGGTTCTCATCTCCCAGCTCACAGGGAGCTGTTGCTGTTTTAATTGGGGCACGAGTCAATATTACACTTTTTACAGCAGATTCTCAACTTCAAGCTTAACCCAGAAAATGAAGCTTTGAATTTCCAGGTTGTCACAGGGATTAAAGCAAATTCTCACGTACTTTGATTAATCTTAATTATTCTTTTAATCTTTTTTAGATGTAAATAATATCACAGCTGGCACTTATTTCTTCAAAAGTTAATGCTGACGTACCAAAGGCAGTGGAGGTGTTCTTAGTGTATTCTCTGCTAGTTTATTTTAAAAACCCCAACAAACACCAAACAACCTCTCCAGAAAAGACACCCCCAAAAAAACCCAATAACCCTTTTCCTTGAGAATTATTTGGAATTTATAAAGGAATCATTTTGCTCACCACACCTTTTATTCAGTACTAAGTTTAAAAATAAAATCTGTAAATGACAATAACCAATGAGTCCAGAAGAGCTGGAGGATTTTAGTCTAATATTAGCCCAAATATTTTCTGAGCTGCTCAGGGCAGTGACTTGCTGGATGCTGATGGAGATAAAATGAGAATTTGTCCACGTAAGCAGCGCTCAGTAACTTGGCCTGGGGTGTGACAGGTTCTGTGCAGTTCCCATTTGCAGCCCAGGGTGTGACAGCTCCCATTTGCAGCCCGGGAACACTTGCTGATGGCTGGAAAATCAGCCTGGCTGTGAGGAGGAGGCCGCTGGTGCTGCCAGAGCTGTGTTCCCCGGAATCCCCGGCAGATTCCGGGCGCTGGCAGCAGGGACGGAGGGGGCTCAGTTGCTGCTGGGAGTCGCCTCCGTGGGGTTGTGTCTACACAGCTGTGCCCCCAGCAGCTGTCTGGGGATGAGTTTCACCAGCAGGAGAGCTGCAGTTACAAATTTAATTTTGAAAGTGATCCTAGCACAACTGCTAATGTCTTTAGAGTTCTTGATTTATTGGAGGTTAACTCTGTCAGTGCTAGCGAGCAGCGAGCACAGCCACGGGCAGGTAGGGCAGGAAATGTGCAGCACAGACTGAGAAAGGATTCACACGTGCCAGGGTTTACTCAGGGACAGTTTCACAGCCTTAATTCCACAAAATGTCTGGTCTCATGGGTTAAGTCATTGTCTGTTGTGCTGAAGAACTATTTCTCACTTATTTTAGAGCATGTTTTAATTGGGTCTCTTGAAACTTTCTGTTTTTGAAGAGCAGAATCATCTCCAGTACATCTAAGAATGTGATGTACACCTGCAAGTGATATTTGCACTCTCATGGTAGAAACCCAGCAATCCCCACCTCCCAAGCCCCATTATTCCCACAAACATGAGTGTAATTATATATAATTATCACTGATTACCTTTTTATTTCCTTCCAGGATAAAGTAGCCAATATTTGGTGCAGTCTAAGTGTCCTTATAAAGATAAAGAATGTAATATCCCCTCGAACTCAGCTAAAACTCAGGTAAGACACAACTGGAGTGCTTTAGGCAGTTTTTATCTGCACTGTTTTTTACAAGAGGAGTAAATTTTCTCATATTGCATTCTTTCCTATACTGTATTTTTCTCCCAAGTGATGAGAGAGAAATGTTGGGAATATTTATGACTGAAAAATTCCCTCCTTGTTTATATAGTGATTTAAGCTGCTTGATTAAAACTGAGTTAAAATTTGCAAATTCAAAGAATTCAAATGTCTTTCAATGCTCTTAGAAGTCAGAGCTCCCAGTTCTGCTCCGTGACTCAGTGAAGAATTCGGGTCTGGCTCTGCAGAGTGAAGTGTTAATGGCTGTAGTCACTCACGTATTAAATCTGTTTTTCTTCCCCAATCCTTTAGTTTTGCTGTAACATTCCTCAGCCTGCTCCCTGCCTGTATCAAGCTCACTGTCCAGCCTTCCCTGCGAGGGTTTAAATTCACCTTGGTGAGTGTTTGCTTTTCACTGCTCCTTGTTTGATATCCACCACAAGCACTGGAGTGCAACCAGCAGTGCCAACAGCAGTTGTGCAGGGCACAGAGGGTGGGAACCATGAAATGCTGAAGGAATTGGTTGAAAAGTGTTTTACTTCCACAAATCCAGGGCTCTGACCTGTCCTTTAAACCCAGACTTGTTCCTTAAGCTCAGTTTTCTTTATTTAACCCTGTATTTTTATTATCTTCCTCTGAAGAGCCTTTAGAAGATGCCACACACATTTAAACCTCATGTAGAATTGGGATTTCTCCTCTTTTTGTTTGGCTTCCAAAGTGCCAGTTTTTCTTCCTTCACTGGCTGCAAAATTCAATTAAAAAGTCCCCAAATGGACATTGTGAGCTCATTAGTGGCTTGAAAATATAATGATCCTATTTTCCAAAATGTTTGCCTTCTCTTAGTCACATCATTGAATTGAAGCACATTGCCATGACTTCCATGCAAAAACAGTTCTCCTTGAAATCAACATTATATGGAGCTGGGTCCTAAGTTTCAGAGTTACAAACTAATTTCTCTTTTTAATTTTATCAGAACATTGCCCAAAACTAACAGTTACCCTAAGAACTGCTTGGTTTTACAGCCTGTTTTTGTTTGGTGGGGGAATGAAAAGACAATTTGTTTACTTTTTGTATTGCCTGGTGACGGTGAGGAGCAAAATTTTATGTCAAAAATGGGGGTAATTCTTACCATGAGTGGGATTTGCCAGTGCCTGTGTGTGGGAATGTTGTGGTTCCCTGCTGGGAATGCTCTTGTCAGGGAAGCTGAGCAAGAGGGAGGCTCTACCTCAAGGACTTTGTGACTAATTCTGGATAAACTTTCAAACAAGGTGGTTTTGGTACACGAGGGTGGTTCCAGGAGCTGCTCTGGGTGCCTGGGATTTGCCCTGGAGGAAATGCAGCAGTTAATTAGAAAACTCAGCTCGTTTAGCTGCTGCCCCACGCAGAGCCTGTGCCAGCAGACACCACAGCAGAGCTTTGCTTTGCAGTCACACAGACTGACACATCTCTGCTCTCCCTCCTAAGGTCAGCTGTGCCTTGTCATTTTTCCTGTTCTCCTTTCAAGTCCATGAAAAATCTATTCTTCTCGTGTCAGTGTAAGTAGATTATTTTCCTGTGGATATATTTTGATCTTTTCCTCATCTTCTTACTGCATGCTGCTTTCACTTACAAATATATCAGATTTTAACAACTCTGCACATTTGCTTTTCTAATAATTTGTAAAAGAAGGTGTGCAAGTACAGCCAGGCTGGTCTGTCCTTTCAGTGGTGGCTGTGGGGACAGTCACCAGCACTGCTGTTCCATGGGGATGTCCTACATGGACCTGGGAGTGCTGTTGGATTAGGGAATATTTGGTATCCCTTTTTCTTCTTTTCATTCCAGCCCAGTCTGCCTAATCATAAATGAAGTCCCCTTTATGGCCACGTGGTTTCTACTCGTGTCAACTTTCAGGTGAGTTGGAAACTATTAACAGAGCTGGAGAGGGACTTGGGACAAGGGCTGGAGGGACAGGACACAGGGAATGGCTTCTCACTGCCAGAGGGCAGGGATAGATGGGATATTGGGAAGGAATTCTGGGCTGTGAGGGTGGGCAGGCCCTGGCACAGGGTGCCCAGAGCAGCTGTGGCTGCCCCTGGATCCCTGGCAGTGTCCAAGGCCAGGTTGGAGCAGCCTGGGACAGTGGAAGGTGTCCCTGCCCATGGCACGGGGTGGAATGGATGAGCTGTAAGATCCCTTCCTACCCAACCCCATCTGTGATTCCATGATAACCCTGTTCTTCCCCAGTCCTAGTAAGGATAAATATATTTACTGCTTTTCCCTCTTCTCTGCATTCCCTGAATCCCCCTGGAACGCTGCTGGCCCTGGCTGATGCCGCCCAGCCTGCTGCCCCTGCTGCTGAAGGACGGGCTGCTCCTGGCCTATGCCGTGACCACGCCCGCGTTCCTGGCCGTGTGCCTGGCCTCCTTCTCCATCCTGGAGAAGACCTCAGCAGAGGACCTGCAGCTCAAGGCCTTCTCCCTTTCCCTCAAGGGTTACGTGTCCTGGTTTAAGTCCTTTCCTAGGATTGTCAGGAGCCTGGTAAGCGAATTTTATTCCTTTACCTCTTACGTGCAGCTTTCCCCAGCACTGAAGTACCAGTGGAGGGGGGCTGTCATTTCTTTGTGCCGTGTGGAGAGTGCAGAGCACCCAAGCAATGAAGTGACAGCTGACCTGTCTGAGGTGTTCCATCATTCCTTGTCTTCCAGTTCCTTCTGTCCCTGTCCCTGATGGGAGTCCTGTCTGTCCTGAGTGCTGCAGTGCCTCCTCCCCAGAGCCTGCCGGATTTATTCCCCGTGGCCGTGGCCGTTGTTTCCTGCCTGCACTTCCTGCTGTTCTTGGTATATTTTAACGTTGTGATACTCTGGGACTCCAAGAATAGAGGGCAGAAGAAAATGAGTTAATGAAGCTGAAGCTCCAGGACTGAGTGTGCTCAGTGAGAGCTGCCAGCACTGCAGAGGAGCCTGTGTGTGATGGACACAACTGCTGGAACCCCAGGAAAGCCAGGAAACACCTTTTGCTTATTTAAACACAAAACAATCAAAGACTGTTCTAAAGGAGAAATATTTTGAAGAGCATTGGGAATGGGATTTGGTTTGTTTTCTTTGGAAGTGTCATACTTTTGTTACCATTTGTAAACCTAAAATGCCTAATAAAGGACCAAATTTTGAATTAATGCTAAAATACTGTAGTAGCAGAAGTAGCATTAAGTTTTCTCCTTTCCCAGCATAAAAAGCATAAGGAAGTGCAGGGAAAGTAGAAACTCGTGCCTGGCAGCACTGAAGTTGTGGTGCTGAACTGCTTTATGACACAAACCTGGTTTGTGGCATCACTCACTGTCCCCCTTTGCTGGGGGGGCAGCAGCTCTGCTGTGGCTCTAAAGCTGCTGCAGCTCTCTTAACAGGACTGAAAAGCCAAAACTTCTGATTCTACTGCAATAAAAGCTGAGGTGCTGCAGTGCAGTTTGAAAAGAAAATACCCAAACCCCTTATTAAATTGCACAGCAATTTGCAGATGTAAACTGAACTCAACTCTGCAATTTCTCCCTGGACACAGCTCAGCCTCCAAAGCCAATAATTCAGAGAATACAAATTGATTGAGTAATTATAAACATAACAAAGCATGGAGGAAGAAAATAAATCATAAAGCAATTTAGGGTCATATAGTTTAATTAGGAGTCAGTCTATCCTTTTTTTTCTGTATCTATATATAAATATAAAAAAGCTCCCCCTCCTTGTTTAAAGGCTTCCCCTGTCACATTCCAGGCTGTCACTGCCCTCAGCCTCAGTGTGTGAATCAGCTGTTCTGGGAACTTCCAGCTGGGCCACTTCTGAGCCCTGGCAATGGAGTCCCACAAGCTCAGTGGATTTGTGCAGTTTTTCCAGGCTTATTTGTTGTGGAAAATGTCCCCCCAGCCAACACTGCCCCCCTGGCAGCTCAGAGAGAATGGAAAAGGGGCTCTGGAGTAGGAACCAGAAGGATATTGGGGGTGAGCACAGTTCAATTTCCCTGCACTGTAACAGTTTGCTATAAAGCAACAGAACTTCCATCTTTTCACAAGTATTTAGGATTTTCTGTGGGTGACACTTAACTGTGGCATGCAAGAGCTTTGCCCACAGCATGGCCTTTCTGGAAGTGTAGGCTGAGTGGCACCAGTGGGTATCAGGACACAAAATAGGAATCTGTGTCTTCAGAGGCTGTGAAATCCCAAACCCACCGTGTTTCCCCCAAGGAACGGCTGTCTGAGCCATGTCAGCCTGAGGAAGGGCCGTGGGACAGGAAAATGAAGGTGGATGGAAGCAGAGGGAGCCCAGGGTCTCGTTAGCCCAGCCGTGTCCAGCAGAGCCCAGGCCCATCCTTCCCCGTACCCAAACATTAGTTTTGAGTGTATCCCTTTCCTTTGTCCTTGAGGTGGCCTCAGGGGGTGATAAAGTGAGAGTCACCCGATCCACCTTGTGTGGAACTGGAAATGGTTCTTAACAGCCCCAGCTGCTTCAGAGGCCAAAGCCTGCTACAGCAGGAGGTCAGAGCCACAGTGAGTGCTCCAGAGCTGGGGTGTGGATGAGGGGCATGAGCAGCAGGAGCTCTGTACAACTCCCACTCCCTAAAAATGCCCATTTAATAACTGCCCTGGGGTGAGTTCTGCTGTTGGTTCCTGTACAAGTTTGATGTTGTTCTTCCAGGACTGCCCAGAACAGCTCGATTTAGACCAGCATAGTCAGTTCCAGACTGATAATTATCCAGTTCAGATCAATAATTATTTAATTTCCAGCTCCAGAGGTTACAGCCAGGTTAGAGAAACTCTGGCTGGTTCAGGTACCCTCAGCCTACAAAGCCAGGGCTGGGGCACCTCACACCCACAACAACCCCCAGCTGAAAGCCTGAGAGACCAGGGGGGAAATGAGAACAACTGACACAATTCCCTCAAACAGCTCCTAACCTTCTTCCCAGTCTGACTGCACCCATTTTTATTAATTAAACCCATTTTCATTAATTAAAAACTCCCAAAGCCTGAGTGTGTGCGTGTTCAGCCACACCCTGAACACATTTATCATGCTGGTGCTCAGAGTTCTAGTTGTAAAAATCAGTTTATTTGAGGATGGGACTTTGCAGTGGTAGAAAGGACATTCAAGTGTTTGTGTTTATGCTGGACTTTGATAAAAAAGTACAAATCATTTTACTGCACTTTTTCAGCCTGTTTGCAAGGATTTGAGATGCAGGGGATTCACTCAGCTGGAGGGGTGAGTTTGAGGAGAAGGAAAAACAGGTGGTTTATATGAAACAGCTCTGCTCCTACAGCATTAAATGCCAAAACTAAACTCAAATGTTGACCTAAAAGCCAAAGTTACCAGAGCCCTGTGTGTTGGAAGCTGGGTTGGAAGCTGAGCCTTTTCATCGTGGGGCTGGGGCTGACTTTGGAGGAACCCTCGTGTGGATGACAAATCTGTCCCCAGCCGTGGCAGCATCACCACGGAAAGTGTTTGCAGACAACTAAAACACACCCAGGGTTGGAATAATTAATTCCTTGCACTGCAGAGCTCCCTCCGGCCTTAGAGCCCTGGCAGTGCTGGAGAAGGCCCTCCAGAACCCACAGTTTATTTCCACACAGCACCAATCCCACTGACACAGGGCTGCACAGCCACCCAGGGTGGATTATTTACATTGAGATTATCTGGTTGTGCACATTGTTAAGTTGAAATAGATGCCAGAAATGTTATCTGGACGTGCACCTGCCCGGCGCAGCGAGCGCTCCCCAGCTGGGATTTGCTGGGGAGATTGGTTTACACTCAGTTCTTCGCTCCTTTTAAGTCCAGTCCAGCAGATGGAGAAGTTTGGGTTGATGTGGAATGCATTTTTCACATAATGCCTGTGGGGAGATGAGGAATGACTAAAATAAATAGCAATTAGACAGCAGCATCATCGTTCATGGGATCTGTTTGGGGTTATGGATCTGATGTCCAGTAAAACACACACACACAGAGCCTAAGGCAAGGAGGGCAGCAGCCCCTCTGCCCTGGGCTGCAGGAACATTTTGGGATGTTTTAAGGAACAAGGACAAGTAACCAAAGGAGGAACAAACTGGTGAGGAGAAATGCTGCAACAAGGACAAGTAGCCAAAGCAGCAACACGATGAGGAGAAACACCACAGGATGTTTTAGTGAGGGAGCAGAGTTTCTACAGAGCCACTTTGTCACGGTGCTCAACAAACCGGGAACAAACGCCTCGTGCAGAGAAATAACTGATTGCCCTTAGGCCCTCACAGCCTGCAGGACATCCCAGAGCTCTCTGCACATGGTTTACAAGAAAGACCTTGGTCCTGGTCACTCTGGCAGTGCCTCGGTGCTGGGCAAGGCCGGGAGCAGGCCCAGGGGCTCCTTCCTTCTGTCCAGGAGTGAGTTCAGGAATGCAGCACTCCCGGCACTCTGGATGTGCCCTGTGAACAAGGAAACAACACAGAGATAAACAACAGTGGTGTGCTGACAGCATTTGTGCAAATGCTGCCTCAAACACGAGTTAAGTAAGTTGCTGTGCTGGTTAAAGAACCCAGCACCCCTTTTCCTTCAAACATGGTGTCTCAGCAGGGATTTCAGAGCTTGTCCTGGTGGGTGGCTGCACGTGTGTCACATCATTAGCAGGGACGGCAAAGCAGAACAGAACGTGCACTGAGCATGAGAGGCTGGTGCTGCTTTTTGCTACCAGCAATAAAAGAATAAATAAGAATCCCCAAGGGCCATGTCAGCAGAACCCAACCAGGGAATGCACCAGAGGAACACCCACCCCTGGAGTCACCCACACCCATCCCAGAGTCACCCACACCTGAGCCCCAGCCAGGCAGGGCCGGGTGAGGGTGAGCAGGTGGCTGGGACAAGCAAAGGAAAAGTGTGCAAGGGCAGAAAGGAACTCAGGGAATGAGAACACGTGGGAAAGGGTCTGGAAGCAGGTGCATGCGAGTGCCAACGCTGCCAAATGGTCCCTGCAGCAGATGAACAGCTCTGTCCCAGCACCCCGAGGGCTGGTGGCTCTGGGGTGTTTGGTTCCCCCACCACAGGAGGGTGAAGGGAGAATTCAGAGTTATAATGAACACACAAAGGGGGATTTCCAGCAGCTTCAGCCTCTCAGCTGCAGAGAAACCCAGCTGGGGAGGGCACCAAACCCCACGGCCATGGGGCTGCTGGGGCAGGGCCTCCTCACTTCTCCTCCCTTGGCACACTGTGATTCCATGGGGATCCCACACGGCCAGGATGTGACTCCACACCAACACCTGCCCCTCGACTGGACAACGTTACCTGCAGCTGACCCAGACCAGCCCCAGGTTCTGTCCTAAGCCTGGACTCACAAGGTTACTCCAGAAAAAGGAATCCAATCCAGCTTGGCCTCAGGTACCACTTTTTAGCTTTATTTCTAATAAACATCATTAGTTTACACAAATTATCAACAAAAACCACAATTGCTCACAACAGGAAACTGTCCAGTCTTGTATGGCAAATAACAGAAAAAAGATTTAATTACAAGCTGGTTTACTTGTGCTAAATGCAATTCCTTTATGGTCCTGATTTCCCTTTAAGCATGAATTGCAGCATTTGGACTGTATGGTGAGTAAAGAACCCAAACATGCCAAGACCACTATGCTGAGCTCTGCCCTGCACTCTGAGCTCTCCTAAAAAATAGAAGCTGCCCAGATTCACAAAAATATCACAGACTCAGCTTTGTTTTCCAAACAAAGAATCATGGAATGGTTTGGGTGGGAAGGGACCTTAAAGCCCATCCAGTGCCCTGTCATGGGACACCTTCCACTATCCCAGGCTGCTCCAAGCCCCAATGTCCAGCCTGGCCTTGGGCACTGCCAGGGATCCAGGGGCAGCCACAGCTGCTCTGGGCACCCTGTGCCAGGGCCTGCCCACCCTCACAGGGAACAATTCCTTCCCAATATCCCATCTAACCCTGCCTGAGCTCTGAGTGAGCTGTTCATAAAAGCCCCAACAAAACAGACACAAAAGCCCTGACAACTCTTCTCTCTCTCAGTGTTTTTACATGCAGAGCTCCTGAGTAAGTTCAGCTCCATCAAACCAAGGAGAACATTCAGGGAACTCCTGGATGAGGATGGCTGCGAGTGGAGCAGCTGGAAAAGGGATCAGGGGAGAGGACCAGAAGGTGCCTGGGCTGTGGCAGAAGGGGTGGCTGGTGCAGGCCCAGCCTGTTCCTCTCCTCAGCTCCAGTTTTAGGGCTCCCAGGGTCAGCAGTGGCTGGAGTCCCCCCAAAGCTGCTCCCGAGGTTGGCAGAGCCATCCCTGCCCTTGGACACGGCCTCTCCCAGCCCTGGCCCACACAGGCACTAAAAGAGCTGAATGTTCCCAAGTTTCCTTTCCCCTCCAAGTTCCCCCACCATCCCCTCCCAACTTTGACTGCTCTAAAACATTTCCAGATCTAAAAAGCTGAGAGAAAAAAAATGTTCACCTGTCGGGTGATATAAAACCAATCTTCTACTAAATGTGCCAGAATAATTTTTCTCCACCTCAACCACAGTTAAAACCTTCAGTCTATTCATTACTGTCTTTTTATAGTATTTTTATTTAATAAAACCTATTAAGACTACCATACAAATCTCTTTACTTATGCTTTTATCTTTTAACTGATCAATTTTTATATTGCTGACATCCCTTCTTCACCATTTGCTCATTTAAAAATTCATAGTATATGAGCTATGTCTCTGGAGAAAACGTCTATAAAATTTGTTACAGCTGGCAAATGTGTATGAGTCAGTGATAGCACATGACTAAATGCTTCACAGAAAATAAAATTTGTTTCTGTAGTAAGCAGAACTGTTTAAATGTTATTTATTTTTATGTTTCAAAGAAAATATATTGTGAAGTGCTGCATTGATTTAATACGCAGCAATGTCTGTGTACACGCTGTACCGGGGAAATTTATGAAACCTTTGCACAACTCCTTTAATTGAATTTTCCAAATCTCTCACCACACACAAATAATCAATATCTTCTGCAGAGAAAACCAGTCAGAATTATTACAGTCTTTCTTTTCAATTTTGTTGTCATCAGCACATACAGAGCACCTGGATATTTGTAATGTCTGGATAGCAAGTTATTTACACCTCTTAAACATATAATTGCTACTAAGTGAGTCCAAACTAATGTTTCTTTTCTTTTTTCTTTAAAATAATTATATTCATGGGAGAAAGCAGTATTTATTCTCACGTAGGAGTTGCTACATGTTGGAAGAACTACAATTCTTTTGAATTTTTCATTAAGCTTAATACTCTAAACTAGATCCACCAGAATTAAAAATTAATAGCTGTTGCATCTCTAAAAAGGTACGTAGGAAAATAAGAGTGTAAAAACAAGGGTGAAATTCCTGAATAAATGGGGCTGACACCTAAATCTACAATGCAGGTTGGCAGTTCTCTGTGTACTTGTCTGGGGCCTCCAGTCATATGTCTCATGTGCATTTCTGTATCTGCCACTGCAGTTAATGGCTTAATATTTCATCTACATAGCACAGGCTGTTCAATCACTGCGGAGCCTTGGAGCTGCCCCTTTCCTTCCTTCCATCCCCAAAACTCCTCATGCTGCTGGACCCAGACCCTGAGACTCCTCCAGACTCGGGCTGTTGTAAAATACAGGTGTGGGTACAAGCCAACAGCCCCAAATCCCGCTGGGAAGGAGCAGTGGAAAGCTCACCCAGCTCCTGGAGCTGTCAGTGGGCAGGATTCCTCACTTGGGCTGGGAAAAGCAGGCTGGGGGTACTGGGCTGACTGGGATCTGTTCCCTCTCCTCCACTGGGAGGGACTCCCATGTTCCCAAACTAAAACCAACCCATGTGCACAGAATGAGGAGCCATCAATTCAGATTCAGCCTGAGCAACAACAGCTTTTCATCCCCAGCACACAAACAAACGGGGGCCAAGCACACTCCTGTGGGGCAATCCCCACTCAGTGAGGAACTGAGACCAGCCCTGCCCCAGGTGTGATGGTAGGGAAGGCTCAGGAGCACAAACAGGGATATTCTTCCTCAGGGAAGGGCAGATGAACAAGGCCAGACCCCTCCAGCATTACAATTTCTGCTCAGCCAGTTCCCAATTTTCCCCAGCAAAGGGATAATGACATTTCTTCCCTGCAATTACATACAAAGTTGGGCTGAGGAAAATAAACGTGGTTTTTAGGTTAGGGTTTTACAGCTGGAAAAATCCACTGCTGTATTCCCCTTTTCCTCAGAAGATCTCCAAGGAGGAGGAAGGAAAGGTGGGACAGACACCCAAGTACATCTACAGGTCAACAAATTTGTTTCACTTTATTTGAGAAAGATGTGAAAATAAACCCCCAGCAATCGCCAGAGCCAAGTGGTTTAGTCTTAGGACACCCAAATTCCAAACTCAAACTGACACAAAATGGGATAAATGGTGGAATTCCGTATTTTTACCTCTTTACCTGGTTTGAGGAGGAGCTCTGATTATTATGGAGGTGTTTATACCTTGCAGTGGCTGTGAAATGGAATTTATGTTCTACCATAAATGCAGCCTTCAAAACTGGACTGGCAAGTGGAAACTCAGGAGTTTTGGCCCCTTATCTCTCCAGCTCTGCTTTCACCAGTGATTTCAAGTGGCACGGAATAAAATCCATCCAGTTCACCCTGACCCAGTCTCTTGGAAAGCCACCACTGCTGTCCCAAGAACACAAACCTGTCACTTGTATTAACCCCACTATGAAAGCTGGGAATGTTCAGAACTCAGCGAGGATCAGATTTGCCCATGGGCTCAGCAGGATGAACAGCCCCACAGAAAAGTGGTTTTTATTTCATCACAGCCTGGAAAGAGTTTTCCTCAACACTGCAAGTATTTGATCTCTGGAACACCCTCACGGCCAACAGGAGCCAGGGCCATGGTTTGTGTCAGGGTTTTGGGGAAGCAAAGTGTCCCTGTCCTTTGTAGCAACCAGCTGGAGCAGCTTCCCCTTTTAGAACCTTCACTCCTGGAATGTCCAAACCTACGAAATTTTCCTTTCAAATATGCACCCCCCAACCTACACATCCATTCCCAGCACACAGAAAGCACATTTTGGGCTCCCAGACACCGGCTCGATTCATCTCTTGGCAGTTGTTTTACAATTTGCTTACTTTCTATTCAAAAACATTTTGTTTACTGTAAATTCAAGTCATGGCCAAACAATGATGCCCTTTTTTCCATGCTGGTCACCCAAAATGATAAACTGAGCTCTGCACAACGCTGCCCATTGAGCCAGGAATGTTTTGTATGAAGTTGTTTTAAGAGGAGGTTGTTTATACAAAGTAAATAAATTTCATGCCTCACCATGTGATGATAATGTGACATTCCATCTGGACCAAGCCACAGAACAGTCATAAGTTTTAAGCCCAGCCATAACTAATTAAAAATAATTATGAAAAACCCACATCTGAAACTAAAAGGCAAAGTAAAACATCTCCAGATGCTTCTTTTTGATCACAAACTTCTCTGCCTCTCCTGCTACTGCGTTTTCAAGACTGCAAAATTGAATTTATTCTTTGTGAAAGCAAAACTGACACCGGAACTTCATCAAAATCAGTCAGCTTAAACTCAGAATTTTTTTCCACCCTACCTTCACAAAATATTTCTCATCTAAGCAGCCTGGCTGTGTGTTGGGTGTTAGGGGCTGGTTCCCAGAGCAAAGAAGGAACTCTAAACGTGTATTGGTGAGCAGCACAGAGCGGAGCACAAAGGAAGCAGGGACTGCTCCAGTCTGTGCCAGCCCAGTGTTCCCACCCCTGCCAGGCAGGAGCTGGGATTGCTGCAGCAGGAGGACACAGGGAGCTGTAAATCACAAACTGCACACTGCACAAATCAGCCCAATTCCTTCCAAAGTGCTGTCACTCCTTTTCATTTTCAGCTAATCTGCTGCAGCCCAGCAAATCTAAGCTTGATCAATTTTCTGTCCTTTAAGAGAATTCCCCACAGCAGAGATGCCACCACTGCTCCTGATTCTGGGTTTGCTCTGCTCCAAGATAGAAAGTGTGAAGATAACAGAAATATCAGACTATCCCTGGGGAAGGGTTGTTGATTTTACTGTGTGTGAGGGAATTAAACAATCCTCTGTGTGTCCCCTTCCTTCTTGCCAAGGCACTGAAGCAGCTGTGGATGAAATGCCACCAGCTTCAAATATTTTCACAGCACTGCTTATGAAGAAACCTCAGAGCTGGGATTTCACAGCCCCCTGGAGTGGGTGAAATACCCCACAAAATACACAAAGTGAAAAAGGTTTTGCTGCAAGGTTGTGATACTGAAAACACAGAGGGAGGGAGGAGGATGAGGAAGAACAAGGATCATTGGGATACATAAAAAGTATGGAAAGTCTTCTGGACCACGCCACAAGTGCAAGGCCATGAATGGTTCCTTCTCCTTGCACAGTTTCATGGGGAAACACCCAATACAACGAAAATAGCAGCAAATATTCAATTTACATTTGCACAGTATTTTGAAGAAACACATTTGATTATCATCATTTTCATATCCTAAAGGTTACCCAACTTATTTCAAGTGAAAAGAACTAAAAAGAAATCAAGCAAAAGGAATCAAAACATCTGTTACACAGGAGTTATGGAGAGTTTCTTACCTCGGGCAGGGACTTTTCCATGGTTTGCTTTCAACAGCTGCAGTTTTTCTGCTTGACTCACTAGCAAAGAAATAAATCCAAAATCAACAAATGTTGCCCCAGAGCTTTCAAAGAAAATAATACCTCTGCTGCCTCCTTCACTTTCAAAGTATTTCAAGGAAAAAAACTCTCTTGCTTATGTAACTGTGCTCAAAAAAATGAAAAAAAAATTTCAAAATTCAGATAATTCTGACAACTTTTGCTTCCAAGCCTCATCCCACATGTTGTTGCCATTTTTTTTTCTTGTAGTGCTGACATGGTTCCTAATTCAGAAATGGGGGAAAGATGATTCTTTCCCAAGGAGCTGAGGGAAAAGAGTGGACACAGGAGTGTGAGCAAGAGGTCTGAGCTGTCCTTTGGGCTGGCTGTCTGTCCCACCCAGATGGAAACCCAGACTATTCCCAGGTAACCTCATCCTGTCTAAGAAAGGATCTGGCATTACAGTGGGAACAGTGCAGTGCATGCACAAAAGGAAAATGGAATGGGCTTTGGAATACAAGTCAGGGAAGAACCGGTAATTTAAACAACAGCATGTGATGTATGAATTCCACTGCTTGGGAAGATAAACTCTCTAGTACCTGGGGCTTTAGCGTCCACCTGTTTCCAACTACAAAAAGCAGCAGTCCAGGCACTTCATGTTTGTTTTCTGGGATCCTTTGGAAAAGTATTCCAGATGTGCCAGCTGCGAAGTGCCCTTATCCCAACACAATAAGCATCTGGAATGTCCATCATTTCAAGACACATGAATAGCGATTTTTAAAGCCTGGAAATTTATATTCAGCCTAATCCTGCTGACAGGCAAACAAACAAACCAACTTCCTCGGAAGGGGAGAAGAAAGGCCAAGCAATCCAAGTGCAAACGTTTAGCCTAATCCCCACCTAACTACCCACTAAGTATCTAACTATTTACCGACCATTTCCATAAGAAAAGGTGTTGCTTTTCCAGGTTTTCCCTCCCCAGCGTGCCTGGCTTTTATGTCCCTGGTTGGATGCACAGGGACACTTGAGGTGCATTTTTCCTGAGCCAAACACGAGTCCTGGGGAGTACCAGAGGGAACAGCCGGAGTGATCCCTGGGAAATGCTCTAAAGGGATAAACGGACTGAACCCCCTCCTCACCCAGCGCTTGGGTTTTCTGCAGTTCAGCACTCAGGACACAGGACGAGTGTGAGACTCCGATGATATTTTCCAGCTCTCTACTGCCCTCCAAAGCCTGGAAAATAACAATTAAAATCAGTGTTAAATCCCATTCCCGATATCTACTCCATGTTTACAACATACCAAAAACAATTTGGAAATTGTTCATAAGTTCTAAATGCTGCCTTTTCTAAATAAACATTTCAATTAAAACATTTTCAATTAGTATCAGCTTTTTTTTTTTTGTAAATAAAAACTTGTCCACATAAAATAAATCAACACAGCCCTCTGAGTACACTGAATTATTTCTCAGCTATTGATGCACAATTTAGTCAGGAAACAAAATGGGAATAAAACAGAGCAGTGATTTGCATTTTAACATGTATTGGACTATTAAATAATGATATATTAGTGGTAAATTAAATGGTACAATCACTTCAACACAAAGGGATGTTTAATCTTCAAAGACATAAAAATCTATGCAGTTAATTCATATTTCGAGTTATAAATAATAATTGAGAACTACTTCATACAGTTTTATTTGTGTACAAATTAAAAACAGATGACTTGGAAAAGCAACTCTTCTAGCTTAAAAAAAGTTTTGAGGTTTTCTGCATTTTCTGGATTTCCAAGTCAAACTTGCCTGGTTTCAAGTCTTTTATATGCTTCCCTGCCCCTTAAAACTCAAATGTTGCATATAAAATCTTAATTTTGCTTTCAAACCCGATATTAGAAGTAGTTTAAAAAACAAATCAGTGTAAAACAGACCTTAAGGTTTGTCAGATTTGCTCTTATTTTCAGGATTCTGGGCAAGGAACTTCTCACTTGGGACTGCAGTTTCCGGAACCTGTGTAAAAAAGGTAAAACAATTCCAATTATCCACGTCCCCACTCACTGAAAATCCATGTTTGCAAGGTTCCCCAGAGTTTTTTCCCATTGAAACGGGGATGGATCCAGCTCAGCTGGGAGGATTTATATCAGTGTATTGGACAATGTATTTTCCATCTGTAAAATTAAGTGCATGGAAGTTCACATGAATATTAAATGTAGGTGTTGGTTTATACATGTTTTTATTTGAATGTCACTGCTGGTCTCCTGCAAACCTTTTAAAAACATTCTGAATTATTGAATGCAAGCATTTCCATGTCAATGAGGCCTCTAATTACTCCAATTGTTCTGTAATTCCGGGTTCCTGTCACTAAGAAATGAGGCTGGATGTGTTGACCAAGGGATTTACTGAGCCACAAAAAGACCCCAAATTAATCAATTTACAGTTTTACACCGGTATAATGTTAATATTTTATTTTTCACTGTTTAAATGCCATCCAAACAATTCTGTCCAGCTCCATCACTTGGAAGTCACTGTCCTACACTGAAGGAATTTCAGCCTAACGATGTGGGAAAACATCCAGTAGAGGGAAAAACGCCTGGAAACAAATTGTGAGTTCAAGTGCAATAACGCAAAGGAAGAGCTACAACCTCAACCATAATATTTAGTTGAATAAATGTCACAATTATTGTCTGGTGGTGAAAAAGAGATGCAACCACAGCCCTGCACCCACAACAAACTTGAGAATTGAATCCACTTACATATCGTGCTCTGTTTGAGGCTGCCCTCTCCTGGATAATCTGCTCTCGGAATCGCTCTGCTTCTTCCCATCTCCTCAGAGAGTCACAAGGAAGAGGAGACACAATAAAGATAAAAATAAGATTCAGAGTATTTGAAGCACCTGAAGAAGGTGTTAGTGTGAACCTTAAGTGCTGAATGATCTTTCAGGAAGAGGAAAAATCCCAAAGCTCACTTGGAAAGCAGGACTTGGATTGAACCACACTAAATAATTCATAATTTACACTTCTGGAATTTGACCTCCTGGAAACTCTGGGATTACAGCATTAATAACTGGAAGTTAGAATCATCCTGGCAGATACTTACCGTGGTCTTCTCAGGAGCTTTTTATCCTATTAACTGCCTAAACACAGCAGATTAACATGGAGCATTATCCTAAAAACGCTGGAATGACTGAGCAATGAAACTCCCATTTCCCTTTATAAAACCTGCCTGGCCCCAAGTCCGTTTTATAAACAACCACAAAGATACTGGAAATTGCTTCCAAAGGCTCCAAATGTGCTCTAGTGACAATATAATATTCCAGCTTGGCATATGATGGATGAAGCAGGATAAATGTGACCTCTGACCACAAAAGACTTTCTGAATTTACATGTCTTAGACAATTCCCACAGGCATCAGATCAGAACAAAACCAGATTAAAATTTTATCTTGTCTATCAATACTTGTTCCAGCAATAAAAAAGTCACATCTGACTATCAGAAATGATTTAATTGTGGCTGAAGTTGAAGACATCACAAAACGTGGAGATTTTGTAAATTTGCATTTAAGTGAAAGATTTGGAATTTACCATGGACTTAACAAATGTACAGATCCCAGACAGACCCTGTGGAATGAGGTGCTTTCCACATTTCAATGTAATAAATCTTCTTCCTGCTATCAGACTAAAAAAGAGAGACCACACTCAGCATTAAACACTTTGATTTCTTCTTGTTAGATCTAAATTATTACATACAAGTCTCAGCACTCAAGGATAAATTAACTTTTAATTTTAATATTTTGTAAAACATTTAGAAACACTTCAGAATGACAAAGTGCTATAAAAGTTTAAGCTTTAACACAGTAGCTAAAAGTTAAGGCCCTCAAAGATTTCATTTTAAATCTAAGTAGTCAATAGAACTTGGACTTAAATCAGTCATCAATTATCAAACAGGTCATACTTTTAGACCAGTACTGTGGTTTTAGAAGGAGAATAGAAATTGTGGGTTTAAATGGACAACCTGGAACCTGGGATTGAATTAATTATACACCATCATTTTGTAGCTATATGAACACAGGAAAAAAAGAGATGGTTAGAGCTATATTAATGAATAATTATCCATCAGCTGTGATCATGTGATCAGCCATGGAAATCTGGCCTGGGAATACTCTGAAAATACCTTCATCTCTGTAGGAAAAGAGTAGATAAATTTACAGGCCAAAGACCTAAGTTCCCCAACAGAGTCAGAATGCTGCTCACTGGAACAGCTCCTTTCCACAGCAAGAAGGAAGTTGGAAACCAGTGGGGTTGAATTCCAAGAAGCAAATTGAACTGGCAGAGAGGAACAGCTGCCCTGGGGAGAAGTGGAATCAGCAGAGAACTTGGTGGGGAAGTTATGGATGTTCCCAGTGCTCATCAAAACCTGGGATGTGTTAAAGGTGTTTGACAAGCAGGGAACGAGGACACAGAGCCAGGTCCAAATGAAGACTGGCAGCAGGATAAAGAATTAGGATAAAATATAAAATCCTGGAGGGAAGCTCCACTTTTGCAGATCCATCAGGAGAGGACATGGTGCAATAGCTAAAATCTGCAGGCACCCAGATACATTTCCAACAGTGGTTGTTCCACCGTGATCAGAATATTTTTACTCATCATAATTCATTAATGTTGGTGAGGCCTCAATTACTGCACATAAATTCCAAGATCTCTGGGGCACAAAAAGCTCTGTAACCCAACAAGAACCAGTGGCTGAAAATTAAAGCCAGACAAATTCAAAATCAGACAGAGGATTTTTTCTTAATAAATCAAGTAATTGAACAAGGAATTTGCTAACAAGGGAAGTGATGCATTTTTAAAATTATTATTATTTAAATAATTTGTAGTCTTCAAATCAAGACTGAACCATCTTTTCTAGGAGTTGTACTGCAAGGAAATAAAAGCTCTGTAGGGGAAGGTGACCAAAGATCCCTTTGTATTCTTTCTAAAATAAAAAAGTTACACCACATGACCTGAGGGTTCCTTAACACTTAAAGAGGCCACAACCACAATTTTTTTTTATACAGCCATAAAAGCAGGTCAGTCTACTGAAAATCTACTTCTCGAGCAATCAGAGTTTGCATCAAAAACTGTGACTGTGTAACTAAGTGGATGTCTATCTTAAAGTGAACTGGAAATAATGTAATTATTATAATCATACAAATATGCATTTTCTGAGAGCTGATGACATCCAGTGCTGTGTTCATTAAAAATTGCCTCACTCAGTTGTTTCATAAACACCCCCAAGATTTACTCTGAAAAAATTCAAGCTTTAAAACCCAACATCGGCTTTTCCACAAAAGATGAAAATTCTTCGAGAGGAAAAATATATCAAATATAGCAGATGAGAGAGAAGTCCCTAAATCCAGCCAACAAGCAGGAAAATGTTGTAGTTAAGAAAGATGGAATGTTTGGCTCACCCTCTGCTGGGGGTTTCCTGGGATTTTGTGCGCTGTGGCTCGTGGGAGAGGAAAAGGGACTCATCTGGCGCGTGCCTGTGGTCGGGGAGTAGGAGCTCAGATTGCGCCTTTTGGCCCTCTGAGGGGTTGCATCAGGTGGCTGAAACGGAGCAAAATAGAAAAAAGTCCAGATGAATATTGACAAAACCTCTCTGGACCTTTACTACCTGGTAAGATTTTCCTAAGTAATTCCTGACTTCATGTGTTCCCATTATGGAAAGTCCATGTTAAATGTCGTGGGGGGGTGACTTTGTGCTCATCAAGCTTCTCTATCACTCCCTCTGCTCAATAAGATTAGTTTGACTCTAAAAAATAAAAAATCCCTTCAAACACTTTGTCTCCCAGTTTCCATAAAGAAAAAGTATGTGTTTTCCAGGGATTTAGGTATTCTGGCATGATCACCTGGATGGTTGGGGTTTTTTTAAAGCAGCCAAACCCGGGTATTACTTTTCTTCCAGTAATGAGAATTTAAGACACAAGTATTTTCAGATTTTAATTGTATCAAAAGTTGTTTCTAATCATTTTTTAAACAAATGTTAATTGAAAAAAACCAAAGTAAGTCCCTTAAATCCAAATTTTGTCTCTGGTTCAGGGTTTCAATATATCTAATGATACAAGAGGAGTTATTTAATGACGTTAAAGGATTTGTGCAGAGAAGTTTTCAGAAGATCAAGTCTGCAATGCTGGAATACGAACTAGGATTACCTGGGACACGCTCTAGCATGGATGCTGAATTGCAAAGATGAGAAACTGGGATTTCACTGCACTACTCATGTACAGAAATGAAAAAAACCAACCCAAAACTTTACAACCCACCAGTGCTAGTGCTGGTCATCAGTAGTGGGACTTCCACCAGATTTTAAAGGATTTAATTTGCTGCCCACTTGCCTCTGCCTGGTTTTAGTCTCAAATACCCTAAATAATTTCACACCACCAATTAGACAAGAGTATAATTTCATTTATACTCTTGTTGCAGTCTATCAGTATTTCAACTGCACCTGATGGAAATCCTCAGTCTGTCTTGCCACATTCAAGTAGGTTAAAGAAATGTTTCAAATCATCTTTAAATGAAGTATTAATTGAAGTATCAATGGCCAGTGCAGGGATTTACATGTCATCAAATCTCCTCTTCGACAGGTAGAATCTCCAAACATTTCAGGTTATTTCTTCTGCTTGAACAGCAGTCACCTCACCCACTTCTGGATATGGATAAGGTTATTTTAAACAATTACCTGGAGAAAATTCCTGTAGCACTTACAAGAACAGTATTTATTTGTCAGTTTTTCTCTTCCAGGAAGAAGAGTTTTACTTCAGTTATGCAATTTTTTAACAATACCATGCTAACATTCCAAAAATCTAAAAATACTCATTCCTGCTCTGGTTAGTTCATGAATACTTTGATCCATGGAATGAGGGACTCTTGCTAAACAGGGAAGGAATGATAGAAACAGCAAAGATGAAATAGATACTTCACCCAAACCATGTGTGCTTACGACTTTCTGTTCCTGCTTACCTTCTATAAAGTTATTTAATTTAAATCTTTGACATGTATCTATCAGAGACATCATGAGAACTAAAAATCAGTGTAAAGCCACATCACTGAGCCTCCACTAAAAGTGTCTGTCATTCAAATGGGCTTTTCATCAGCTTTTTGCTGCACAAGAACCTGACTGCAGGTAAGCATCGAGTAACTCTTTTTATCTCATGGGAAGGAATGGCTTTAGGGCAGGAAAAGCTGGAATTTCAGCTGGACCACTCATCTACAAAAACGTCACTACAGCCCAAGAAACAGATGCAAAATTACAGTCACAGCTGCATTCTGAGCAGAACAAGTTGGGTAATGGTACACTAAGCTGCTAATTAAACTGCTAACGATTTTTTTTTAGTGCCACTGCGGTATTTTGCCATCTCTGTTTAAATTTAAAAAAAAAAAGTATCTAGAAAATTTTGAAATGGCGAATTTCTACCTTGCTCAATACCAGTGAGGCCTCCAAATATGTGCTGCTTATAAAAAAATCCTCTTCAAAATCACACAGGCATGGAGATTTATTGGGAGCTCATTTGCTGACCAGCCCTTTTTGTACTTTTCCAAAATTTTCCTTCCTTTCCACCCTGCCATCTTCCCAAGCTCCTGTGCACTGCTGGCTGCAGCAAGAGCCACTGTGAAGAGATAATAAACTGACATATGTCACGACATGCTGGTGGCTGGGAGGATGCTGGAGCTGCATTTACAAAAAATAATAGCAACAGTACAATTTTATTTTTATTGTGATAACTGCGGTGAAATTTATGGCAGCGTTAGTAGTTTATTGTTTCATTATGCCAGATTAGCTGAGGGAGGTAATTACAGCCCTGACATGAAAATGCCTTTAATGTTTTCATTTCAATTTTGCAGTTTATAATATGCAGATTACAGCATTATCATAATTCCATATTGTCACATGTACAATTACATGGCAGAACATTTGCTTCCCAGGATAATGGAGCTAATTTCTAATAAATGATTTCAGCAAGGATCTTAACTCATTCAGCTCTTGGGTAAATAGTGATGGCAATAACAACATGCACATTTTTCAAGTGATTCATGCAGATGTACATTACTTAACGCCAGGCAGTTCTGTGACAAATGAAATACAATAAATTTTATACTAATATTTGCAGCAGTAATTTTGTGCTTTAAGATTTGCCCAGACAACATCCAATCTGTAACAATTTAAAGGCAGCTAAAATGAAATAGATTGTTTATATCCACATTTATTTTTGCACACAGATATAGATACACACACATGCATATATATTTATACAGCCCAGATGGCTCCATACACCAAAAAATACTTACATTATCTTTTTTAACAGTGTCCAAATTTAATGCTCTCTTAACCCTGCAAGAGAAAAATATGGACAGGTTTTATGGCCATCTAGGCACAAAGATTTCTGTTAGTAAGGTCCATAATTGATAATGTTAAAGACAGTTTCCTTTTTAGGTTTCACATATGCACAGGAAAACTGATGGCATCCAAAGCAAATCCATTCGCTGCACCAAGAATGTTGCTTGTTTAGAAGGATAAAGTGTTTGCCTAAGAAAATCTGATTCTCCATTTTATACCAGAGATAAAATCAAGGCACTGAAGTGAAATCATGCTGAGTATTTATCTTTTTCTTCAAGCCTATAAACAACAAACCCCCCCCCCCAAAAAGCATTTTCATTTACATACCTTCTGAGCAAGGCTTGAAATTATTTTGCCTTTAGTCAAAATAATGTTTAAGACATTTAAGACACAGGTACAGCCAAGGTGAAAAAAGTAGTTTTTCCCATCATTTTAGCTCTTAACATGATTCAGTGCTACCAGACTATGACTTAACTGGGGAACAGATGCTCTATATCTTTACAGGTCCCCAAACCATAAGAAACTGTTTGCTTCCCTTCTTCCCTCTCCTGATTCAGGAACATGCCAAGCTCTCTCTGCAAAATCTGCTCCTCTGAACTGGATGCCCAGCTGTTAATGGCAACACTGGAAGAGGAAAGCTGAATATTTATAATACTTTATATGGTACAGCTGTCTTCTAAAGAGCAGTCATCAAAATTTTATTGAATGCAGGCTAAATGCTCCAAGGAAAGAAAGGTCAACATAAATTAAGACTATTTTTCCCAGAGACAACTGAAACTTTTAAGCACGTTACTAAATCTTAACAATAGTTTAAAGCATGATATAAAACAATGAGAAAAAAAAAATCTTTGTAAGAACAGTCCCCAAGAAACATATATATTACATTGAATTAAACAAGGTTTGGAATATACATCATATTTCAAGAACTTAGTTCAGTTTTCATCTCAGAAAAAGAATGTTTTGCCTTGTAAGGAATTTAGATGACCTCATTCCAAACATATCCTTTTAAAATTTATGTTGCTATTCCAAAACTGTAAATTAAAGGATTGGGAAAATAGAATGGAAACACATCTTTGATGTGTAATTCAGGCAAGGGTCTTATATGAAAACTGTTTTACAGCTATCTCTATTACAAAATAGAGAAAAGAAATATCCTACCTTAAAAAAGCCAAGTAAACAGGTAACATTTAAATTAAAAATGCCTCTGAAATTCTGGCCAAAGGGCAGCCAAAGCTGTAACAGTTTGATGGAATTCTTTACAATGTATTTCTTTTTTAAAGGGAACCCCATATTGCTCAAAGAATCCCGACTCCATTACACATTCCAGCTCATGGCAGCAGAGAAATATTCCATTTATTAATGCATCCACACTGGAAGGATGCTCTGGGGGCCAATGCATTTGCATGCTACACTAAAGCATGTTCTGATGGAAGTTTTTATGACAGACTTCAAAAGAAGCTGAAAGCCAAAGGAAAGCAGGATCAGGAGTTGGCGCAGCTGTAGGATGAAATAAATGAGAAACTACATGAAAATCCCACTAAGTTATAAACACTGAGAACATTTCTTAGGGGGAAAGTTGTGCACTGATCAAAGCTACGTTCTTTGAAGTCTGTCAAATATTGTGTACAGCAGCAGAGCAGCACATTGTCCAAATGTCTCTCTGCAAGCACCCTGAACTACGGGAGCAGAGATGGAGCCTCGTTCCAAGCACGTCAGTCTTGGAAAGAGCTGGAATATTGTATTGGAAGACACAATTTTAGCTTTATTTAGAAGGTCAACCTTGCCTCGTGTCACCCAATAGCCAGCTTGCTTGGGGGCTTGTTTTTAATGATTGTCTTTTCAATGCCATAACGTGAGAAGTGAAATCAGAGTTATTTAAAATGTATGCTCTAAGTGTGCACACAGACCCTGGCTTGGATCCCTGAACCCAAATTTATCCTGACACCTCACATGAAAACCCTGTTGGCCAAATTGTCATCTCTCAGATCTTCCAAAAGAAAAATGTGGCGAAAAAACAACATGTGCAAACAAAAGTATTGTAGGAAACAACATGAAGAGTACCACTTTTAGTCTGGTTTATTTTTTTGTTATATGGCTCACTTCGACTATGGTGTAGAACCAAATGTCAGAGTGGAACAAGAAAAGGGGACAGAAAGATAAGGCACATGTGGCGAGAGTATTCAACCAGAGTTTCCTACCCCTGAATTAACCTGACAAGGTTTAATTTATTTTCTTAACCATGCAGAGTATGATGGCACATGTTTACAGCCAGATGTACAACCTGCAGTGATTATTTTGTGCCTAATATTTATGGGGTTAAAGAACTTTCTTTATTGATCTCCAGAAGCCCACGGTGAGCAGAGATACACAAGAGCAGCACCAGACTTACATGACTTGATTAATTACTTACTGCTTGATAAATTGAAAATATAGGAGAAAAATGAGCAGGATTTATTCCCATTGGAGACAACACGAAGAGATAGAGCCTGATGGAAAATGGGCACGGGGGGTGTCATGCCCTGATCTCCACAGGCCTGTAATTCCTTCCCACATCTCTGCACCTGAGTGTGTGTGTGAATCTATAATTTATTCACTGCTGTAATTGTAGTAAATCCTGTTGAATCACTTCATAAATGTTACATCAGTCAGTGATTAAGTGCTGCTAAATTCTTTTGCACCTGTATCTTTTGTATCCATATCATTGTCCCCTTGACCCTTTTGCATCTCTGGTCTCTGTGTAAATCATTCTAAACTGATTCTGATCCCATTTTCCTGTGTATGCTCCATCTGTGTAGTAAGCAATAGAGTGAACCCTGCCATCAAACTCTGTTGAAGTCACTCTTTCCCAAATTCATATCAAAAACCGCTTTTTTTGTCAATCCCTTCAGTGGTGGCCAAGGGAGGGGTCAGAGGATGGACTGGGCTTTGTCTGGTGGTGCCCAGCAATGGGCAGAAACTGAAGTTCCACCTGGATATGAGGAAAAACTTCTCTCCCATGCAGTGGCTGAGCACTGGAATAGATTGTCCAGAGAGGGTGTGGAGTCTCCCTCACCGGAGATATTCCAGAACTGCCTGGATGCAATCCTGTGCCATGTGCAGGGGATGACCCTGCTTGAGAATGCTGGACTGGATGACCCACTGTGGTCCTTTCCAAGTCGAACCATCCTGTGACTCTTCTTCTTGCTCCTCTCCCACACAGCGTCACAGGTGTTAGGATGTACAGAGATACAGGATCACAGAATAATTGGGGTTGGAAGGGATCTCCAGAGATCATCCAGTCCAAACCCCCTTGCCAAGGCAGGGTCACCCGGAGCAGGTGACACAGGGCTTGGAATGTCCCCAGAGAGGGAGACTCCACGCCCTCCCTGGGCAGCTGTTCCAGAGCTCTGCCACCCTCAGTGTTCAGAAGTTGTTCTTGATGTCGAGGTGGAACTCGCTGTGTTTTAGTTTACGGCCACTGATCCTCGTCCTGTCGCTGGGCACCTCTGAACAGAGGGGCCCACAATCCCTCAGAAATGCAGAAAACAGAGAGTATCACCCACAGCAGCACCGCCCACCCAGCCGCGCCCGCAGCGCTGCCCCAGGAACCACCATCGCGAGCATTTCCTCCGTCTCTGTTTTCATTTGGAAACAAAGCCCGCCCCCTCGCCGGCCGCTCCTCCCCTCCCCGGGCCGACTCTGGGCGCACTTTTCCCCTCACGGAACGCGCTCGGGAGCCGCAGCCCGCCGGGAGAAGCGCTCCCCTCACGGCGTCCCGCCGAGCCCGCGGGAACCGACCCGCTGCCGTGAGGGGAGGCGTGGGAGAGAAGAGAGGGGAGAGAGAGAGGAGACGAGAAGGAAGAGAACAGGGGAAGGGAGAGGAGGGGAGAGAGGGGAGAGCGAGAAGAGGAAGAGGAGAGAGAGCGGACGGAGAGGCAGAGCAGCGCTGCCCCGCTCCCCAGACACCTACGACATCCCGGAGCCGTTCCCGCCGCCTCCTCTTCAGAGCTCCCGCCGTGCGCCCGCCAAACGCCGCCGGCTGGAAACGGCGCCGAGGGCGGGCCGGGCCGGGCCGGGGCGGGGCCGAGGGGCCCGGCAGGGCTGCGGGGCCGCGATTGGGACCCCCGGGACAGAGACCGAGACCGGGACCGGGACCGGGACCGAGACCGAGACCGGTGTCGGTGTGCGCTCGTCGGATCCCGCTGTGCGCGGTAGGAGCCGGGCCGGGGCCGGGGAGGTTCGGGCGGCGGGTTCGGGGCGGCCAAACGCGCCTCAGGAGTCCCTCAGGAATCGCCGAGCGGGGATGAGGGAGGGCTGATTCCCTTCAGGGCTGGGGGAAGGGGCTTGTAATTTTTTTTTTTTTTACGGTGGGTGGCGAATTTAGCCCTTGAAGCTCCCTGCACCCACCGGGGAAGGAGGTGATGAGATCCATGTAGGGACAAGTTTCCTCGTTTCAGGTGAACGAGGCCGGAGCAGGGCGAAGCTTCCCTGTGCGAATGTGGGTTCTGTGTGGATGAGCCTCGGACATGAAGGTCAGTGTTGCCATGGAGGGTCTGACTTTGGGCATCAGGGGGAGTTTCTTCACAGAAGGGGTGATTAGACATTGGAAGGGGCTGCCCAGGGAGAGGTGGAGTCCCCGTCCCTGGAGGTGTCCAAGGAAGGACTGGACGTGGCACTGAGTGCTCTGGGCTGAGAATACGACACTGGTTTGGTTTGGAAGGGACCTTAAAACTCATTCAGTTCCACGGGCAGGGACACCTTCCACTAGCCCAGGTTGCTCCAAGCCCCAATGTCCACCCTGGCCTTGGGCACTGCCAGGGATCCAGGGGCAGCCACAGCTGCTCTGGGCACCCTGTGCCAGGGCCTGCCCACCCTCACAGGGAACGATTCCTTCCCAATCTCTAATCTAAAGCTACTCTCTCCCTGTTTGGAAGCCTGGGCCAGATTGCTCCCCTCTGTCTATTTTTCTAAAGTGTCATTTATCCAGTAAAATGTCCCAGCCTAAGCCATGGGGCTGCTGGCTGTGCTGTCACTAAGCCATTGCTCACTGGATTTCCCAGCGATGGATTGGCAGCACTTCCTGGCCCACATAAGAAATATCTCAGTAATGGGAAGTCCAAGGAGTACAAACAAGAGTTCACATTTTATAAACTGGTTACTGGAAAATTAACATTTATTCTTCTCTTTCTTGCCTTTACCCTCAGTTCCATTCCGTGTGTGTAACACTGGTGCTTAATTATGGTGACACCCGTTTGCAGGAGCCAGACTGTGTCAGGGGGTCCCTGTGGGGTCCTTCTGGTGCCTGTGTAATATTAAAGTGTCAGGGTGTTACAAATTGGGTACTTCATCCTTGATAAGCGATTATTATCTGCCTTTCCCAAGTGTGAAAGGCCTGTATAACTCAACAAGGTGCCAGTGCTTGAGGCCTCCTGAGTAAAAATGCAATGAGTCCTGAAGGGGACCCTGGGATGGCATTGTCTTGTTGCTGAACTTGAGATATTCCATTTATTATACTGGAATTTGTTTCCTGAAGTCAACACTGGGTAAAATAGTACAAGAGGCTGTTAAAGCAACAGCACAACAGGATTTAGTGTCCCTCTGTGATGGCCTTCTAAAAACCTTAATCACCCCTGGTGGAAGGAGAAAGCTGCTGTCAGAGTTTGCTGACCATTGGTGAGCAAACAGCATTAGTTACTGCTTTGAGTTGTTTTAATAATTGAGAAAAAGATGTGTTTCTGGTTTTTTCCATTCATTTATAATTGTATGGGCCTTGGATTTAAAGGGCCTGAGTTGCTCAAAGTTTTATGCACACTTATTTTTAACGTTTTATGCACATTTGTTTCTATTATTTATATTTAGGTAACTCTTAGAAATAGAATTCTGTGCTTCACTTGGCATTTTTGAAGCTTAAGGTTCCAATTTTGACCAGTTTTATTCTTATCCATATGTTTTGGTGAGTTATAAGTGTAAAAAGAAAAAAATACGGATGGCAAAGCCTTGTTTCACAGATAAGGTGAAAATGTGTTTTTATGCTTTTTTATATTCTATAATAATTGTAATATCAAATGTCTGAAACGAAATAAAATACAGTGAAATTAAACTTTTTACTGCCAATGAAGGATAAATTGTGAATCATAAGTAGAGCTCAAGCTCATTTCTGTTTGTGGATCTCGTGGTCCTTACCTACAAGTGTAGATAATTATTCCCATCCCAGATTTAGAGGATAAAAAGGATATGACCTAGATATTTGGATAATTGGGGCCAGTCTGTGTTTCAGGGGACAAACAGTGTCATTATTAAGACAGTTACAAATTCTAACTGGAATTGTATCCCTCACAGGATGGCCAGCAGTCCCGGGAATCAGAAAGCCACGCACTCGGAAAATTCCCAAGGGAAGAAGTCCCAGCATGCAGAAGAAGTCATTTTTTACATGAACTGCAGAGCAGCTTATCTGACTGTCTTGAAAAGCAGCTTAGACAATATTAAATCAAAGGAACAATTCAGTTTAGGTAATGATTGGATCTTTTCCCCTTTAACTCTTACATGGGATGATTACAGTGAGAGTATCCCTGTGCATAAACTCAGTGACTGGTTTAAGGAATTGAGAGTAGTTTTGGATGTCTGCTGGAAGTGGGAATGCCAGACAGATCACCAGTATGAAGGGTCTCAGTTCAGTTTAGAGTGGGCCATTGCCCTGGCACAGAAAATCACCACAACTGGTGTTCCATAAGAGTTCTTACTCCTTATCTCATCTCCTGCTGAATTGCACTTCCATAGACTGGAATCAAAAGTTCTCATTTTTCATCCAGACTATGTTTGTGTATAAGTGGTGGTGGTGTGAGCAGTACAACAGGAAAAAGATACCTCTGACTGCTTCAGCTGCACTAAAGAAGGGTGTTGGTAGATACTGAAAGCTGTGGGGCTTTGTTTTGAAAACTTTAAGAATTTCAAAGAGGAGTGAGAAAAATTTACCTGAAAAATGGAAGTTGGTTTCTTAATAATATATCTTAGTGACCAGGTAAGATAAGGAAGGAGTAAGGTAAGACTGAGTAATAAATAACCTGTTTCAGTTTTGAAAGAGGTTTCACTACCCCAGAAAAAATTTCACAAGCAAATGCAATTCCAACTTTGCAGTTTCTTGAAATTGTAGGGTTGTGTGCTCTGTTTGGGTGGGATTTTTCTTTTTCTTAGAGCATTTTTGTTCTTTATTGAAAGGTTTTTCACAGAAACCACCGCTGTAAAAGCTGAGTGCACTTCTCTGTTGCACTGATTGTGGCTTCTTTCCCTACACCAGAACATGAAATTCTACCCATTAGCAAGGACATTCCTACAGCTTGTGACTTGGTGCTCTCCAGGCTTTCTCAGCTGCAATAAAAGGGCCTTTATGACATCCTAATCATAGTTTGGGATAATCTGGATTTTAACAGAGGGGTGGTGTGAACAAATGTCATCTCTTTAATAAATGCTTTGGCTTTCATCTCTATCCATATGCCACTTGCCTACACAGCAAGTGTTTGGGCAATTTGCTTTCAAGGTCAACTTAGAGAGGGCAGTTAGTTGTTTAGACTCCCAATATTTTCAGAGATATTTAAGAATTTATTTTAGAATTTGTAATCATTGAGAGTTAGAAACTTGTATTTAATCTTAAGTCTATTTTAGCATTTCTCAAATGAGTGGTGCCAGTGTTTAAGCATCTCTTGCTTCATCAAGTTTGGCTGATATTCTAAACTAAAGTCTCACTGAGAGATTGGCCCTGTGAAATTTTATTTGTAGGAGTTTTGCTTATCCACAAGCAGTAGCTTCACTTCCTGTCTGTTGTAATATTACTGAAGTGATTTAGCAGAATCAGACCATAAAGAAATGTAAATAAAAGGTGCAGTCTGATTGAACTTTCACAAATACAAATTGGGAGGCACGTAGGGAATGGCAAGTGCTGATCTCCCTGGAGATACAAAGATACAGGATTGTATATTTGAAGGATATCTGTTAAATATAGTCAAGTGATACATTGACATTCCAGGGAACTCTGCTGTCCATGGAAACAAACCCCCAGAGTCACTGCCCTTCCTTGGCTGCCCTTGACACTGAAATCCCCAAACCATTGCTCCCTGCCCAGGCGTGGCTCGGATAAAGATGTGAGCCCTGCTCTGTTCTCCTGGCTCCTCCAGCAGAGGTGACCGGGCACAAATCTTTATTTAGTGCTTGGCGTTGAGGCAGGGATGAACAGCAAAGGTGCCTGGTTTGTTTGTTTGGTTTGCTGGTGACACCGTTCCCACTGAGCATTGTAACGATGCCACCGCCTCATTTCACAGATGCTCCTGAGCAGTTCCCAGCACAGGCTTGGTCACTGCTCAGCTGGCTCAAAATCAAATGCCAGCCCAGGTAGAGATGCAGGATCTCCTGTGCTTCCCTAAAAGACTTATTTGGGAAGATATAAAAACATCCCTCTCATTTCAGATAGACTGTAATTCGAATTTAATTTCCGTTTAACCTAATACCTTCATCACACTGAAAACCGGTGAAAGGATGTTTTCACTAAAGACCTTGAAGAGGCAAATAGATCCAGCAAAATCATTTTGGAGAATGCCAGGTGTAACATCCATGGCACTGATTGCATGTGTGGCATTGGCTGCCTCATGGTATCATTTTTCCTTTAAAATTTATGTTGTATAATTTGAATTGCTACATTCAAATGTACAGATGTGCCATAAAATATTGTCTCAGATAAATTCTATTCTAGATCGCAGTTCTTGGCAAAGGAAGTGCAAAGATGATGTTGATCTTCATAGAAATAGGATCTAATAATGTGCAGGTTTAAAAATAATATGTTCTTGATATTGAAACACTGGATTTAGGCTGAATTTTACACTTGAAGCTGTCTTCGAGTTAATAGATATTTTGATTAAGATCATAACCAAAACTGTCCTTCAGACTCACTTTTCTCTTGGAGTGATTTGGCTTTAGAAAAATCTGAACATGGAAAGTGACTCAAGAATGTTTGGAGAAAAGTCCTTTCCTAACAGCTGGAATATATATTTAATAATGTATTTCGTTGTGCAGTACTTCAACAGGCTGGAAGAAATCCTTCTCAGAAGACCATTAATAAATACTGGACTTCACAAACAACTTCACTGAATTTTGATGATTTTTGTGCTATTTTAAAAAAAGAAAAGCCAGCTACAAAAAAAGAACTGCTTGAAGCATTTGGAAAAATAGATGCAGATAAGGCTGGATATATTTTACATGATGAACTTTATAAAATTCTTACAACAGTAAGTATCACTGGAAACTTAATTATCCATCTTTAATTAGTAGAGATTTTAGAAATTAGATGGTAAAACAAGATAAGCAAGAATGACTGAGAGCTGGGATTCCCCATTTTATGGAAGGTTTTCATGGTGGGTTTCCAGAAGACACCACAGAACTACATAAACTGATACAATTTATCTCTTCAGTGTTTAGTAGCATTTTAAGGACATAATTTTTAATGATTTTGACCTCTGCTTTCATGATTCAAATCAAAATCCATTGAAATCTATTGCAAGAAAAGATTCCCTGAAAGAATATTAAAAGACTCTTTGTTTATTTATGAAATTTCACTGTAGGTGAACAGTATTCTTGATTAGGAACCCAAACTGAGCTGGTTTTTCTTGCAGAGAGGTGATAAAATGACCTGGGAGGAAGTGACCACCATTATTAAACAAGCTGATTTTAACTGCAGTGGTAAACTTGACTACAACAAGGTAAGGCCTAGAGTGAAATTTGTTTTTGTGTTATTGACAATATGAGCATTAGTGATGACCTTACCCCAGGATTCTAAATTTTGGACTGAATAAACAGCCCACAAAAAGTTGTACATAAATATGGTTTCATTGGAGGAAAGCTGGTAAGAATCCTATGTTAAAAATCAGTCTTCAGATATCTAGAAAGAAAGAGTTGAAAGTCACACTTAGTATTTATTCAATATTTGGACCTTCCTTGTTGAATCATGGCTGCATTTTACTGTGATACTTGAGTGGTTGTTCTGATTAATGAAAATTTAAATTAATACTGGTCTTGAAGAGAAAATTCTACTGACCTGTCATTTCCTTGCTAATGCTACATTTTACTCCTTAAAACCATGAGAAAGGTAACCTGGTAAGTGAAATACTCTTTTTTTATCTCAAGTTCTGTGAGCTGTACCTGGCCACCAGTGAGCAGTGCTGCAAGGCTGCAAGGGACAGGCTTGAAGTTGACCCTCGACTGAGGCAGCAGCAGTTTGGGAATCAAACTGGAAATTCCTCTGAAGGGATCACTCTGCCAGTGTCCAAACCATCCCCGAGGATCTCCAGGAAAACTGATCACAAACTGGCTAAAGGTGTTTATATTTTTATATTTTATGTTTTTTTCTGTTGGAGATGAAGCTCTGGCTCAATGAGCAGTTGAGTTTTGTTTAATTTTTCTCAGATTAGTGAGGATTTTAGTGATTAATATAATTTCTACTGTGGCAATCCCATCAATGTGTCAGTAAAATATGTTCAAATGGCTGCATCTGTGAAGCTCTCAAATTCCTAGGGGTGGATTTTGTTGATTGTCATGTGACACAGTCCAAAGGGAAGAGAGAAGGTGAATGCTCAGTTATTGCAACATAGGCAAGTTATTTATTTCCTTCCCAGATCAGAGGTGAAATCTTAAATATTTATCAATGAACTGTGTGTTTGTTTCAATTCTTGAGGCTGCTTTTCAAGCACAATCAGTAGGAGAGTTTAAGGTCCTTCCTGAAGTTACAAAGATACTTCAAAATCTTCCCAAACTGGAAAAAATCCAGGGGGAACAGACTGCAGAGGCACCAAGTATGAAATACTGGGATGTAGTTTGTGCTATTCCAAGTTGCTTCAAATCTGGGCAATACCAAAGAGGAGCAAAAGTGACACAACAGTGCTGAAGGGAAGTTCTCTGATTGAGTTCTTGTCATCCAGTTTTCTTTCTGCTTCTAAATGCAAGGTTTATGATAAATAGCACTAGGAGAGGGTTGAAATAATGTAATTGTAATTAAATACCTCTGTTTGTAGGTGACAGCAGAGCTCCTTCAAGACCTTCATCCGCTCAAAGTGCCAAAGCTTCCACCTCCACCACTGTCACTGTGGGTGCCAGCAGCAGCAGGAACACAAAGCTAATTATTGAGCCTGACACAATGAAGGTATCACACTGAAATGATGGTGTTTTCCTCTAGGCACCTGTGTTATTGCATTTTAAATAAGCTAAAAATCAGAGAAAAATGGTGTCTTTATGTTTTATTAATAGTTTGTCAAGGGCAGCTATAAACTACTGAGAGCTTTCCTGATACGTATTATTATTAACATTTTTATATACTGTTGGTTTTGCTGACAACAAGTTATTGGAAATAATTTTTCAGGTGTGAAGGTTTAATAGAACCAAATGTGTTTTTTATAAATGAAACCACTGTTGGAGAAAACATGTAATGACTTCTTGAGAAATTTCAAATTTAATAATTTATTGGGTTGGTGAGAACTTTAAATGCTTAAGTAGTCTGAAAGATTGTGTATCATAAACCTCTGCATGAAAGGTAATTGGAAATAAATAACAGATCTGTGAGCATATTCAGTTTCTTGGGCATTGCTTGGTAAAGATATGCTGTAACCTGAAAATATTGATTTTTAGTTAGACTAATATGTCCTATCAGTATTTTCTTTTAAATAAATCACTCATTCAATATAAATTCCTGGGGGAGAGAGACACCAAAGTCACTTTGCTGAGTCAATATTTGTAGAGTGTTAATATTGATCTTTTTCCCTTTGTTTTCCCTTTCTTGACTGAACCTTTACTAGTTTTCTTTCAACAGAAAATAATAGCTGTAGAAATATAAAACATTAACTGGAAACTGCTGGGATACATTAAAAATGTGCACCTGGAGACTCCTGTATAAAAGGGAAAAAATGGTTATGACCACACAGTGTAACTGCTGCTGGAAAACTGAACTGATTGTCCTCAGGAGCTACATTTTTGTTTCAAATAACAACTCTGGATTTGTTATTGAACTCTGAAGTCCTTTATATCTTCCCCATTGCTGTACAGTGACATTTGTTCTATATTAAAATTTCAAAACATCATCTCCCAGGGATTTTTTGCAGTCTGTTTGGGTATCTGGACCTCCATGCAATTTAACCTGCCATCTCACCTTGTTCAAACATGATGTGGAGTGTATAAAACCAGCACACACTTACCCGAGATTGGATTCTTTTGCCTTTGTACAAGCCAGTAAGAACTGACTGAAAAGAAAAAAGCAGCTGCAGATATTGATTAGTGTTGATTGGCATCATCCAAAAACTGAAATCAATCAATAAACATGGAAAGGTGTAAGTAGAACTATTAATTTTTTTTTAAACTTTGTTTTGCACAATGCAAGCCCTGCCAGAGTCAGTGAATAAATGCCCAAGGATTCATTTGTGGGGTGAATCAGAATCCAGCACCCCACATTTCTTCTTATTCATCTTATGTCCAAGAATATATTTTTTTTTTGCTGTTCACCTTTCTTTTTGTACAAGTAAGAAATTATTGCCCTCAGGATGTTGCAGCAACATCAACTTTACATTTCTGACAGAGGAAAACGGTGGAAGTCAGAACATGGTGAATGTCTAAATTTAAAAACCTTTAGAAAATTCCTCTCAATCATTGCTTTTTATTGGGAATTATGCATTAATATGTGGATAAATTCAATATGAACTTAAATTTCGGTAGCAGTGGGCAGCAGCAGGTAGTGCCTCACATTTATTTCCAATTAACATTTCTAACACAAACATTTCCCACTTTAGCTATTATTTGACAACTTCTGTTCTGCTTTGAAGTGACAGAGGAAAATCCAACCAGAAAATTCTCTTTTTAGCTTCCCAATTTTACATACCTGTTTGGAATTTGATAATTTAGGACTTCTAGCACCACCTTATGCTCCCTGCCAGAATAACAGGGTTTGATTTCCTAAAACATGGATAAGGTTTTTGTCCAACAGTTTTGGCAGGTATTAAGCTTGCAGCAAACAGCCAGTTATATCAGATGTTTCAAGTTTTAAGAAAAAAACCTCCATTTTTAAACCTCCTTTTAGGTGAAGTCAGGAGTCATGGAAGTATTGGAATAAACAGTTTAGGGATAGTGGTGGAAATGAACCAACAGGCTGAACTCCATGTTGGAATTCTGTCACTGACTTATGTTGACCCCCCTGTTAATCCCAGCTCCCATTATCCACTTTTTGACTGACACAACCCCAGCTGTTGCTCCATATTTAACCCTCACCATTAAGTCCCAGGAATGTTTTGTCTCTGTTCACTTCTTTCCTAATTATTTTTTATGATGGGTCCCCTTTTTCCTTGTCCTGTCACTACAAATCCGGTTTCATGGATAAAGGTGAGTATAAAATTATTGGATGGATTTGTTAATTAGGTTTATTCTGCTCCATAAAAGGTGGCCAGGGGCTGCTGATCTCTGGCTTCATGGTCCAGAAGTAGCTGCACTTCCATAAGGATTATCCCTAAAACCTTCTCCAGCAGGTTGTGCCCACAAGGAAAAATTATGGGAGGTTATAGGAGGAGAGGGACTTGGGTAGCAGTGTCTGCCAGGGACTGGACATCCCGCTTGCTTTTAAATAACTTAATTAACCTTTGTCTTTTCCACAGCCAATTTACTTTGAAAGTCTTTTAGAACTTCTTTAGCAAAATCTTAATTTTTTTAAAAAAATTCCAAACCTCCAAAGAACAGCAGAAAAGGAGTTGCAAAGTATATAATATTTGAATTTAAATTAGTCCATGCTGTTAGCTGTTTGCAAATATAATTAGCAGAATCTTCGTGGGAATTCAAATTTAATTTTCAACTATTGGAGCATTGGGGTAGTCTCTGTGTTTTTCAGGCATTTTCACAAGTGAAGCAATGTTACTTTCCAAAAATTGACTTCAAGAAGCACTATTTGGGATTTTTTTTTTAAATGAAAGTATATTGATGCTGTATCTTGTGTATTTTATGCAGGGTTTATTAAATAATCAAATTAATTCCTATTTCAGAGAAGGCACTTTGATCTTCATCCAAAATGAAGATAACACCTAATATTTGCTTGGTTTCCAGGAATGGCAATGTGCACAATCCAAAGGATGCTTCTACCTGGAAGAAGATGGGGAAATCATCAGTCACAAGTACAGGCTGCACTTACCCCAAAGATCTGCAGTTTGTATCACCATCAAACCTTTAAATATTCCCCAGGCAGAAGGTGAGTGTATTTATATTTCATTTTCCTCTTAAAAAGAGGTGGTGGCTTGGTGATTTACCACGGGGCTTCATCCAGTTGCTACATTGGAATTGTTTTTTCTCCAAGTAGGTTATTCCCTTTTTAATCCCGTAAAACAGGAGCCTTTAGACCCCAAAATTGTTTTAAAGTCACCTGGGCTGGCTTTTTTTTTAACAAATTTATGTGTTGTGTAACCATTCCTTGGCATTCTTGAGCCATAATGATAGAACTATTTTATCAATAGTTCTTAATGAGAAAATTATTAATAGTAATCATTATCTGTGAGACAATCACAAGGCTTGGAACAATTTATCTGCTTGGCCTAAACAGGAAGGAAATTCCAATAGCATAGAATAGACTTTTTTTCCATTTTTCATCAGCAGGCATCAATAAATACCATGGAAATATCTATTTTGACATGCAAATAAAACCAGTTTTGTGCCATTATTAAGCATTTTGGGGGGATATTTTTCCTTTCAGGAAAATCTTGTCACTGGTTGTCAGTGGATACAGCTTTGTTTATTCTGAAGGAAAATGAAACCCAAGAGAATCTACAGCTCGTGAGCTTTACTGAACTCCAACACAAAGAGGTTAGAGATTTTTGGTGTATTCCTATTTTAATTGTTATTTTTTTAGTGTGTGTGTTAATGCTGGAGGTGTGAATTCCATGTGTTTGGAAAGAATTCCAGCTGTGCCCAGTATTGCTGAGTTGCTGGGTGTATTTACAGCTACTCTGTAGAAACTCAGTTTTACTTCTGTGCCTTCAAACACAAAATTTTCAAGGCAAAATTTGTTCAAATTTCCTTTAATTTTCTTTCTCCTTGCCATTTGAACTTCATAGTGCACAGAATATTCTTATTCTGTGGCAGAAATAAGAGAGCATTAACTTATTTTCCCCTTCTCCCCTCATCTCTCTCCTCTTATGTTTTTCTAACTTTCATTCTAAGAGATTCACTATCTTTTGTCTTTAAAATGACATCACACAGACAATTTTTTTTTAAGGAGAGACCCCAACATTCCCAGTGTTTTCAAGTAATTCATCACTTTTATATGAATATTACTGGCAATAAAGAAAGGCATCATTTGAGAAGTCCTTACAAACTTTTCTGTCTTCCCTTAAGAGCAGATGTTTGGATGGAGAGGGGAGCTTGGATCTGGTGTTTACTGGCTGCTCCCTTTCACAACTGGCTGTAGGCTGAGGAAGGTAAAAACCCAAATTCCTGGAGAAGCCAAACTGGTGTGGAGAGATGAAGATGGAGAGCTGGCTCTCACCAAAGAATTCCGGTGAGTTTTATTCCCAAACATGACAACCTCTATAAAAATCTCTTTTGCAGCTAAAATGTGGCTTTTTAAATCTGGATGTTCCCAAAATACTGTTTGTACAGAATATTCTCAAATAGACTGAACAGTTCTTGGCAATATTATGAGCCAGTAAAAGGAAATGGAAACCTTTGGAAATAGTTTGGCCTTTTTCATCCCTCAGAGCTGCTTTGTTGGATATATTTGAAACAATTGATTTGGATGGGAATGGCCTCCTGAGTCTGGAGGAATACAACTTCTTTGAGATGAGGACTAGTGGGGAGAAGTGTGATCAGGAAGCCTGGGCTGTGTGTAAGGGTAAGTTCATTACTGTGGTAATTAGGCCTACAACTAATTAAGACTATCAATTAACTTCCCAGCTGGAGAGAACTGGGTATTCTGTAGCCTATTCCAAGAACATGTGTAGATACTGTTCTCTTCTTCCTTTCTTTTTCTTTTTTTCCAGTCTCCTGTCCTTTGCTTTGCTCCATTCTGGTGTGTGTGCCACTGACCTTCTGCTGAGAGAATTCTTCCCCTTCCTAATTGTTCTATAGCTGCCAAAACCTACAGGGTTTGTAATCCTGGATCATATGGAGAAGGAAACTGTCACAGGTATTTGTTTAATCGATCTCCTTTGTGCAGATTGGGCTGGTGCTGCTTTTTTATCTCACAAAGTGTGGAGAGGGACATTTAATTAGTGTGTATCTGGTGCTATAAGATGGCATCCAGAGTTTCTGTGGGTTGCCAGAGTCTCATTGTATAATACCCATGCCATGTTTGACATCATTCCTTTGGAGGCTGTGGCACATTGGCCAAAATACTTTGGATCTGGCAAGCCCTATTAATATTAATTGTGAGGTATCAGAATTTTTCCTAACTGATTGAAAACTCCTACAAAAATACATTTCTATAACTGAATTTCTCCTCTGTTTCATCCCTGCATGTGCTTTTCCACACTTGATGGCTTTGTCAGGGTGATGCCTCTGATCTCCACACAAGTAGGAGGGGTGGAAATGTGTGAATAAATAAGAGAGGAAAGAGGAGAAGCTGGGGAATGTTTCACCAGGTCATCAATCAGTGGAAGGGTTCACATGAATATCATCAATCTTGACACCAAAGTTCAAGCCATTTATTACAGCATCTGTACCCTTGGATAGATTTATTAAATTGGTAATCCCTTTTTAATAATATATAGTAAAGATTTAGCATTGTTATGAAGATGAGAAAACCATTTTTAAAAGTCCCTGACATGAGGACATTTCAATTATGTGTTTGCTGGCATTAGAGTGGTGGATCTATGATATTCTCTCTAGAGAGGGGTGTTAGGATTACTGGAATTTTATTGCTTTTTAGGAACTAAGTAAATCATTTCTGTACCAAGGACCTGAAGCATTTAAAGGTGCTGTCTCCAGCTGATTTTCATTTCCCATTCCTAAAATACCCCATTCTGCAAAGCTTAACCCCAAACTTTTAGAAAAAGAAATCAATATGAACTCTTTTTGTTTTGAAATCTCCCTCTTTTCTGGGTTATCCAAGAGGCCAGCTGTTTGTAGGCATTATCCCAAATCCACAGGGGAGCTCTGCAAACAGCACATGCCTGGTCAAGGACATTCTTTCCCAAATAATATTTCAGTTCCTGAAGCTGCAAGTTGGCTCTGTCTTTTAAACCTGGTTAACAGGAGTGGGATTTTGGCTTTGGAAGGACAAAGGTGTTTGCAGAGAGAACAGACTTTCAAGTGCTATTTCTATTCCTTTGAAACAGAGAATTTTGAGATGAAGAAGAATGAACTAACCAGACAAGGATTTATGGATTTGAATCTCATGGAAGCCAACGACCGGGATGGGGATCCTTGGGACCTTTGGGTCACTTTGTTGTCCCTGGGCTACAACAAAGCCTTAGAAATGACAGAGGTAGGAGAGTCACAGAGCAAAAATCACTGCACGTTGAACTGCTGCACTCTGTGCCTGCCACAGACTGATTGCAGGAGGGCAGGGATCCACTGCAAACAGCCAGGGCTTCCACTGCCACTGTCATTATCCTCATTCTTAGGATAGCACTTGGGTCCTTGAAAGAGGAAATTTTCCTTTGCTTTAGAGAAAGCCAGGATTTTGTGGGGTTGCAGAGGAAGGAATTTTGGATTGTATCTGTTGAAAGAATCCATGCACTCTGCTGGTGGGGAGTGATAGGAAGATAAGGATGGTAAACCGTGACCTGTCAGCAAATTTAGAAAATACGGGACTTTTTCTCCTTAAAAAAGTCACTTTTGTGGCCCAAACCACAACAGAAGAGGATAAAGATAATTTTTTTCCACATGATTTAGAATTCCTAGTTTCCAGACGGAACTATTTCTGTTATTGTTGCCTTTCACAACAATGTCTGAAGGTGTTCAACATGAAATTTTAATGCTTCATTAAAATGTTTGGGTTTGAGTCACTGCTTACAGGACCAGGGATTATTTCTCTGATGTTTCTGTGCACTTACAGATTCCATTTTATGATTTTATTTATTTTTATAGAAATAGTATTACTTCTGATTTTAATAGTTCTCTCTAAAGAAAGAGGATATCGTTAATGAAGAGAAAAAAATTATGAAAAATTAAAGCATTAAATATGCAGATAATTAAATCCTTTAATTCCCAGGAAAAGCTGATTTTTAGGATCGTAGTCTGATAATATTATTTAACTTTGTTAAACGGGTCAGTGTAGTCACTATATAAAATATATGAAGACCTAAAAATAGTCAGTGTGAGTGATATCAGTTGTCTGTCAGTGAAAATCTTGGGATGTTGGTGAGGGATTTAAGGATGAGCAGTTTCTCCTTGTCCTCCGACCTGTGGTTGGCAGAGCCCCTGCGAGGCTGTTTTTCTGCATTTCAGCCACAAGAGAGAGCCCTGCTCCAAGAAAGAGCATTTTGGGGAGGTTTTTCTCCAGTCAGGAATTTCAGGAAGGTGTTTTGTGCCTTATTCCAGCTGTGGGTTCTGGCTCCAGCCTTTGCTTTCCAAAGGACAGCACAGCTCTCCAAATGTTTCAGTAATTAATCTAAAAATCTCCAGCTGTTAACTTGTGTCTCTCACTTACCTCTTTAATTCCTTGATTTCAAATAATTTAAGATTGATGTTTTGGGAGCACTGAGAGAGAGTTTGAGAAATCCTGCTGGATTCCAACAGCTTTAGAAAGGAACTGAGGTGTTGTGACCGAGCCTTAAGAAAATACTAACTCCAGGTTGTTACACCGAGAGTAAAATGTAGCCAAGACACTCCCAGAGTGCTCAATGCAACATTGCAGAGGTGTTAAATCTGTGTGAAGTGGCACAAACAGCAATAGTGTGACAGGTAAAGGAGAAAAGTTTATTTCAGGCACTGGAATACATTCATATTTCATCTTAATTCCTGGACATTTTGCTGTCCAAGGAAGGGTTTGCTGTGTTGAACTGCATGTCAGGTGTACTGTAAATGGCATAAAAATGCCAGCTGTCCTGAGCTTTCATTTGGTGTAAAGATTGCCACAGCTCTCAGGTTCAGAATATTTAATATTCAAGGAAATATTTATATCTGGGTAATTCTAGTTCAGATATGAAAATACTTAGGAGCTGTGGGGGGAAATCTGAGGGGAAAAACTACAGCTCAAGTGATGTAAAACTCACATTCTCCCTTGCAGGCCTGCCCCTTTGTCATTGACATCTGTGCAGAGAGGTGCAAACCCAGAATTAAAGCCATTTCTCTGGAAGCAGGGGGCTCCCAGCTCAGCAGGGCTGTCTGCAGGTCTGTGGTTAATAAAGGAGAGGCCAAAGTGCTCGATGGCTCTGAGAACATCATCATCCACACCTACAAATCAGGCAGCAGGATCACCTCTGTGATTGAAAATAAGGTATGGCCTGAAACTTCCATAAGGTACTTTGTGTTCATGTCTGTTGTTATTGTTCCTCCTCCTTCCTTGGGTCATATTTGAGAATTGCTTCTCCTGGAATCAGGTTTTTGTGTCTGTTTCATTAAAAAGCCCTCCTGATGTGCTCCTTGTGACTTCAGAAGAGCCTGGATCAGTGTTCCTGGAAGGGACAGATTATTATAATGAGGCAAGCAGTTCTAAGTACCATATAAAATGTGAATATTTTTGTGTTCCCATTCCAATTTTTCAATCTTTTGACACAATATGATCATCATATGAGAAAACAAACACTAACAGCAGGAAATACAATTAGAGCAAGAGCAAAGAGCACAGCATTTGTGCTATTGAATATTTCCAGTGTCCACAAGAAAGTCAAAGCGCAGTGATTTTTAGGAGTGTGTTATGGATGAGTTTTTACCTGATTATTCTTCCAGGTGTAATTTATTAGTACTTCAAGCTGAAAGTTGTAAATCCAAGTAGAAGGGGTTGGTGAGAAGCAGAGATTTTACACCTTTTTCCATAGATCACAATGAATGTGCTGTTCCTTCTCAGTTTCCTTTATATCAGGAGCTGTAAATAAACACAGCACAGTAAGATGTTAAACTTCAGATGCTTTAAATCTTAAAAGATCACAGCAAGAAGTGTATTTTTAAATTCACAGCCATGCAAAAGGGGGTGGGTTGGGGGACTAATATTAGGAGTGGATGCTGAGGCTCCTGGAACTCTGGATTTGGCTTTGCACTTCGCCCTTTAGGGTGGATATTCCAGAGTTATTTATATGTTTGAGGACATGTCAGAGAGGGAGATCAGGGCTGCACTGAGACAACTGGATGCTCTCTGCTTCAGCTCTCTGCCCACTCTGTTTATACCAGTTGGGTTTGGTTTGCAGATCTCACCAGGCTGGGTGGGAATGCTGGGGAAGCTCCACAGGGGGATCTGGGCGGGCTGAGGCCAGCGCTGGGAGCTTCAACAAGGCCAGCTTGTATCTTCACAAGTCCTTGTGTTGTTTCAACGAGTCTTAAATGACTTTTGACCAGGAATGTGGTGCTAAGATACGTTTGAAACTGTTACTCTTCAAAGGGTATCTGTTACTCTTCCAAGAGTATCCTTAAGCATTTCTGTCCTGTAAAACAGCAAAGTCCCGGGAAGTACAAGGAGTGTGCAGTTGTTACACAAGGAACAGACACTTAACCAGTAAAGACTAATGGTTTCTTCATGTTTTTTCACTTGCAGTCTGAAAACAAAGTGATACTTCATGTCAACAATGAGCAGAGTAAGAACTGCCTCAACAGTAGGGGACTGACAGTTTTTGCTGTGGAAGTGGCTCCAAAATCCATGATGGTGAGGTTCTTTCATTGCTTAGCCAACTTTAGAGAAAAACAGGTGACATCTTTATAGTTTCCTTTTGTGGGGCTTTTATCATGATAATGAGCATGTGGAGAGTGGCATCTTCTGACCAGAACACATCAGCAGTTCTTGGTATTCCAAAGCTGATCATGTACTTGATGTATCCCTGTTTTCCTGTGCAGTTTGCTGTAAAAATCCATAACTGCTCAATTTTTCATACATGAGCCTGTTTCAGTTCCCCATTCTATACATGCACCATTGAGGAATATTTTTAATAATATTTTTCTAAAGCTGTATTTTATTTCTTTTTCACTTAGCCACTTTTAATCCCATGTATTGATGCCTGTGAGAAACAGACCAAGCATGCACTAATCAGAAGCAGAAAGAAATGTATTGCAGTCCTTGTGCACAGTGTGATTTGCAGGTGGCTAAGTTTCATTAAACTTGATTTAGGGATCGTGTTAACCATGAGACAGTTTGATTGCTGAGCCCTGCTGCAGAGCTGGGCAGGCTTTAGTGACAATTCCAAATGAGGGTTCTAAGGGATGGAATGTGATGGAAAATGCATTACAAATGCAGATGATGTTTTCTGTCATTTATTTATGAATAAACCCCCTGTTTTTATTTTTCTAAAAGTACACTCTCTTTGTTTAAAAGCAGAGGCATCCAAGCTATTTTATATTTCCCAGCTTTCCAGGGTGGATTCATTCAAACCTGTTGTCGACAGAGCAGTCCCATGACACAGGCAGGGCTGGGGCCTATTTAAATTGCTGCTGACACTTTAGATATCCATAGCCTCCTCCTGTAAGGTGGTTTTAAATTTGAATTTAGGCTTCATTCAGTATAAACTGCAGGCTCAATCCTTACGGATATTTTGCTGTTAAATTCAACAGTAATTTTTAAATATCAGCTGTCAGTGTATATGGTGAATGTTTATCATTTAGTGATACAAGTACTGAACATTTTGCCTGCACAGCACATTGGGTAACAGTTTTCCAATAAAGAGAACTCTCTTTCACCTCTGCTTTCTCTTGTGCCAGGTCTCTCAGCATGTGATGCCCCTCAACGAGCAGGAAGAGTGGATTTACAGCTGTGTGCACTCCCTTGTGTGTTAAACCTCCCAGTGCCAGGCTTGGGAGCAGCCAGACTGAACCAGGAATGGCTTTGGGCAGCTTTTAGGCAATTTATAGTCTTGTCCTTCTCAAAAAGTTGGCATTCATTTATACTTCTTGATGATCTTGGCATGAAAACACTGAGGCACAATAAAAATTAGTGCTGTCCAGTAATCCAGCTGCCAGTTGTAATATAACTGTGCTTTCTAAAGGCTGCTCTCCCTAAATATGCTCTTGTTTTCCATACCATGGGTTGTAGTTCCATCACAGGCTGGAACTGCCTCACTGAGGAAAAACTTTGTTGAATGGGTTCCTAATTTAAACATTCCCGTGGTTTTGATGTGAGAAGTGTAAAGTAATGAGGCTCATTTTATTTTATTTATTCTGATAAAGGATTTGCTTCTTTCCCTTTTTATTTGTCATTTGCTGATAATCCTCATCTTATACTTGTTCTGTAATTACTGCCTGATTTTATACTTTTTTATATAAAATAAAGTCTGCCTTTTCATATGCAATAAGGAAATAACATCATGTGAGAAAAATGAAGGTTTGTCTTGGGCTCTTGACTGTCAACAGCAATTAATTATTCCCAGGGCAGCTGAAATAAGAAGACTGAAGTGCACCAAGTTTAGGCTGCAACAGCAATGAAAACCAGCTTTGAGGTACTAAAAACATTCAGCTTATTTTACTTTTCTGGTTTCTCTAAATATCTGTTAATGTGGGGAAAAAAATGATGACCCTGGGCACTGGATGCTTAAAAAGTTGTTTGAGTTTAAAATAGCCATTAAATGTATGTGACCTCATGGTGAGGGCAGCAAGTAGTGTTGCAAAGCTATTTTTATCCACCCTAACTCCTGCTCTCTGCTGTTCCTCTGCTGTAATCTTACCCTGGGCAAGTAAATGTCAGTGACAAAATGAGAGCTGGGCTCTGATTTACACACTGCAGCCATTGGTGCTCGGGCAGGATTCCTGGTGAGCTTCTAGTTTTCCATATTTTTTCCTTAGCGAGTACCACAGGTATCGTTTTCATTTTCAGAACTGTCTAAAAGAAGTTGAGGCCCCAAAAATATTTGGTGATTTTTAGCTCTGACTGAGCTCTGTAAATGCTGCCTCAGGCATGGTGTGGGTAAATCAGAAATTCCCAGCTCCTTGCCTGAGAAGGAGTTGGGAAATAATGAGACACTCTGTGTGGAATAGACACTACAAAGTGAGCAGTCCATTATTTACATTTCTTTTGTTTGTAAAATCAGCCTTTTTAGATGTGGCAGGAATTCATATGCAGCTCTCTCTGCCTTTTAGGAAAGGAATGGTTAAAGCTGAGAGGAGGGCTTAGCTGAGAAATCACTGCATGTGGAAAGAGTTGAGTTTGCTGCAGGTAAAAAACATGGCACAGCAATACACAGGGAACCTCATTTATTTTCTGATCCTCCTGCTGCTAGGAAGGGTTTAATTATGCAATTTTTTAAGTGAGGATGTGGGCAAACTCTCCATGGCAGGTTCTACCTTTCCTGCCCTGGAGGAGGTGAGATTAGAGATCTTGGTTGTATGTACAGAGCCTTTTCCATTTTGCTCCAAATCCAGGTATCACCAAGACACAAAAATTCCAGCTTCTCTTTTTAAGGCTGAACAGAAGTAACAGCTTATTTTCTTTGAGGGGAGGCATTTAGGAGAAAAAAAAATCTGTAACAGGTAATTTGAATTTCTGGAATGTTACCTTTCTTTTTGAGAACTAGAGCTATACCAAAATTCAGCTTCTTCAAAGCTTTGCTGATGCTGACTGCGGCACTCCTGTTTGTGTGGGGTGGTCACTTGAGGCCAGGGCCGGTCTATAAGGCCTGTGGGGACATCCTGCTGGTGGCCATAGGGACAGGTAGGGTCTGGAGCACCAGGGGCAGCTGTGAGGGCTCAGCCTGGAGCAAAGGAGGCTCCGGGGGGACCTTGTGGCTCTGCACAACTCCCTGACAGGAGGGGGCAGCCGGGGGGGGGTCGGGCTCTGCTCCCAGGGAACAGGAACAGGAGGAGAGGGAACGGCCTCAGGCTGGGCCAGGGGAGGCTTGGATTGGATCTCAGGGAAAGTGGTGGAGTCCCCATCCCTGGAGAGATTTCAAAGCCGTGTGGATGTGGCACTTGGGGACATGGATCAGTGATGGCCTTGGCAGTGCTGGGGAAGGGTTGGACTTGAAAATCTTAAAGCTCTTTCCCAGCCTAAACCGTTCCATAATTCCATGGTAGTGGCTCGGATCGAGCAGAGCACGGAGGTGCTCGGGGCTGTGACAGGGCAGCATCGGTACGACAGGGCAGGACAGGGCACTGCCAGCAGGGCACGACAGAACAGGGCAGGGCAGGACAGCACACGGATGCTGTCGCCTGCGGCCGGTGCGTGCCCGGCCGGGAGCGCGGGCGGTGCCTTTAAGGGGCGGTCGCGGGGCGGTGGCGGCGGCGGGGCCGGGGCGGCCGCGGTCCCCCCCCGGCTCCCGGAACTCGCCCGGCGCCGGCCATGGTGCGGATCGTGACCGTGCAAACGAAGCCCTACGGCGACCAGAAGCCGGGCACCAGCGGGCTGCGCAAGCGGGTGACGGTGTTCCAGAGCAATGCCAACTACACCGAGAACTTCATCCAGAGCATCCTGGCCACCGTGCCGCCCGCGGAGCGCCAGGACGCCACGCTCGTGGTGGGGGGCGACGGCCGCTTCTACATGAAGGACGCCATCCAGCTCATCGTCCGCATCGCCGCCGCCAACGGGGTAAGCACCGGGCGCTCCGCGGCTCCGGGATGCCCTCCCCGCCCGCCGGCAGCGGGGCCGCGCAGCGCCGGCGGAAATCGCTGGCGCTCGGCGTGTCCGTGGCGTGGAAGTAACGCGGGGAGTGACAGATGAGCTGACGGGGCTGGCGTGGGACAGCTCGCGGTCCAGGCAGGAAAACCCTCCCGGGAGCCTCTCCCTGCCTGTGGGAGCGAGTGGATATTGGCCAGGGCGGAGGTATGGAAGCAAACACGACTTTGCTCTAATTCCTTCTTCTTCCTTCTGGCTATCCTTGGGTTTTCCAGATAAAATACAAAGCAGCGGCACAGCGTGCAGGCGGCGAGGTGTTGGGAGGGAGCAGAGTTCCCTTCCACAGCACCGGAATGCATCTCACTGCTGGGGGATTCCTCCGTGGGTTCGTCCTGCTCCTGTCACTTGGCAGCCCAAGGAATCCCAGCAGGGAATGTGATGTCGGTAGGAAGAGATGTGCTGAAGTCAAGTTTGCAAAAGGAGGCTTTTCCCTACATTTGCTCTTTTCCAAATGTAAAATATTCCCTTCTCCTGGGACATCAACACCAGCAGCAAAATTTCTTCCTCATGGACCAGGAAGGAGAAAGGGGCTGAGGGTGCTTGGTGCTTAGGGTAGAACCTCAGAGTTACCTATTTCAAATTCCCAGGTGCCCCAATGCCTGTAAATATCTGACTTCTTAGGAAAAAATAATAATTTGGGATTGCTGCCTTCTTAGGGCATAAAGGAGCAAATAACTGGTTTGAGATTTTTTAAAAGCCGTGTAGAAATTTGTCTTTTGTGATGTGTGGCAGCTGCTCAACTTTGATTCCATCTCCCAGCATCCCTGAATGCTGTGTGCACCTCTGGAAGTGATGGATAGAGCAGCCTTGCCTGATGGAAAAGCAGCAGGCACCAGTTTATTTATTTGTTCTAGGAAGGGCTTGGAGTTGGAATATGCAGCATTCCTGAGTGCACACACAACAGGATCCCCGTGGGTCACTGTGAATAAGCAGATTGGGAAACTTGTTCCCTGGGATGAAGTGTTAGTTTGTGCAGGTTTTTTTGGATGTGCACCCGGGGCCTGGTGGGATGTGGCAGCATTCCAGCGCCGAGTTCTCCATCATTTACACTTCAGCTCCATCCCAGAAGCAGAGGCCTGGGGGTAAAGCTGTGCTGGGGTCTGATGAGGTGTTTTGGGAAGCGTGGAGGGCCGGGAATGTCTCGGATCCTCCCCTGGATCGTGCAGTCACTCACGTACGTGCAGAGCTGAGCTTGCTGCCAGAGCTGCAGCAGTGGGTCCCAAGGGCTGCCCTTGCCAGCAGGAATTTGCCTTGGAGCATTTTGTCCACGGGAATTCCAAGTGCTAGGATAGAATTGGCTCTAAAGTCAGCAAAAGTTCTGAAAAGGCAGGAAAAATGGGAGGTGGAGGAGGGAAACGTGTGGAAGGATATGTGGGTAGGAAATGAGCAGCAGATAAAGCCTGGATATGTAACCAGAGATCCAGGGGGGTGATCTACAGAGGGCAGAGCCTTGAATTAGAAACTTGATTACAGATATTTGCTACATTTTAGCAGTACTTCCCTAAATAAAGCAGTGCAGGAACTGCATTGCCAAGCTCCTGAGTGGCAAAATCCTCTGGTCCCAAGAAATGTGGTGACTAAAAATAGAGGGTTTCTTTAGCAAATGTGAAGCACTGGGTTTTAATAGATTTTGGTGTGTTTGCCTTGTTTCAGAGTGTTTAAGGGATGCTTGGCTTGTGGGGTTTCTCTGTTATTGCAAATATCAGTTCCCTGGTGGTTACCACAGTGTAGTTGAGTAAAAGTCTCTGAAAATCCTCTTTCTTCAGAGTAAATATGAAGTGACTGCAAGCTCCCTGCCCTTCAAAGAGAAGGATGGACAACTTCATTCATGGTAAGAAAGTGCCCTGCAGAACAGGGACAGCACATGGAAACTTGTTCCTGCAACTGTGGGTTTGTCCAAGTGCTGGGACTCTTGAACATCTCCTGATTCCAGCCAGGTCTGGGGGAAAAACTCAGTGGCCTCATCCTGGAAAAAGCTGAATAATACCAAGAAAACTGCTGGAAAACTGCATTTCTGGTCCTGGGGATTAAGATGTGATTGATGAATGCTTTTAAAATCACGTGGTGTTAAGATCTGGTTGAATGGTGCTCTCCAGCCACGGGAGAGACCTGAGGACCACAGCTGATGATCTTAAGTTTTACAACATGAAAGGAAAGGATGCTAAAATGAGTTTGAATTTTGTCTCTACCTGGAATGGTTCATATGCAATGAAGTATTTATTTTTGACTAGCAGCAACTCAGTTTGTAGTTGTGAGATTAAGGGGTGTTTATCTTATTTTTAAATTTGCGTTTCTGTAAGTAAACTGAAATTGAGATTATTTGCCATTCCCATTTGGCATCCAGTGTAGCCTACCAGCTTTGTTTTGGTCTGTGGGCCAGCTTTCCTTGACATTATTCCCACATGGTGAGTCTGACTCTTTAATTACACAAATAAGAACTTCACAGGTCCTGTTGGAGCATCACTGAGCAGTAGAATCGTGGCTGGGCAATAATTTTACGTCGAAAATGACAGAAACTGTAAATCCAGGTGTGATTACAGAACCAGCCCCAGGCTGATACAGTGACATTGTCACCTGCTGTTCCCCAAATTTACTGTGCCCTTGGTTCCTTCCTAACTGAACACTTTTCCAAGTGCTGCAAAGTTGCCACCCTCAGGCACGTTGCTGGAAGGTGTTCTGAGTGCCAGGCTGTGCCTTGCATGTTAAATAGTGCCTGCTTTTGTTTTCCAGCTGCAGGACAAACAGGGCTTTTATTAGAAATGCTGCTCTCTCCCCCAGGAAGTTTGGGTTCCTGGCTTGGCTGCTCTAATCTTTCTCCCCCCTCAGTTATCCAGGGAAACCGAGTGTTCAAACTTGTTGCATTTATTTGCCACTGCTCTCCTTTGGTAGCTCCCTTTTCCTGTGTGCTGCTCTGCCTCAGCTCCCAGACCAGTCCCCACTGAGATCTTCCCTTTGAATAAAAGCTCCTGGGATTAAAATCATCAAAATAAAGTGATCATAAAGAAAGTTCTTCCAAAAAGCACTCCCAGTGTACCAGGGTGAGATGTGGTGATGCTGGATCCTTCAGGCCAGTAGGAAAACCCTCAGTTTCTGGCTTTCTTATGTTGCTGTTTTTCTCAGAGGCAGAAGGGGAAATTGAGATGTGATATCTAAAGTGAGGAAAAAAATACCACTTGTAGATATTTCCTGGCTGCAGGTGATGTGGATTTTAGAAGACAGCAGCTGCAGCAGCTCTCACAGCCTCTTTTTACACCATCTTAGACTCTTTTTGCCTATAAAGTTCATTGGCTTATGTCAGTTTACAGTGCAAGGTGATTAAGTGGTCAGGTTGTCCAGTTTCAGTGCCCCTTTGGAATTTTGAACTCTGCACTCATGAAACTCCAGCTCAGAGCAAGAGCTCAGGTGTTTTGCTGTTAATCTCTGCAAATCCAGCAGGCAGAGTTGAAATTCACCCTAACAGGGATTTAGCTGTAATCTCCTGGGACAATGACTCTGCATAAGCCGACACCTCAGCTGGGGCTGGGCTGGCAGGGCAGCAGGGTGGAGGCAAATGCCTTCCCTTTGTCAAGGCAAAGTTTGGGATAGGGAGCCGGGCTGGAGAGCTGCTATCCAGATGTGTTATTCCAAATCCGAGCTCACCAGGACTGAGAAATGCACTCTGGGGAGTCCTTGCCATCCTGTCATGGTCCTGAGTTAGCCAAAGTATTGATTAATGCTTCAGCTGAGGAGCTGGGACGTATTTTAGAAATAAGCAGAAAGAGCTTAGATATCAGTAAGAAGCTCAAAGAATTCTGAAGTAATAAAAATGTAATATGTGCACTTATGGCACCCATTCACAGTACAAGTTGCAGAGTAACAAATTAAACAGCAGATGTGATGAGTAAAGGACAAAGGCTGGGTCATCCAGTTATCCAGAGAAACATCATTTCCCCATTTTAAAATAAGGTTGTTGTGAGTGAAAATCAGGAACTAAAGCCTCACCACGAGCACAAATCCTGAGCTGGAGCACCAGCCCTCAGAGAGGATCCAGTCTGGATGTGGGAGATTCCAGCAGGAATGGCTGAGGTCATTTTGTAGGGAAGAAATTCCTCCCTGGGAGGAGGCACAGGTTGCCCAGAGAAGCTGTGGCTGCCCCTGGATCCCTGGAAGTGTCCAAGGCCAGGTTGGATGGGGCTTGGTGCAACCTGGGACAGTGGAAGGTGTTTTTTGGGTTCAGGTACAGGTTTCCAAGAGGATCCAGGGCCAGGGGCTCTATCTTAGCAGGCTGGGGCCAGAAATCCTGGAGCACTGAGGAAATCCAGCTGGAATCCCTCCCCTTTCCTGGTGCAGAGGCAGGACAGCAGAGATAAAATGCAGATTTGGGTGTGCTTTGAGGAGCTGACCTTTGAACAGAAAGTTTCTCAATCCTGGTGGCTGGTGTGTACTTTCCTGGGAAAGGAAGGCTCAGCCCCTGCTGGGGGGACAAACCTGGAGATGGGGATTCACTCCCAGCCCTGCCAGACCCTGTCTCTGCCACCCAACTTTTCTTTCCAGCCGTGGTAGGAACAGAACAGTGTCTCTTAATTCTGGAGTGATTCGTATGTGAGTGCACTTGTGCTGTTGAGATGGTGCCAAGTATCTTTTTTTCCCTCTGGAATCTCTACAGCGACTTCCAAACTCAGATTTTTAAGTAATTCTTAATAGAAACATAGCATTTTGCAGTGGGAGCAGCACTCCTTGTATAACTAATAACACACTTGCAGTCTATTTATTTTTCTTGGGCTCCACTTGTCCTGGCATTACCAAATGTCACTCACAGCAGCGGCTGCCTGGACCAGAGTCATCCTCGGCAGAAAGTGCCAGCTTCTGGCAGCTGCTCAGGGGGCTTTTCCAGGGCTCTTGGCACCCTCTTATGGCCAACGTGCAGGGACAGCACCGGAGCTTTCCCGAGGGCAGGAGTGAAGGGAATGGGATTCTGTCTTAAAGGAGAGTTACAGATGAAGTGTAAAGGGTTTTTACTCCATTTGTTACCCGGGATTTCATGCTGAGTGTCTTCTTGACTGAGCACAGAAAAGGAGCAGAAGGAGATGCCTGTCACCAGCTGCTTGCTGTCAAAAATCCCTGAAAAGCTGGAGAAGAAAGCTTGCAGTTAAACACAGCCCCACAGAGGGGACATTGGCTTTATCTGCCCTCTGAATGGGTGCAGAGACCTGGAAGAGGAATGGGAAGGAAAGGAGAAGAGGAGGAGAGGGCATCCTGGAGCTTGGAGAAGTCTTACCCAAGGGCGTAGCAGGGGATGGGACCAGGGAATTACTGCTCAGTCTGGCCTTTCCATTATGGGGTCCCCCCACAATTATTTTTCTTGCCTGAATGCCAAAATATAAAATTGTAGCTTGGAGGAAGGCTGGGTTTGTGTCGGAGTGAGGAGCTGGGAGAGTCTGCCTCTAACCCTAACCCTGGTCCCAGGCTTGGGGAAGACTCCAGGTGAAGAAGGCTCCATCTCCCAAGAGAGATTGCACAGCTCACTCAGGGAAAGTTGGATAGGGACCATGAAATTAAGCCAAGGTTGGAGCTGTGGCTCTGCAATGTTTTACTGAATTCAGGCCTTCTTGGAATAGTCTTGTTTGTCTTTCTATCATTAAAATCAACAGTTAGTTCATAGTTTTAACTCTGTTTTTGTGTGTTTAAGTGCAGGGCAGTAAAAGGGGAGCTGAGTTAGCAAATATCCCTATCTGTGCCAGGTTGGCTGTTGGGAGGGGGAGATTCCCTCAGCAGCCTCCACCTGCCATGGGGAATAAGGGACTCAGGAAACAGGAGCACAAGGAAAAGCTCAGAAGATTGGGGCTGTTTGCTGTAGCAGAGAGGGCACTCAGAGCCTAATGCCAAAGGATTTTTTAGTGAGGAGTTGTCAGGAAGAGGATTATGATCTCTTTGCTTGCTGTGTCAGCTCAGCTTAAACCACAGCAAGAGAGATGTCCAGCAGATTGTAGGGAAGCACTTCCAGCTGCAAGGCTAATTATGTACTGGCAGGGCTTACCTGGAGAAAAAGATTCCAAGAATAAGTTATACCAACTTCCAGGAGGAGACCTGGGTGCAGTTGATCCTGCACCAGTTCTGGAGAGGGAGCAGCTGGCCTGCTGAGTGATTTGTAATGATCAGAGTCACCCCAGCAACGCCTCCCACATCACGGATCAAATGACCTTGCCCCAGTGCCTGCCCCAGTGCAAAGGTCCTCAGCACCCACCTTTGGTGACATTTTGAACCTTTGAATCCTCTGGCAGCCGTGGGATCCTCAACCCCTGACCAGTCCTGGCTGGCCAGTTACTGGTGATTTAGTTTGTCCCAAATGGTGGTGCAGGTGTTGCAGGAAAGCCCTGGGAACAGGTGAGCACCCCAAGAGTGGGGTTGGTGTGTCTGTCCTTGTCCCTGTGCCTTTTATGCACTATTTAATATTTCATTTAACAACAGAATGTATTTCACTTTATGTACATAAACATAGCATTAATTACCCTCCTCCCCTGCTTAATTTAGTTTAATTCCTCTGTCTACTCCACATGCATAGAATCACACACAAATTCCAACCCTCCAGAGGCCTTTTCCCTGCCAGTAAATCCATGTGCATCCCGTGTGCAGTCACGGGAGCTGGTGGGTGTCCTGTGCCCTCCTCCTGTCACTTAATGCCACGGCATTTCCCAGGGCAGCAAGAAGGGAAAGAGCTTGCTTAGGCCTTTTCCTGCCAGGTGTCATTTTGGGAGCTGGATTTTGGGTTCTGTGCCACTAGAGGGAAACCTGGGCCTTTGCACGGGAATAAAGAGAGCTGCAGGATGCTGGAATAGTGTGGGTGGATAAAACACAAACCAGTTGTTCCTGGCTGCGTATCCCAGGCAGTCTCACTGTTGGGGTAAAAGATTTGTGTTGGTTCACACAGATTATCCAACTTCATTTTAATGTGCTGATGGATGAATCGGGATCTTGGGGACATGGATAGTGAGGGCCTTGGCAGGGTTAGAGGTTTATCTGGATTATCTCAGAGGGCTTTTCCAACCTTTATGATTCTGTGATCTCCCTTGGAAGAAAATACAGCAATTATTGGAGCAATGACAGAATCAGCACCTCAGGAAGGAGTCCCTGAGCGCCTTCATACCTGTCACAATTCAGCTGTGTGCACATCTCCTTTTTCCTGCTTTTAATAGGGGGACAAACAGAGTCATCACCAAGTGTCTGTTCTTCAATTGCTCCAGTAATATCTATAAATTGTTTCCAGCAGCTCAGGCAGATGACTCTGAACATTGTTAAAGAGGCTTGGAGGAAAGGCTGATTTAGAATCTTGGAAAGGTTTGGGTGGGAAGGGACCCTAAAACCCATCCCATTCCACCCCCTGCCATGGGCAGAGACACCTCCCACTATCCCACGTTGCTCCAAGCTCTGTTCACCCTGACCTTGAAAACTTCCAGGGATGGAGAGCCCACAACCTTCCCTTCCTTCATTGACCTTCCCCATGCTTGGGAAGATGAGGCTTCATGGAAGTTTCTTGATACACGAGTCTCTTCTGTTTGTGTTTGGGGATTATGGGATGCAGTTTTCCCAAACATTTGATAGTTTTTTGTGGTTTTAATCTGGGTGAGACTTGCTGGAGATGTTCAGTTGAAGCTCAGGAGGTTTTCCAGCCAAAGCTGGACCCGCTGTTCCTGCTGGAAAATCTCCCTGTGTTTGAGGCAGCCCGTGGGAAGTCAGGTTGTAGGGCAGGAGTCGCATGAGCAAACGGGAGGTAACAGATCTGTTCCCTTCCATTTTAAGAGTGACCTTTAACTCACCAGACTTTGCAAAATAGCTGCAGCAGGATCCTGCTGGAAGTTTGCCTCCGGAGCCCCAGCGTGCGGCCGGGCCTGGCATTGCCCGGCAGATCTGGGAAAACGCCGGAGCGGTGCATCCGAGCGGGGCTGGGCTGCTCCCACCTCCCTGTCCGAGGGAGATCCACACGGATTGACACTGCTGGGCTCCATGGGATGGCTGGGAGCAGTGCCTGTGGCAACCAGGAGATGACAGAGAAGACAGGAATCCTTTCCCAGCCTTCCAGTGAGGGCCAGCAGCGTGGAATTGTGCTTTCTCCGTGACATTGATCCCCCACCGCAAGTGCGAGGACACAGCTTCGGTTACAGAAGGTGCAAGGAGCTATTTTTGGGTGTTCAGCAGCTCCCCTGAACTCCTGTCTCATAGGTGGGCCATCGCTGTGTCGAGGTTGGGGGTTAATTTTGCCATATTTTACTTTTTAAATGCACTTGTGTGAAAAAAGGACATGGAAGACGCTCCCCTGCCTCTGCTGACGGTGCCAACAGCTCCCTACAGCGACCAGAAACCGGGAACCAGCGGATTACGGAGGAAGACCTTTTACTTTGAATCCAAGCTGAACTATTTGCAGAATTTTATCCAGAGTATATTTTTTTCCATAGACCTAAGAGATCGCCAAGGAGCCTCTCTGGTGGTTGGAGGTGATGGGAGGTACCTCAATAAGTCTGCAGTGGAACTGATTGTCCAAATGGCTGCTGCCAACGGGGTTGGTAAATGTTAAACGGCTCAATTCCTGTGGGGTGTGGCTGAGAAATGCAGAAATCCATCAGAAATTAGGCACTGTGAGATTTAATTCCCCAAAGGCTTTTATTCAACTGCTAATAGTGACGTTTTTAATGGCAAATCAGTTGGGGAGTACAGAAATTACTGGTTTTTCACTCTAAGTGATGCAGGAGAGCAGAGAATACACGTGGAGAAAGGGAAGTAAATTCTGCCTGGGGTTTGTGTGTTCTCGTTTTGTGCTTTGACATGCCCCAAGCTGTTGGCACCTGTGGATTTTTCAGTCTTTCCACGAGAATATAAACCCCTGATACTGTTCAGAAATGAAGTAACAGGGAGAGCCACCAGAGTGGCAAAGGAACAGAAACAGCCATGTTTTGCCTTTCTCACCAGGTGTAAGTTGTGGCTGTGGGACAAATGCTCAGGGAGCTTTTGAAAATTGATATGAGAGTTAGCAAGTGAGTGACAGCCTTTATAGGGAGCTCAGTTGTGCTGGAATTCTGTGTTTTGGAAGCAGAGCAAGAGGCTTGTGTGTTTGTGGCAGATCATGGTTCATGCCCTGAGCTTTTGTCTTTGTTTCCTTCTGCTTTTTAAGAAGAAAAGACTCTGCTGTCTGTTCCAGATCTCTTAGTGCAGAGCAAACTTTGTGCAAAGGGACCTGGATTTTGGGAATTTGTTTGACAAAAAACCTGACTAGAACAGTGTAATTAATGGCGAAGGGGAGAATAGGAGGAGAGAATTTTATTCATTTATTTTTAAAATTGACATATTTTCCATCTTGGGGGAAAAAAATCTTCTGGTATTGCAAATTAATGTCTTCCTTTGAAATCAGTGTATGGGCTGAGCAGAAGGGCTGGAAATGTGCACAGAGCCAGGCTTGGAGTGCCTGACACAGGACAGATCTGCTGGTGAGGCGCAGATCAGGCTCATCTTCACCAGCTGAGACTTTTCTCTCCAGCACTGGGCCCAGGTCTGGCTAAAATGGGGTTTAGCTGCTGGTTTGGGTATTTTCCATGAATTTTTCTCCTCAGTCTGGCTGGTGCCTGTCAGTGTTGTGCTTGTGGTGTTCAGAGCAGAGTCTGGGCTCAGGGTGTGGGATTGGTGGCTTGGGCTGCATCTCCTGCACAGAAGGGGCTGGAAGGGTGCGCTGGGGACACCACAGAGCTGCAGCCACCAACTTCCCTGGCCTGGAAAAGCTGATTCCAGTGTTCCTGGGGGGAGGAGGGGCTGCAGGAGGTCCCTGTGTGCATCCTAATGGGGCTTGTTGGAGTCCAAAGTGCAGGGAATATTTCTCTGCCTGTTTTGGGAGGTTCTACCCCCCTGGACAACCCTGTCTTTGACCTTCGTCCATGGAGAAAATTCCCTACCCTCTGGGATGAAACAGAATCTACACTGGTGTGAATTAGGTGATAGAACATTATATAAGATTGTCACAGGGTGAAAATTTAGAGGTGTTGGGTTTGTTAATATAGCAAAATAGATAAGAAACAAAACCTCCAAAATGGAGGATTGTTGTTGTTTTAGGCCTTCTTCTTTCTTCTTTCTCTACTCCATTTTCTGTGGCAAAAGTGGATTGAGAGGATTGGGTGAAAAATGCCGCAGTTCCTTTCATGTGACAGAACGATTTATTGAACATTGGTAGAAAAGTAAAAATATCTTTCGTTTTGGGCTTTCATTGGATAATTTACCTTTAAAAGAACAGCGTTATCTTGATAATTCGGCTTCTCCTTTGCGCTTTCTAAGGGGAGTCATCTCGTGCCTTGGCTCCCTTTCTGATAAGACTTAATAAACAACTATCTGAGAGCAAAAGCATGGAAAAGCCCCATTCGTCTGCAGAGCCCAGGCAAGGGCTCAGGGAATTCTCCCCCATCAGGGGAGGCTCAATTAAGACACTGTAAAGTGTCAGGGCTTTCAGGAAAACCAGGGTGGAAGTGTTGCCTGGATGGTTTTGGTGTACTGCAACTCCAAATTGCTGCACAACGTGGGTCTGTTTTGAGAATTCCATGGAAGGTGTTTCTCCATCGTTGCAGCCTTAGGTTTTCCTCGTAAGAAATTCCACAGACTCAAAAAGGATTAAGGGTAAATCGTTCAGCACATTGTTACACCGAGCAACCTTCTCCAGTGGTTACCACAAAGGATTTAGCACTGGATGGGTGGAGAATGGCAGCTGAAAACCTCTGGAAGCCAAGGAGGACCCAAATCACAGAGCAGCTCAGATGGAGATGAGTGTTTCTTCCTTTCCTTCCTTGCTGGGGGGAAAAGCTGCAGCTCAGGTGTGCAGGGAGGACAGGCTGGGCTAGGACAGGGGATTTGACGTGTTCATCCAGCTCTCCTGCAGCTGCTGCCTGCTTTGGTAGGGAAAATCCCCTGTTTTCCCTTCCTCTGTAGCATTCCTGGGGCTGTGTGCAGGGCACTGATGCAGGGGTGGTGCAGAACGTGACCCTCAAAGGGAAACTGGGGAGCAGGAGGGGAAGTTTTGGAGAGGAGCTTCCTGGAGGTCCTGTGAATTCTCAGGGAAGCTGAAGGAGCAAGATTTGGAGGCTGGAATAAAGCACAGGACAAGGTGTGTCTGAGAACGGGGGAAAAGCAAACCCTGTGGAGGTTGGGCTGCTTCAAAGGAAATGTGAGGTGCAATAAATGTGTGATCAGTGGGTGGGTGGGCAGAGTGAGGGCTCCAGTATGAGCTGCTGTGGCCAGCTGGAGGCAGGGCCCTCACTTTGGGTTTGTAAAGCGCTTTTTCACATTTATGCTGTTATTTGCTAGAGGTGCAGCTCTGCCAGCAGCTGGGCTGTGACAGCCAGACCATGCAATAACTGATGGGCAGCGAGGCTGGGGCTTAGCACCTGGCAGTGCCAGGGGACAGGAATCACAGCCATCCCATGCCCTTGGCTCAGCACCCACCGCGGGCTGGGAATGCTCCTCTTGATTCCTGCTTCAGCTTGTGACTGAATGAAATCCCTCCTCTTTTCCCAGTCTGTTCTGGATCTGACCCCCTCGACTGCTGCAGAGGAGTCTGGTGTGGTTTTAAATCCTGTCACCTCATTTGGGGGCTGTGGGAAGGAGTTCTTCCAGAGAAATATTCCCCTTCTGGTTTATTGCCTGGGCTCCAGCAAAGAGATTCCAATGCTGGTGTATTGCTCTGGATCCAATCTCGGTGATACCCCTGGATTTATGGGAAGGAGGTGTGCTGCCCGCTCTGAGGAAGAATCTGCAGCTGCTCCCAGGATGTTCAAGTTTTGTGTTCTTTTGGCTTCTCTCTGCCCCATTGTGTGTCTTGAAAGCAAATTCTGAGGCCACAGCCAGAGGGAATGCTGGGTTTTGGTGGTGTTTAATGCCTGTGGGGAGCTCAGGCCTTCAGTGCATCCATGTGCAGCATTCATCAGGAGAATGCTACAACAGAGCGGGGTCAGCTGCACCGTGGGGAGCTTTGGCAGGAACAGGGCTGTGCTTTACCTGTTGCCAGTGTTTGGGGTTTGAGGGTTGTTCTGGGTTTGGGATTTGGCCTCACAGTGGTTTGCTCTGCTGTCCCACTCTCAGATCGGGCGCTTGGTGATCGGGCAGAACGGGATCCTGTCCACCCCGGCCGTGTCCTGCATCATCCGCAAGATCAAAGCCATCGGGGGCATCATCCTGACCGCCAGCCACAACCCCGGCGGGCCCAACGGGGACTTCGGCATCAAATTCAACATTGCCAATGGAGGTCAGGGCACTTTTTGCTTTATTATTAGTATTTATTTATTGTGTCCACCCTGAGGATCCCAATTTCTGTGTTCATATCCCAGGGATCAGTGCCCCGAGCAGAGATTTCCCTAAATGGAGCAAGCGATGCTCTGCTCCCCTCATTCCCTGGTGTTCCTCTCCCAGGAGGGTATTCCCAGCCCAGGTCTTTGCTGTATTCCTGAAGTTCACTCCTCTTGCAGTTGGATTCTTTAACATCTTCCCCCTTGCCCGTTTCATCTTGCAGGTCCTGCTCCTGAAGCCATCACGGATAAAATTTTCCAAATCAGCAAGAAAATTGAGGAATATGCAATCTGCCCGGATCTCCAGGTGGATTTGGGCACCATTGGGAAGCAGCAGTTTGACTTGGAGAACAAATTTAAGCCATTTACAGGTAAACAAATGTTCTTCCTCTTGGCAAGGGGGAGGAATTGTGGTGTTTCTGTGGCCATTCTGACCTCTCCTTCTCATCTGTGGGATAATCCAAACGAGGACATTACTCCTGGCACCCTGGCATTTATTTATTTGTTGATTTTGATTTATATAATTTCTGTCCCACAGAAGTTTCTATTTCAGTAGGAAAATCTTGATCCCTTAAACTTCCCTAAAATCAAAGGCTGTTTTGCTGCAAGGCAAACGTGTACTTGAAAACAGAGAAATGCAATTAAAGTGCATTTTCCTGATTAAAAATTACAGAGTTTAATCTTTCAACTGATTTTTTTTCCATGGTTTCACATCTAAAAGTTGTCCCTGTGAGTGGAAAAGCTGTTACATTTCACGTGACTTCTGTCAGTCAGCAGTGAAATATGAAAATAAATTTTAAAAAGACTCCCTAAAAATACTGCAAGTATTTTTTTACCATCTCCTGGTGACCCGTGCTTGTAATTAAAAAAGAAATAAGTTAAAAGATGATAAAATTTGATATTTCTCTCAGTCCCCATTTCTGTGTAGTGGGATTTTTATGCTGTATTTTATGTTTTTATATTCCCTGTTGGCTGCAAAAGCGCAACTTTTTGAACTATTAAGTTCACACTTCCCAACGACTTTGATGGAATTTAAAGATCTGATTTTATAGATATATTTTTTAATTTAAGTGAAGTGGGACTGAGGCCTCTCGAAGGGAATCCAGCGAGCCTTAGCTGGGAACAGAGTTTGCCTTAAGGATTTTGTTGGTCCATTTGTGACCTGATTAGCAGAGAGAGCCTGTAATTAAATTCCTAATTTAGCCCCATTATTCCTGCCCCTATGACCTGATTCTCTGGGGTGTTCAAGGGCTTTGTGCTGAGCCCTGGCCCTTCACTCTGAGGACCCTCAGCACAGCAACAGGACTTGGTTACCAACATTTCAGGCTGTGAGGGTTGATCCCTGTCTCCTTCTCTTTTCCAGTGGAAATTGTGGACCCTGTGGAAGCCTATGCCAACATGCTGAGGAATATCTTCGACTTCAATGCCATAAAGGAGCTGCTCTCAGGGAAGAACCAGCTCAAGATTCGCATCGATGCCATGCACGGGGGTACGCAGGGCTGGGTTTGGGGCTCTGTAGGGGTCCCCAGGGTGTCCTTGGGGATTTGCCACCTACTTCAGACAGGAAGATTTTCTCTGGAATTTCTATCGCAAAGTTGATTTTTGGTTTGTAGCATACTGGATTTTTCTTTTGGGAGCAAACTTTTTATGTCTTATGTTATTTTCCTTGGTCAAGTGTTGTGTTTTGGGGGTTGGAATGAGCTGATTTTTAAGGTCCCTTCCAACCCAAACCACTTTAGGATTCTGTGAAATGTTTCATGGAACCTTGGAATGGTTTGGGTTGGAAGGGACCTTAAAGCTCATCCAGTTCCACCCTTGCCATGGACAAGGACACCTTCCACTATCCCAGCTTGCCCCAAGCCCCATCCAACCTGGCCTGGGACACTTGCAGGGACAGGGTGGATTTTGAAGTGAGCTCCTAAACCATAAAGCACCTAAATTGACCCAAACTGAGCAGCCTGAGGTGGGTGGTGGAGTGGCTGGTGTAGAGCTGCCTGAGGGCTGAGCCAACTCCTTCCTCTCTGTTTTGCCGAGGCAGTTGTGGGCCCTTACGTGAAGAAGATCCTGTGTGAGGAGCTGGGAGCCCCAGCAAATTCAGCTGTGAACTGCACCCCCCTGGAGGACTTTGGGGGCCACCACCCTGACCCCAACCTAACCTACGCTGCTGACCTGGTGCAGACCATGAAGACGGGAGAGTACGACTTTGGAGCTGCCTTTGATGGAGATGGGGTAAAGGAGCTGCTCAGAATTCCCCTTCTTTCCCTCTAACCGGCTCTGGGGGACTGAGATGCACCTTTTCTCTCCCTCTCTCCTCTGTAGTCATGAGTGGAGTGAAGCACTCGCTGCAGTTTGCCGCCACAGCAATAGTTGGCTACTGTGCCAAAAAGCCCAAACTGTGTTTAAATAACTTTAAAGCTGTGAAAAATCAACAGGAAGGTGAAACAGCATCCAGGTGCTGCTGTGTAACTTCTTCAGAGCTCTGTGTTTATTTCAGAAAATCTCTGGGAATTGTTGGGTTTATGGGCTGGGCCTGCCCAGGGACCAGCTCCTGCCCTGAGCTGAGCAGGGAGCTGAGCTGTGCCTGTGCTGTGTCCCTCAGGACCGCAACATGATTCTGGGCAAGCACGGCTTCTTCGTCAACCCCTCCGACTCCATCGCCGTCATCGCCGCCAACATCTTCAGCATCCCGTACTTCCAGCAGACCGGGGTGCGCGGCTTTGCCCGGAGCATGCCCACCAGCGGGGCCCTCGACAGGTAGCACCACCTGTGGGCAGGGGCACAGGGCAGGGAGCCCTGCCAAGGGCAGGGAATGCCCCTTTCCCGGGATTTCACAGGGATCTATTCCGTGTGCTCAGTCCGGTGAGGAGAGAGGCAGTGCCAGGGCAGCAGTGAGGTTTAATGGATTAAACCCTGCCTGGGGACATGGCAGAGCTGGGCTGGGCTCTTGGCTCTTTCTCTTCCCCACAAATAAGCCCAAACAAATGACTCTCCCCACCCTTTTTTCCCTTAAATTTGATAGTGACACTTTCTTGGTGAAATGCTTTGAGACCTGCAACTTAAAATTGCTTTGAAGAGCTGAGTGTTTGTATTTGTTCTTTAAATGCACATCCCACTCATTTCCCAAAGGTCACACTGGGATGAAATGGAGGGATTGTACCAAAGCAGTGGCATTCCCTGCCTTCAGTGAGATGCTGATCCCATTTCCCATGGGGGCACCAAGAATTCAGTGATGTGACTTGGCTTTCTTACCTTTGTAGAGTGGCCCAGGCTACAAAGATTGCTTTGTATGAGACTCCAACGGGCTGGAAGTTCTTTGGAAACTTGATGGATGCAAACAAACTGTCACTGTGTGGAGAGGAAAGCTTTGGGACTGGTAAGTCAGCATTCCCAATATCACCCATGATGGTGATTCCTTATTCTTTAGCTTGGGATTTATCTTTCATCTGCAGTTGTTAATACTTGTAAAATACAAAAATATAAAAAAGGCTTGGAGGAATCAGCGTGGAAATGAACACAATTTAAAGGTTTTGTGAGGCAGGAGCTCCTTCTCCTCCAGTTCTCCAGGAAGGCACGTGGAGATAGGCAGGAAGTTTGGGGGCCTCTTTAGTAGCCCGGTCACTGAGTCTGTGGGGATTAAGCACAATGCTAAATGTATTTTTCAACTCTTGGTGGCCAGGAAAACCTTCTCAATGTTTTCATTTCTGGAAAGAAATACGGTTTGGAGCACGGAGTTTTATTAGGGAAGGTTTCAGGTCACTATTAAATCTCTGAGCTTAATAGGGCCCTCATTTTCCTGTTCTGAAAAACAAGGTATGATTTATAAAGTTTAAATTAACACTTGCCTTTGAACAGTCTAAGTGAGTTATTGGGTTACTGAGAAACAAAGTGAACATCACAAGGAATTTACTGGGGGTGTGCAGGGAAGTTGATGGGAGCAGGATTTGCTCCAGGTTGTTGTGGGGTGTTCAGCACACTCAGGATTCCCAGGAGGTCTCTGCAGTTCCTGAGCTCTCCCTGGCATCTCCCATGTGGTTTCATGTCCTGCCTGTGGAAATGGGACCTTCCCTGCAGGCAGGGCCCTGAATCAGCACCTGGTTCCTGCACAAAGGCTGAGTTTTATCTGGTCTGAATTCTCCCTGAGATGGTTTTCCTGTTCTCTAAGCATCTCTGGTGGCATATCCAAGGCACAGGGTCTTGAGGGAATTTCTCACTCAAACCTTGTGTGTTTTCATTCCACCATCCCAGAAAAACCTTTTAGCCTGTGTGTGGGTGCTTTAAATCCCCAAATGCCTGGACCGAAGTTCTTTGTGGAGCTGGGGTGCACAGCTCGACAGGAAGGGATTACCCCAGCTTTCCTGTGGCTGAGGAAACAGGATCACAGCTCTGGGGGAGAGCAGGTTGCTGTGGGGCTGGGCAGCCTCCAGGAGCAATATTTTTGCAGTCAGATATTACTCTGATACGTGGGACTGGGATTTGGCTGTGTGTTGGAAGGAAAGGGGAATTTCAGGAAACCTGGTATCTCTGTGAAGGAATCTTGAAGTAAATGGTGAGTAAAGAAAGATTCTGGAGTTTTGCCCTGAGTGACTTCAGCATGTGCTGAGTTTATATCCTGGACCTTGGCTAATGAGAGGGCACTGGTGCTTCAGGAGATAAATAAAACCAAATTCCTGGAGCTGCTGATGGGAGATGATCTCAAATGAGCAGCTCCCCAACACTGTTTCCACCTCTGTATGAGCAACAAGCTCAGTTTCTCTACATCACCCCGCGGGTAAGGGACTTCCTCCCAAACCAAAGTGATTCCAGTGGCAGCAGGGGTTGAGAGAGAGGTTTGGGATTTGGGCCAGGCAGCAGCACATCCAAGTGGTGGGAGCTGAAGCAGTTTGGGGGAGCAGACTGGGAAAGGGCCCAGGAGTGCTGGGTTTCCCCCACAATGCAGAGGGGTTTGTCCATCTGACAAATGCACTTAGGAAGCAAAAAGGAATGAAAAGGGGTGAGGAGGGTTGGTTGATAGGAAGTTAATGAGGAGTTGTTTGGAGCTGGACAGAACGGGAGTGTTGAAGGGGAGAGAGGTGCAGGAGCAGCCAAAAGACCCAGTAAAAATTGAAACAAACTGTGAGGCGGTGGGACTGGAGTCCAGCAGCAATTAGAGTAATGCGACATGACAGAATTCCTGCTTGCTTCCTTGGGTATTTTATTCCAGCAATAAGTTGATACATCACATGGGACTGGTGTTTATTTAGCATTCCTCTCCATCACCTCTGCCCAGCTCTCTCTGCCGTGAGGGACCGTGGGGATAATTTATGGCCACATCCACAATAGTGGGATTTGTGCAAAGCACCACGTAACCCCTGCCCTGCCCCCAGCCCTTTCCCAGAGGATTCCCACTCTGGCACTCCTTCAGAGGGTGACATGGCAGCTCTGGAGCACTCCTGGGGTTTCTTTAATACCTGTTTGGAGGTATTCCAGAGTGGGAAGGAGAAAACTGCATCTGTGGGGCACAGGGTCGAACTGGTGCGTCAGAGGCACCGAGTGTGGGCTGGGTGTGTTCTGGGCCATCTGATCCCATTTAATTTGGGGGCTGTGTAAGGTCCAGCACCTCTCGGGTTTCCCAAGGGGTCAGTCAGTGCTGTGTGATCCCCCTGTGCTTCCAGGGCAAGGCTGGGCTGGCCCTGGCTGCTTCCTGCTCTCCTTGCAGTGCCAGCTTTGGGGGAATCCACAACAAGAAGCAACGGGCACAAACTGAGCCCAGGAAATTCCAGCTGAACATGAGGAAGAATTCCTTACTGTGTGGGACAGACTGCCCAGAGAGGTGTGGAGTCTCCCTCACTGGAGACAGTCAAAATCCTGGATGCAATCCTGTGCCCTGTGCTCTGGGATGGCCCTGCTGGAGCAGGGAGGGTGGACCAGTTGCCCCTTCCAACTTGACCCATTCTGGGATTCTGTGAATGCTCCTGTAGCCAAGAGAGGGGCTTTTCCAGCCCCCTGTGAGAGCAGGCTGGGGCCTCTCCTGGTCTCTGCAGGTGGATGGAGCCTCTCCTTGCCCTGCTGTTGCCAGCCCCATGGCTGGTGCTCCCTGCCCTGCTGTTCCTCTCCCTGTTCTGGGATGATTTTGGGGTCATTGGGGTTTGGTTCCCCAGGAGGGCTGACATTCCCCTTTGTGCTGGGCCAGGAGATGATCCCAGGGTGCTCCTTGGCAGATGGGACACGAGAGCTGCTGAGGAGTTGATGTTCTTCCTGAGCTGCTCCTTTGCCTTTTGTTTTTTATTTGATGCCCTTTTTACTGTGCATTCCCTGTTCCTTCCTTGGGAACAGAATTAAGGATGTGTGAACAATGAGTGTGTGTGTGCTAAAAGATGCCGAGTGTTTCATTCGGGCAGGAGCTGGAGCAGATGATATCCTGCCCTGTTTTAAGGATGCAGCAGGGATGGAGCTCTGGAAATGCTTCCCATTTGTGAGCTGTGCAGCTGCCAGGGGCATGGAGGAGAGGAGACAAGGTGGGGACTGTGGTGTGAGAGGACTGGGAATTGTGTCTGTGCTGTGGCTCCCCACAGGCTCCGACCACATCCGGGAGAAGGACGGGCTGTGGGCAGCGCTGGCCTGGCTGTCCATCCTGGCCGCCCGCAAGCAGAGCGTGGAGGACATCATGAAGGATCACTGGCAGAAGTACGGCAGGAACTTCTTCACCAGGTGGGGAAAGGGCTCCTGACACCTCCCATTCCCTGTTCTGCGTCAAAGCAGAGCCCTGATGGCACCGCTGTGTCACTGTGGGGCTGTTCCTATGTCATTCCATTCCCTGTCACCGTGGGGCTGTTCCTGTGTCACTCCATTGCTGTCACTGCAGGGCTATTCCTGTGTCACTCCATTCCCTGTCACTGCAGGGCTGTTCCTGTGTCACTCCATTGCTGTCACTGCAGGGCTATTCCTGTGTCATTCCATTCCCTGTCACCGTGGGGCTGTTCCTGTGTCATTCCATTCCCTGTCACCGTGGGGCTGTTCCTGTGTCATTCCATTGCTGTAACTGTGGGGCTGTTCCTGTGTCACTCCATTGCTGTCACTGCAGGGCTGTTCCTGTGTCATTCCATTCCCTGTCACCGTGGGGCTGTTCCTGTGTCACTCCATTCCCTGTCACCGTGGGGCTGTTCCTGTGTCATTCCATTGCTGTAACTGTGGGGCTCTTCCTGTGTCACTCCATTCCCTGTCACTGTGGGGCTGTTCCTGTGTCATTCCATTCCCTGTCACTGTGGGGCTGTTCCTGTGTCATTCCATTCCCTGTCACCGTGGGGCTGTTCCTGTGTCGCTCCATTGCTGTTTGTCCTGTAGTAGTTTAAAACTCCCCGAGCAGGTTGCAGCATTCCTGGGTGCCATGAAATGGGGATTCACCGTAACCCTTCGTGGTGTCCAGCTTTGGGTTGTTACTCCAGACATTAATCTGCCACCAAAGTCTGGACATTTTCCACATGCAAGGTATATTTTCTTACTTTTCATGGAGATTTTTTCCTCCAAGAGTCTTTTTTGCCATGACATCAGTATTCTTGAGACCCCACATCACAAGTTAATTTGTGGTATCTTCAGTGACAGCAGTGTCTCATGGAATGGATGCCCAGCCCCATGGCTGTTATTTACCTGGCTGAGTTCCTGTCCAGTCCCCAAATACTCAAATTTAACCTGCAGTAGACATGGAAGATGGCAAGGGAAGGAGTGAGAACCAGCCTGCACACAAGCAGAGATGGGAACACTGTGAAAGCATTAGGCACAAATCTTTCAGCTTGGAAGGTCTACATGAAAATTCCATCTCAAATTGCCAAATGAAAGAAGTTGCCTTTTCCTTTGTTTTTTTCTTTCCCCCCCCCTCCACTCACCACAAAGCCAGCACACATCTGAGGCATGGAAATCTGGGGAAAAATGCCAAAGTCTAGGATAAAAAGGCAGCCTTTTAGCACGTGAGGTACGTGTGCAGAGCACACTGAGTGCAGGGGTAGGCGGGTCAGGCGGCAAACACCGGCACAAATCCCACTGGCAGTGGGAATACGGATTCTGGGATCCTGGTGTGGGCTCCAGCCGCTCTCTGCTGCCTCTCTTCCCTGGGCAAGGACATCTAAGCTGGCACTGGATGTTTTCCTGGTGCAGTCACAGCCGCAGTTTGCTGTGGGGATGCTCTGAGGGTGTTCACGGTAACCATGAGGGATCTGCTGGGGTGCTGTGGGCAGAACTACAGGAAATTCTTGGCAGTCAGTTGGAGCTTGGCCCTGGCCCTCGGTCTGTGACACTTGGTGTGAGACAGCACTTTGTGCTTTCATCTCCTGGCACCAAATGCCTGTGATGTGCTGTGCTGTGCTGTGTCCCAAGGATCTGTGTGGATGGAGCTGTAGTGCTGCACACAGATCCTCCTCTCATTTCATGGAATCCCACACTGGGTTGGGTTGGGAGGGACCTTAAAGCCCACCCAGTGTCACCCCTGCCATGGGCAGGGACACCTTCCACTATCCCAGGTTGCTCCAAGCCCCATCCAACCTGGCCTTGGACACTTCCAGTGATGGGACACCACAGCTTCTCTGGCCAATGTGTTCTGGTGCTTTTATGTGCCTTTTCTGCCTGTCCTCCCCTCCAGCACGGGAGCAGAGAACACCCACAGAGCTCGAAAAGGGCGTCCCAAACCATCACAGCTCATTGCATCCTCCCCTCCCTAATCCCTGTGTGTGGTGCCGGCTGCAGGTACGACTACGAGGAGGTGGATGCAGATGCTGCCAACAAAATGATGAAGGATTTGGAGACGGTGATGTTCGAGCGCTCCTTCGTGGGGAAGCAGCTGTCGAGTGGGGACAAAGTCTACACGGTGGAGAAAGCTGACAACTTTGAGTACAGTGACCCCGTGGATGGCAGCATCTCCAGGAACCAGGTGGGCACAGCCTCGCCTGGGCTGAACTGGGAGTGTTTTCTTCATGTCCCGTTTCCATGAAGAGCAGTGTGTTGGGAATGCTGTGTCTGGCAGGCAGTCCCTGGCTCTTTTCAGGAGCTGCAGGAGTTTCAGGAGCTCCAGGAGCTTCAGGAGCTCCAGCAAGTTCTATAGAGTGGGTTAGGACAGACATTAATCCCTCTGGGAGTGGGGAGAGGGTAACACAGGAGTCTTCTGTGGCTCCCTGAAGAGGAGGGATGGTGCGGGTCAGGCACAGCCATGCTGGGAATCATGGAAAACAGCTTGGCTACCCACGGGCACAGAGCTGAGGCCCTTCCCTCCCGTGTCCCGAGCAGGGCTTGCGGCTCATCTTCTCCGACGGCTCCCGCATCATCTTCCGGCTGAGCGGCACCGGCAGCGCCGGGGCCACCGTGCGGCTCTACTTCGACAGCTACGAGAAGGATGCTCAGAAGATAAACCAAGACCCACAGGTGGGTGCTGCAGCTCGCTCCTGCCACTGCTGGCTCCCAGAGCTGAGCCCTTTCTTAGCCCTGCTTTGCTCGGAGCTGTGCGGAGGTGCCAGGATTTTGGGGAGTCAGAGCTTTGGTATCTTTCATCCCAGTATAAAGAGGTTTATTAAAAAAAAGCTCAAGTGTGGAGCAGATGTCACTGGGAATCCCTCACAGCTGCCACTGCCACAGCACAGGAGTTTTCCTGCCTGTGTTACACCTGTGGCTGGTTTAAAACAAATAAATGGGATCACAGGTGCAGCTGTATCTGAGGTGACACTGCCCTGTTCTGTGCTGAGTTCAGTACGTGTTCTACAACACCATTTACAAATGCTGCTGAGCTCCTGTAGGCACTGGAGGAGAAGAATCCTCTCATATTTAGGTTTAGCCTGGATATCAGTAAAGAGTTTCTCACCCAGAAGGTGGTTGGGCACTGAACAGGCTCCCCAGGGAATGGGCACAGCCCCAAGGCTGCCAGAGCTCCAGGAGCGTTTGGACAACGCTCTCAGGGACTGGGTGGGATTGTTGGGGTGTCTGTGCAGGACCAGCAGTTGGACTCCGTGATCCTTGGGGATCCTCCCAACTCAGGACATTCTCTGATTGTATATTCCCCAGCAAACGTGAGCTCTTTGTGCATAACTTACTGTGCCATTATTGACAAAAAGACTGAAAATCCCCCATTCTGAGAGGAACAAACTGAACTTAGGATTTACCTGTCCCGTGCTGACGTGCAGTGGAGGTTGGGATACAGCACAGGGAGGGTGGCAGCAGCACCGCTGGAGCTTGGGATTTTCTCTGAGCACTGCATCCCTGTCACTGATCCCAGAGCTCAGGCTGTGAGCCCAAAGCAGCCCTTTGGTCAGGAGAGCTGAGCTTTGGCTGTCCCGGGCTGACCTGGATGCCGAAGGAAGGCTGGATGCGGCGTGGGAAGGCTGCATGTGCTGCTCTGCAGTTTTGAGCCCTCTCTTTCCTCCCTGCAGGTGATGTTGGCACCTCTCGTTTCCATTGCACTGAAACTTTCCCAGCTCCACGAAAGAACCGGCCGCTCGGGGCCCACCGTCATCACATAGAGCCACCCTGTGCTGGAGTGTGCACGGGGCAGGGAGCCAGCCCAGCCCCTTTCCTTGTCAAATTGTCACTAAAAGAGGAATACTGATTTTATCCCTGTACTTAAGAACACTGTTTTGCTGCTAAGGATAGCCAATAAATCCCAGCCCTCAGCATCCCTTGTCCCCTTGGCTGCTTCTCTGCGTCCCCAGTGCTGCCTGCGGGTTGGGTGTGGTGCTCCTCAGACAACCTTTGGGGCAGCACGTGGACTCCTGGCTTTTCCTTAAACAAAAGGCTCTAGGAATAACAGAGACACTAAATTCTCCAATAATTCACAGGCTTTTTTTCTGTCTTGGAAACTTTCCTGGGAAAGAAGCACAAATACTTTATCCCGGTTTGGATGAGCTTGTTTGATTGAATGCGGGCAGTAAGAGCCTTGGAATAATCAGATTTGCAGGAATTAAAGTGCAATATCTTATCCAAGGGCACAGAGAGGGTCACTTTGGAGACAGCTGTAGCTTTGTTTGGTGTTAGGGCTGTGCAGCTGTACCCTCCTGCCCTTTTCCTGGAAGTACTCACATTAGTGGGATGAGTTTAGGCCCTGTCCCCTCCTGGTTTGCTTGCCTTTGTCACTCAAATCCTGCAATCCCCGTGTCCCATCTCACCTTCTGCCCAGGGCTGAAACTCAGGCTGGGTCCCTGGGCAGGCCTGAGGGAGCAGCTCTATTATCCAGGAATGTGGAACATCCCACCCCCATCCCGACCTGCCAGCACCACTTCCAAGGGAGACTGGATGTGCTGACAAAAGGCTTTTTATCTCACCTGCGCACAGGTGAGGTGTCTCTGCTGCTCTGTCTGCACTGACAGTTGTGGGGAGCTGCTCTGCTGTGGAGTGGATAAAAAACTTCAAAAATGAAATGCAAATAAGTCTAAAAGCCGAGTTAGGACCTGTGCCTGAGGTTGGGAGAGCCGTGTTTTCCATGCCATGGTCCTGTGCCTGTCCAGTGCTTCCCTTGGCAAGATGCTTCCAGAGGTTTCCCTCACAGCTGGCTGCAGAGCACTAAACCAGGAAGCTGAGATTAGTGGGGGAAAAACAACTTGGCTGCTCTAATTTGCCTTTCAAGCATTGTGTGAACAAGTGACCCCGGAGTTTATGGTTGGCCTCTTGTTAAAGCAGGTCAGTCCTGGGTTCCTCCTAATGGAACTGTGAGTGCTTTTCAGTCAAACCGTGCTAAAAGCTGCTCTCTGCCCATCCTGGTGCTGACTGGTGCTAACAGCTCTCTGGTGACACACAGCTCTCCTCTCCTGGGCCTCCCGACTTCTTTCAGCACCTTCAGAATGAGAGGCAAAGCTTCCTGTGCTCTCATGGCTTTATCTCAGCTCAGTTCCTCCAGCTGCTCCCTCCCACCACACCTACAAGAGCTGCAAAGTGGAGCCTGAACTGATCCCCCTGTTACTTGCTCCTTGTGACAACCGGTGCCTGTGCAGCCCTTGCCTGTCTGGCTCATGGGATTTGGAGCTTTGTGCCATGGGGAAATGCTCTCCACAACTCCCTGACAGGACTGGAACCAGGTGGGGATTGGGCTCCTCTCTGACACCAGCAACTGGACAAGAGGAAACAGCCTCAAGTTGTGCCAAGATTGGATATCAGGGAAAATTTCTTCCCCAAAAGGGCTGCCCAGCCCTGGCACAGCTGCCCAGGGTAGTGGTGAGTCCCCATCCCCGGAGGGGTTTAAAAGCCACGTGGATGTGGCACTTGGGGACGTGGTTTAGTGGTGGGATTTGCAGTGCTGGGAACAGCTGGACTTGATGGTCTGGGAGGGCTTTTCCAGCCTAAATGATTGTGTGATTCTGTGGCTGCTGGCCAGAGATCCCTCCTGGGGAAGCCTGGGTGGATTTGCCCGCAGGGTCACTGAGCAGGATGCAGCTCTTGGCAGCTGCCCCAGTGCCAGCACGTCCCTGAGCACACAGCACATGCAGGGAAAGCGGCTGTGCTTCAGGATAGCTGGTGCAGCTCTGGGTACAGGAGACTCCCGAGGTTCTGATTTTCTCAGGAAATCCACTTTTCCCCCTGGGTTGGATCCTGGTGGATCCCTTCCAGGTCAGGGACAGTGCAGGAACAGGGGAGCATGGTCAGTCCGTGCAGCACTTGATGAGCTGCCTTTGCCAAAGCCATGACCACGGAGGAGTTTGCAGAGACTCAGCCCCTCTGCAGATGGAGATTTGCATGAAAAATGACTCCTGCTCTTTCTCTGCCTCTCTCCAGGCCAAACCTCAGGACTCCTGTCCCGGAGGAGCCCGATGAGATCCAGATGTCTCAGCAGTCGTAGCGCTGTAACCTTTACGTAAGGCAGGATCTCATTTCTGGGCGCAGTTTGCACTGCACAGAGATGGAAACACATCCCAAGAGCTTCCTGGGAAGAGCAGCCACAGCCCAGCCCAGAGCAGAGCTCAGCCCAGCCCCATCTGTGTTCAGGAATTCCTTGTCCCAGCCTGGTTGGTCGAGCAGCGGTGCCATGGCCAGGAGTCGAGCTGGCAGGAACCAGTGCCCAGGGTGATCCCCAGCACACAGGAGATGGTTGAACCCCTGTGCTTGAGGCACAAAAGCTCTGAAATCCTGGTTTTCTGCAGGATTTTCCACCCTGGAGATGGACTGTCTCTCTCTAGATGGCAGCATTGGTAAAGAGTCTCTTGGCCACCTCCTGCTGAGGCAGGATTTCACCACACCTCGCTCTTGTGATTTCATCAATAATTCAGTCACAATTCCTGCATCTCTGAAGCCTTGGTGAGTGCACAGGCTTCCCAGCTGGTCCCTAAGGATGGGCTCCCATGCAGAAATATTGGCACAAACCACAAGTTTGAGGCTACCTAAAACAGTTCAGGAAAACACTGCATAGTGCTGTCATTGGTGGAGTAGTTCCATGTGATAAATTCAAAGTCTAATCCGCAGATCCTCAGCACATAGAGGTTTGGGCAAAATTTCCAGGTACCACTGAAAAAAATGTGTTCTTTGGCATGTCCCCATCACAGCACTGACAGCTGTGCCCAGGCTTAGGTGGAGAAAGTGGCAGCAGATGAGCTAAAACAATTATTAAATGAAATCAAATCTCATTTGTTCCCTCAGATTTCAGACACTGAGCAGGGATGTGGGACCGTCAGCATGTTCTGGTGTCCCTGTGCTTTTTCACCACCATCAGAAGAGCTTGTCTCATCCCTTCCCTTGGTATTCCCTCACATTCCCCAGCTGTGGGAGGCTTTGGGAAGATCCCAGAAATGCTGAGCTGTGACCAGAAAAAAGCAGGGCCAGGCTGGGGCCAAAGACTGCAGGTGAAGGAGCAGGTCAGGGAAGCATGGTAAGAATGGGACAGGATCAGGATGTGGTGCTGGGGTGGAGGTGGGAGCAGTGGGGTGAAATAAATGGAGACTGGAAGGGATAAAAGCTCCAGAACAGAGAGGGATTTGGTTTTACTGCCTTCGTTTCCACAGGCTGTGATTAGGAGCCACAATCAACAGGGATAACAGGGATATATCCATTCTGGGAAATGGCTTTCCAGGTCAGTGCTGACCCTGCTGCTCCCAGCACCCCACCTGCACTTCAGTTCTGTAAACTCCCACTCTCCTCTGGGCTGAACACTCAGCTCCACACGTACAGCTTGATTGCAGGGAACAAATTAAGTTTTAATTAGGATGAGGAATCCTAGCGAGGAGCAACAGTCCAGGTCTGAAATGCATCCAGGCTCCTCGTGTGACAGCGTGTGAGAGGAGCCAAGGCCGCAGCTGTTGGGATGGATCTATGATGATGGGGATCAGATGCTCCCAGGGCTGCAGCCCCTCTGCTCTGGGAGAGCTGGGGGTGTTCACCCGGAGAAGGGAAGGCTCCAGGGAGAGCTCAGAACCTCTTCCAGGGCCTAAAGGGGCTCCAGGAGAGCTGGAGAGGGACTGGGGACAAGGGATGGAGGGACAGGACACAGGGAATGGCTTCCCAGTGCCAGAGGGCAGGGATGGATGGGATATTGGGAAGGAATTGTTCCCTGGGAGGGTGGGGAGGCCCTGGCACAGGGTGCCCAGAGCAGCTGTGGCTGCCCCTGGATCCCTGGCAGTGCCCAAGGCCAGGCTGGACATTGGGGCTTGGAGCAGCCTGGGACAGTGGAAGGTGTCCTTCCCCATGGCAGGAACTGGATGAGATTTAAGGTCTCTTCTGCAAGGCAAAGGCTGGTGAAAAATCCTGCCTGTGGCACATTTAATTTGCCACAATTTCGAACTTTCTGGAACCAGCAGGGATGAGCTGAACACTGGGGGAGTTTGGCTGCACTTCACGGCTATATTTGATATCATGACATGGCTTAGAAAGACTTTGCATCAATTCAGCTCAGTTCAGCTCCCTCCCCTCCTCTGTGAAAGCCACCTGGCAGGACCTTCCATGCCCTGCTCCCTCGAGGCGCCCGTGTGGGTGCCCCAGGGTGACTCTCAGACGTGCTGCAGCTCCCACCACGGTACACAGCTCCACGTTGGGGAATCCCCACAGTCCCTCCTCTGCTGTTTCCAGCCCCTCCTCGCATGCAGAGCACAAAGGAAGGGAAAAAAAAGGTAAGTTTGGGAAGGAATAAAAAGCCAAGCGAGCCCCATGTCAGAGCGAGTGAGTGTGCAAAGCTTTGAATCATCTGACTCCGTGTTTATCCACCGCTCCGGGGAGACGGGGGGAGCTGGGGGGAAGCGGAGGAGTTTAGGAAGTTCACAAGCAGAGTGCTTGTGTTGTTTCTGGCACGAAATTCCCAGTCATGTGTGTCCCTTCACAATGCCATTAACCTCCCATGCTGGGGGTGGGAGACCCTCAGGAATGATCAGGTCCAGCAGGGATGAGTGGGATGGTTGTTCCTGGCAGCACCAAAGCCGAGCACGGGGCAGGGCAGCAGCACAGGGGGCTTTGCCTTCTCCTCTGGGGTCACCTGTCTGCAAAGAGCCTCTTGGGGTAAAAATCCAGAGACAGACACTACAAATCCATCCTGTGCCAGTGCAGCCCAAACAGAAAAGTGTTATAATACTCTGTAATTACAGTCAGCCTCAAAGGAGACGCTTTCTGAGGGCATTAATCAGCTGCTCAGCTCCTACAAAAGGAAATAATGTGATCTTTAAACAATGCTGGGGTTTAATTTGACTCAGCAGCAGCTTAGAGGTGTTTGTCCCTTCGCAAGAAGTTCCAGCTGTTTGAGAGTTTGACCACTTGGATGACAGAGGAAAAAATACATATATATGAATTTAAATGATGGTCCTGCCTAGTTTAGATACCTACAACTTTCAGGGTGAAGCACAGCCTTTTCCAGAGCAAAATGAAAGCAGCAGTTCTGTGCATCTTAGGCTGAAGAAGTTAATTAGTATGGGGGTGTTATTTAAACAGCTAAATGGGACTTTATTGGAATGCTAAAATGCATTTGGCCCAGTTGAGTGCCTTTTTCAGGAGTACCTGAGCTCCCTCCAGTTTAGAGGTCAGAGCTTCCCCTACACTTACTGGTTTTTAGCTTTCAGTGTCCTCCTGATTAAATTGTTGCTGTTGTGAAAGTTGAATATTTAGGTTGCATGGAAAGTAGAGAAATTGAATGTAAATTGAAGCTGCTTATTTTTTAATTTATTGCCAAGCAAAAATGTCCAGGGTTGTTAATTAGTGTCTCACTCCCAGCAGCAGGTGGGACAGGGCAGCTCCTGGCAGCATTTCAAGCATTCACTGTTGATAACATTTATGGCAGAATGAGCAATGTAAGACATTTTATTTTGCTGCTTCTCCAAAAAAAAAAAAAAAAAAAAAAGAAGAGAATGGGATAGATCAGTTGGAATTAAACAGCAGCAAAAGTGAAACGAGACATTTGTGGTTTCAGCTTCCTGGCTGCACTGGTGAGCTCTGCATCAGGGGGAATCAAAGGCAATTTTTAAGCAGCTCTTGTATGTTCTGCTTTGAAGTGACTGTTGTAGGAGTCTTTTAAAAAGCAGCTGAGGCGCATTTCTCAATTTTAGATACAGGGTTTGAAAAGCCACCAAGTAACTGAATGTCCCCGTGCACGTCTGTGAAGTTTATTGTGTGTAGAAGAAGGTACAGAACACCTCAGCTCCTACTGATTTCTTCTGCCATGACAACTGGGCTGATGGAAACAGCAAAATACCACTGGGGGTTCACAGGAATTGTTTTTTAGGTGCAGGGAAGTGCAACAGATTCCTGTCACTGTGCACTGGTTCCTCACAATTGTGCACAAGGGTTTGTAGCTCAGTGCTTGCACACTGCGTTTTTATCTTACATTCATGAGTTTCTTCTCCTCTCCTTTTCCCCTTCTTTGTTTCCAGCTTTTCCTCCTTTGTAGCCTCCTTCACAGTTTTCCACATTACTACCTTCTCCATATACAGTATTTTTCTTCTCTGGATTTCATTTCTTTTCTGCAGTTCTGTGTGGGGAACACAAGACTTCACAAGCTCCAGCATGGATGTCTGAGGAGTCACTGAATGATCAGGTGAAAAAGAAACCACATAAACCCCTATTTTCAGAGCTGCTAAAAGCAATTTATAAATTAATTGCACTGAGAAACACAAGGAAAGAGGCTTCATCCTGAGTTAAATGGATTAAACCTCAGCTTTGTCCAGTTGCACAGCAGCTACACAGCCACGACCCCGTGCACACCCCAAGATCTTCTTAAAAGTTACTCCTGTCGGACTCAACTCCCTCAAATCAGTATTTAAAATGTCCTTCAAAACCAAGTTGTCTTTGTTTTGACACCATTTTTTCCCTTTAATAATGATTCCCATTATTTTAAATCTCCGTAGAGGGGTGGCCAAACACAGAAGGTGCTGATGCCAAATCCATGGATGTATCCATGGCAGGAGAAGGAGATGACACAGGGAGGCTCAGGCTGCACTTCCTGAGAATTTTCTTAACAGCAAGAGACTCTGCTAAGAGTTATTTGATGGAATTTGTGCTGGAACACTCTGGAAAAAAGTTCTTTAATTTTTATGCATTCAAAGCTCTGTAGATTTTCACTTCAATTTGCTCCACAGAAACTGATCTGAATGTAAAGAATGCTTCAATCAACATGTTTTAGCATAAATGATACACTGGAAACATTACAAAACATTAACTATTCAGTTACATCCCAGGGTCCCATGGCTTTTATCCCACATACAATGAAATGTATGAGGCCTGGAGCAGGCTGAGAGGTAAAGGTTAAATTATGGATATGTATTCAGCTTTTGAGAAGTCTGAGAAGCTGTCAGGCCCCGCAGCCCCTCTCCCATGAAAGGCTTGTCAGCACGTGTTCCCAGAGCGGTGGGAGAGCCGCCCCGGCAGCCCGAGGAGCCGGGCAGGATGTCAGGAGCTGAAAGGCTGCAGAAGAATAGAACGAGTAGTGGTCTATAAACCCACTGTAACTCCTGTTTGTTCCTTTGGCACTGCAAAACCGCTCCAAAACAGAGGCCAACTGTTAACAGAGGCAAAGCCAACTTCATCTTTTGCAGGCTGACAAATGGTCATGTAAGTTACCAAATAACCCAAGACCTCGGGATTAAACTTCTCCAATTGTTTTCACATGATGCAACTTTAAATCTTTCTTTTGAACAGTATTAAATTTCCTTTCATTCCCATAAACTTCAGAAAAAGTTGACTGCTCTCACATTTCAGACTGTGACCCAGCTAACTTGCACTTTTCCCCTCTGCTAGTCTGGAGAACAGAATAATGAAATTCAGACAACAGTGACCAAATGTTATTCCGTAGAACTTTCCTTTTACAAAACAGATGAATACTCCTGGGCTCCAAAACACTGCAGGGAACAAAACTTTCAAACCTTATGGAAATAAAATAGTAAGCCTGTGCAGTGACTTCATCTCCTTTATCAGATCAGAGACATTTTCACTGGAGTTGAAATGGATTTAAGAAAATAAAATCAACTCTAAATAGAGGAATAGAATTAAAAAATCCCACTGAAGCCATTATTGAAACACTACTTTATTTAAAAACCCCACACCCGTGTGAGAGAAAGCTAAATTTCACAGAGCTCTAGAGGGAGAAAACATCTTCATCATCCTCATAATTGACATAATTCTTTGTTGCAGATAGAAGTGTGCTTTCGTAACACAGGAAAATAAACATTTTAGTGTTTGTGATTCACAAGGAGATAAGCAGATGCATTGTGTGCTGTGGCTGGGACAAAGGGCCATAGAGAGGGACCACAGACATTCTTGGGGGGCTTGGCCACTGCAGGGGCTGGAATTTCTCCCTGGAGGTGCTGAGCTCTCCAGGATCTCACTGGAACCCCACCAAGTCGGTGCCCTCAGCATCCTGCCAGACAAGCCCCTGTATTTACACAAGGAGAAATCCCCACTGTGCTGCAGCTCTGCTGCTGCTGGGAGTGGGATTGCAGTCACTTAAGCCCACTGCAAATTCAGCCACCAGAGTCAAAATAAAAGGAGCCAAAATATATAAATCCAGCAGACGAGGTTTATGGGGGAACGAAACCAAACATTCACCACGAAGATTTAGTGCAGCCAAATTGTTCTAAGTGAACGGGGTACCTCAGCTCGTAGTGGGGCACATCTCTGGGTTAGTGGTGTGCTAAACTCATGCTGATGGCAATAAAAGTTTTACATGCAAAGTGAGTGGAAAATACGAGATGGTAGATAGGACAATACAAGTCTATAACCCTGATACCTAAACCCTGCTCTGGGGGCTTTGCCAACCCCCCGCTAACTTCCATGCAAATTCCACCCGTGGATCCTCAGTGTTTGTCTTAATTGGAAGTCTTAAAGGTGAATTGAAATGTTGTTGGAATAAAAACCTGTTGAAGATGCCAAATCCCTGTGTAGACTTGCAAGTAAATAAATTGTAAAGGCTGACTAGGGGCCTTCTTATTAACCTGTCAAACCACCAGCCCTGGAATCTCTTTTTCTCCTGCAAAAATGGTGATGTACTCCTTCCTCTAATGATTGAAGTGTTTTACTGCCTCACGTGCCTGGCCACAAAGATGAGAATGTTTAGGAAGGTGATGAAATCTCCTTGTTCATCCTGAAGATGCTGTGGTCATTGCTGGCAGGAAGGGCTGGGGCTCCCTGCAAGCGGTGGGAAGTGATGGATTATGACAGCTGGGTGTAATATTTGTTCAGTTTTCCAAACTATTGCCTTAATAACCTTCTCTCTGAATCAGATTTTTTGAGGATTGGGTTGGTTGATTCCTTTTGGAAGAAGCAAACAAACTCTGTGTGAGGAACTTGAAAGTTACGGAGCAATTTCACCTGAATTTACCTGAGATGTTTTGCAAAAGGACAACTTGGTCATGCCCAAACTCTGCCATGAATCCATGCCCTTCTTTTCCAGGCTCCCTTCTGGAGCTAATGAGAAAGACATAAAATAATTGCAGTTTCCTCCCTAAAATAACTACAAAGCTCAGCACCTGAAGTGTGAATGGCCAGCCTGGGTGAGTGTTTGGAAGCGTCACGGTTACACACTTCTCCCACTGACTGCACCACGTCTGCTCCTTAAATGAACGCTTCCAAAGTGCCCAGCACAACGGATGTCAAATGGAATGAAAGGCTGGGGTGCCAGTTCAAAGGATAAAGTCATAACAACAACAAAACTAATGTGTAAGAAGCCTGCCAGTATTTGCATATGTTATTAAGTAGTTGCTGGTGTTGGTGTCCCATTGTCACCCTCCTTTTGCCAGAAGCGTGACATTATGTGTTATGGAGGTTATGTCATTCAGGGATGTGAAGAACAGAGTCCTCCTGACATACAAATATATGTATATTTATTCATATATATAAAATTCCAGTGTAATACACACATGAAAGAATTGTGGTCTGTTTCAAGGCTTTTCCTTTCATCTTTTCCCTAGTTTTCTGCCAATTTTCAAAGTGCTCCCAGACCACAGACTGAAGGAAATTATCTGAACAAGGCTGACCTGCACCTCCTGATGCTCCCTGTGCCATTCCCCAGGGCTACCCCCGTCCCCTGATCCCCACAGTGCTCCCTGCCACGTTCCCTGGGGCTGCTGAGCCTTTGCTTTCCTCTTAAAGCAAAGGAAAAATTCCACCTGAGGAGACAGAGCTGTTGCAAAGACTGGCACAAATCAGCTCCTCCTCACTGGCCTGACCTGCTGCCTTCAGGATAAAACTATTTATTCTCATATCTCCCGTCCCTTTTAAATAAACACATTGTTTGTGCTGCACTTGCTCCTGAAACTTCAGCAGAAAATAAAGCTGGCATCAAGTGGACGACATTTCCACCTGAGTTAGACAGAATTCCTTTCCTAAAGAACTCAGTGTAAATTATGTCTAAATCTTCCACTTTTAATGTAACAGCAATTGTTTTCCATCTTATGATTTAAAAATCCATGGTGAAATCAGATTTACACTGGGTCTTTCCATGGATGCACAGATTCTAGGAATTCGGGGAAGTTCTAACCTCACTTCCAGCTTAGACTCTGGAAGCCTGAACACGCTGGTGTAATTCCAGTTGAATTTCAAGTGGGCAAAGGATGATTTGATATGGCCTCAAAGGGTGGAACCAGAAAATCTGGTATAGATTAATAGGAATGTTAGTGAAAGCTGGAAAGGAAAACAAGGATTCTTTTCTAATGTGACATGATACTTAAGAACACACATTGTCAGTAACTACAAATGTGTAATGTTTCTCTTTTATTTTGCTGTACTTCTGACACGATTCTCATACAATACTCTGCTTATCATCCTCTTGTGAGGTTTATTGTACTTACAAATCATTCCCAGACAGCTTCTTTGCTATCTTTTCATTAAAAAAAAAAAAAAAATAAGAAAGTTTTGTGGATAATACATTTTCCCTGCGGGAACTAATTCCACAAAGATACTGACTACAAGCCTGTCGTTGTTTTAAAATATGTGGACATGTATCAAATGGTTGATTCTTCTCCCCAGAGTCACCTTCTGAAGCTTTATGTGTGCACTTCATCTCCCAAGCATCCTGAGACCATGGAGGAGAAACTCCAACTGTCCTCCCAAGCCAGAGCTTGTCCCTACCTCAAGTTCTTTTTGCCATCACATCACTGTGGATACTCCGTGCTATCCATTCTTGGGTCTTCAGGGCTGTGTCCACTCCAGTTCCTTTGTTTAATATATTTTTAGCTCTTCCACTGTGGGATGACAGACTGCAGCATGTTAAAGCAGGGAGAATATTTGTATTGATTTCCAAATGCTGCAGATTGAGAGCAGATGTACCACGTATTCCCCAAACGTATGTTTTAACTTTCATTTATGTGCTGTGCTGAGCAGTCTGCGAGCCAGGAAGTGATTTATATCTGCTAATTGCATGCACTTTGGTAGATTTGCAGCTAAAAATAAGTGGTTTGTTTTTTAATTATAAATGATTTATCCTCTCACGCTGCATGGAGCTAAAACTTCGAAGCTAAATGAGAACTTGGAGAATCTGCATTTAGTTTCCGCATCCACCACGGAATTTTTTTGTATCTTTAGTGGGTTATCCCTGTGCCCAGCTCAGAGGAATCTGGATCTCATGGACATCGTACTTCATCACACAACAGAGAGATGAAGGAAACACTTTTGTGTTACAGCTGAAGAGGTGCAGCAGCAGTTGCTGCCAAAAGCAGTGGTTCAGCGGAGATCCTGGAGAAGGGTCCCACTCACCTTTGCTGGATCCAAGACTCCAGCAGCTGTGGGGAACTGGGCCCAGCTGGCTGATCTGGGGAACATCGCTCCCATTTGCTCTCATCAGAGCGTTCATTGAACGCCCTTGCCTGGGTGAACACAAGGAGACACAGGAGGTGTTTTCTTGAGGGCAGCTCGCTGTTAGATCAGCCAGAAGTAACCTGAAATGTCACTTCGGAGGGTCAGGGCAGGCAAGCCTGGGCTGGTGCCGCAGCACCGCAACCCCAGCTGCACGGCCTGACCTTCCCGCTGGCACAGCTCGCTATTCCCGGTATTCCCTGTCTCCAGGAGAAGTGTCAGGTCCCTGAGGGCACTCATCGCTCTTAATGACTGCAATCCCACCCCACCTTGCCTGGGGCTCTCTTTAAGCTCAGCCCTGGCCCCCCTCGGAGTCTGTCCCTGCAGCATCCCTATGTCTGGCTACGGACCTTGCTGAGGACCAACTTCTCTGCTTGATCTCAGACCTGTCTCATCCCTACGGACCTGCTGGCAACCACTACGCTGTGTCCCAGTGCCTGTTGCTGGAACGGCTCCTGAGGGATGGCCCCTGAGCTGTTGGTGATTCTCAGCTTGATCTCAGACCTGCCTCGCCACCTGAACTTTCCCGATAATCTTGGCTGAAGCTGGGCCTGCCTTGTCCACCTGGATTAGGGGTGGTGCTTCCAGGACCTAAACTGGCAGAAACTCGGGCGCCCAGGTCCCAGCAGCTGACAGTCCCTTCCACGTGTCACACCAGATCCTAAAACACATCAAGTTTGGCTCTTCTTGTCCATTTCATCCATGTTTGTTTATTGGTCAGTTTTCCCGAGGAAGGGGATAATCTCTTGTCCTTGCTCTGGCTGGTGAGAGGAGGAATATGTGCATGTTTGTATGTGTGAGGAGAAGGTGGTTCCAGACCTCAATCTCCTTCCCTAACATGCTGCCAGATGTTTATCTGGGTTTCTTCCTCCTCTTGAAACTCTATTAGTGTCTGACAAGAAATACAAGATTCATATGGCAGAAGAAAAGCCTAAGGGATCTGATCTAGCAGGAAGTGAGGGGGAAACTCCTTTAATCTTGTCCTTGTTTCCACTCTACTTATGAGCTTTTTATTAAACAGTTGCTGACTTTCGAAATCCTAAACCTAATCTAAGCATCCCAGGAATGTGATCATTCTCCTGGATGGAAAGTAGTTATCACTCCTAGGAGCTTCAACATTTGGCAGTGTCCTCCAACTCCAGCAAAAATGTTATCCACCACTGCACGGGAGAACTCCAGCCCTCCTGCCCAAAATCTCAGTTTCTGATCACCAGAGAGAGGGAAAAGCATGTTTGGGGTCTGGGCTGGTTGACAACGTGAGGATCTATCACAATTTGAACTTGGCGGTCTTGGAGGTCTTTTCCAACTTCCACAATTCTGTGATTCTGTGCAAGTCGCTCCTCTCCAAGTGCAATAATCCCACAGACTGCGGTTACTGTATGAGGGACAGAGCCCTGGCAAGGGGAAGGGATGGAAACCTTTCCAGTGTGGATGACCGTGCACTGGAACAGATTGTCCAGTGAGGGTGTGGATCTCCCTCACTGGAGATATTCCAGAACCCTCTGGATATAGCCCCATGCCATGTGCTCCGGGATGTCGGAGAAGGGACGGCGCACCAAATAACCCGCTGTGCTCCCTTCCAGCTCGATTCTGTGTCTGCTCACAGCTTGGACTCGATAATCCCGGAGGCGATTCTGTGGAAAGCGTTCCCCCCCAAGTGCGACAGTCCCGCAGGGACCGTATGAGGGGCTGCCGCTCGGGAAGGGGAAGAGGAAGGGGAAGGGATATCCCGCACCGCTGCCCTCAGAGCTCCGCCAGGGCCGCCCCGGGGCGGCTCTGAGGGCGGGCGGCTCTGAGGGCGAGCAGCTCTGAGGGCGAGCGGCTCCTCCGCGGCGCCGCCGGCCCTGCGCGGGGACAAAATGGCGGCGGCGGCGGGTGCGGTGGGGCGGCCGCGCGGGGGCGCTGCGGCGCCGGGCAGCGCGGGCGGGCGGTGACAGCGGGCAGGGCTGAGGGCGGCGGCGGCCCCGCTCCCTCCCCGCCGCGCCGCCTTCCCCGCCCGCCGGCACAGCGCGGGACGGAGGAGCGGCGGCCCCGCGGTGGATGCGGGAGCAGCGCCGGCTCAGGAATGCAGCAGCCGGGCGGCGCGGACGGGAGCCTCCCGCTGCTGCTCCCGCTGCTCCTGCTGCTGCGTGCGGGCAGCCGCGCCGAGCCCGGGGACGCCACGCAAGGTAAGGGGGACGCGGCGGTCCCGGGGTGGGATGAGAGGAGCGGGGCCGGCACCGAGGGGAGCCCGGCGGCTCCAGCGCTGCCCCCGCGCCGCCTCCCGTTAGCGAACTCGGGGGTTTATACTCGGTCTGTGTTTAATTGGTTCGTAAAAAGGCTCTTTCCAAGTGTTGGGGCCAGTAAGCATTCTCGGCGTAACCATTCCCAGGCGGTCCCGCTTTGCGGTCCCTGATTGATGGTGCCCGAGGTGTGTTGTCACACTGGGGACTTGTCCCTTAGATCCGGCTCTGAGGGCATGTTTTGCCATCTCACCCCCCTTGTACTCCTAAAAAATGTTTGTTTATCTATTTATTTATTTTCAACGAAAAGAAAGCGTCTCCGTTTTGTTGTTAGCGAGTGATATTTATCGCGCGATCCTTCTGCTTTATCAGGGTTCCGATTCCAGCCTTTTTGCGAGTGATTTACGTGTAAAACATAGCGTAGCCCAGGCGTAAAGGGACCTTGGAATCGGGATAGCTGGAATTGGGCAAGGACTGATTCCTTCAGGCCAAGTCAGTAAAAAGTGAGCAGTGTTTTTGGACGCCTGCATGAGAATTTCACTGAGAGTTGGATATACGTGAGCTGCGGCTCCTCCGAAGTGTTTTGTGGTGGGTACCTCAATCGCAAGCCACCTCAGAGAAGTCCTGTTGATCATATGCCTCTATTTAATATCTAAAGAAGTGAAAAAAGTCAATGCTAAAGAGAGAAAGTTGATGAAAAAGCCAAAATTGAACCCAAATTGTAAATACTGTGGGATAACTGCCTTTAAAAAATTGCTTGTAGCTAACAGATATAACTCTGTTGTCGTATCCCTCCCTGTGCCTGGATTTCTGCCGGTGTTCCAGCGTGTCCCTAAGGATGCTGTTCCCGGGACCGTGTGCGAGGAGTGGATGTGTTGGAATTGACTTCCCGATGTCCCAGTGCGGCTCACAGGAGTCTCGTGATGCGGATTCAATGGCTGGATGGGTTCTTGCTTGGGGTCGGAATTCTTCATGGCATCTCAATGGGAAAATTTTCGAAAGTTGATTTCTAGTGTCTCCAGGGAATGCTGTGTGTGCCTAACAAAGAGCTGTATTCTTAAAAGGGAAAAAAGGCCATTTCACCCCTGGTTTTTCCAGATAATTTCAAAGCTTTAGGGCCATACAAATTTTTTGCATGTTTTAAAGAGCCTGGAAGGGAAAAATAAAACCCTATTAACATAAAGCAACTGATCACATCGGGTCTAAAACTGACCATTTCTTATTTCCTGTGGATTCTGCTGGGAAGTATCTATCAATGTATGAATTCAGGTTTATGTGAATATATTAATGTAGTCATTACTGTACAGGTCATGTAGTACAAGTTACACTGAGAGGGGTTTCAGCTCAACATAAGAAATAATTTTTTTTTATGGTGAGAACAATAATTCACTGGAACTACCACCCCAGGGATGTGGTGGAATCCCCATGGCTGGAGGTTTCCAAGGTGGGACTGGATAATCTCAGCCAGGCTCCCTTTCCCACAAAAGGCTGGACCAGGTGATCCTTCCAGTTCCCTTCCAGCCTGGACTGTGATGTGTGATTATGTACAGTTACTTTCCACAGTGAAGTATTTCCTGCATTTTAAATACTCTCTTTGGCAAATGCTTGCAGCGTGGATTCATGGGCAGATCAAGTGATTTACTTATTTTATGTAGATAGACATCTATCACATGTTCAACCACACACTATGTTTTCCCCCAAACGAGGTTTTGTGGAAGAATAAGGGAACCTGAACATCCAACACTAATTAAAAAACCAAACAAAGAAAAAGCCGGTTCTAAAAAGTTTCACAGATTTCTTTAAGGTAACTAATGGTTGGGTAAATAGGTTTTGCTCCATCAGAAACCCAGCCTATACAGAATCTTCAGTCTCTACCCTTTAACCCTGACATTTTCAAGAGGAGAATGTGGACCACTGTCTCCTGCTGCTGCCTTTCTGTCCATGACCTTTCCTTGTAGGGAGCAAAACAACCCCAAAAGCTTTGTACATTCACTGCCTTTAACTTGTGCTCTCCCCAAGGGTGCTCACGGGCTGGCCCAAGTGTTCCAAATAAAAGCACAAAGTTAATGTCAATTTAAGGAACAGCAACTCTCCAGCTTGGATGTTTTTTGCAGTATGTGGCTCTGGATATTCCCAGTTCAGCTTGATTATTGTTCTTCCAGATCATGTAACTTTGTGAGGAGTTACAATGACAGAAGTGTGAATAATAGAAAAACATTTTAAAAGCATGTAGTAAACCCACAGATCGCTAGATTGTGTTTTAGATTGTAGGGATGCTGCCGATTTCCTTGAAAGTTGTGAGATAAAGTTCCACAGCTCTTGATTAGTCCCTGTGGTTAATTGTTTCATCCCCGGGTCACAGGCTGCTGCTTCAGCCACTATCCAGGAATGAGTTTAAAAACAAACAAAATGCTTTTGTTGCCTTAAGCCTCTAAGAGGATGAAGGTAGATGTCATTGTTTGAGGTTGTACCCTTGTATTTCTTGACAAAAGTGGCTTGAAGTAGCAGCAAATTATCTTCAGGACACCGTTTCTTTGTTTCTGTAATTAACTTCTACTGAAACTGCTGTGTTAATTATGTCCTCGCAGGGATTTAAAGGGTTGCAAATGAGAGTTGGGCAGGGGAGTATTTTAAAGCTTGTGTATGGATTTAAGTAAGGCAAAGCGAGGGGAAAAAAGAGTTTCCCTGAGGTGTGACACTGGATCCCGCTCTTTGGAAACAGATGTAGAAATCCAGCAGTCTGCTGGGACTCAAAAGAGCACCTCAGAGTTGAAAACTCTTTTCAGAAAAGTCTCTAACTAAATGCAGCTGCTTTGCACACAGCGATTGCCTTGCAAGCCAGAAACATGTAGAAAGTTAACTCAGACAAAAGAAAAAGTGTGAACCTTTCCTTCCCCACGCCCTGTAAAAAAACCCCTCAGTCATCCTCAGCTGCAAATTCCATGTTCACACAGTTGTTGAGTGAAATGTTGTATCTCAAACAGTTTTTAGGAATCTGCTTGACTGAGGTTCTTTCTGCTGTCTCGGTGGGATGTCCTCACCTTGCCGTGGGTGTCCAGGTGATGGGTGCTGGTGTTTCCCAGGGGAAATTGCTCCCGGAGCCGAAGGAATCGCGGCAGCCCTGGCACAGCTGGAGAGTCTCACACCCGGCCGTGCGGAGGTGGAGGTGTGACGGTGATAACCCAGCCCGCCTTCTGACAGACTCCTCCGTATTGAAACACTTAAACGAGTATCAAATCAAGTTATTTTGCTGTTAAGATGCTGTCTTTGATCCGGGTTTCTGCTTTTAAAAATTAGCAAACCCCGTGCTGTGTCTTGAAACCGACTCCCTAAAGCTGAGCTCAAAGAAATTCTGGGTTGTGTGGGGCTGCCTCAGTTGAATAATAAAGTGACTTCATAGGGCTTTTGTCATCCCGGTTTCTTTTTCATTGTAATCAAGGAGATATTGAAAGTCAATGAATCTGCACATTTATAAATGGAACAACAGTGAAATGAATAAATGAGAGCAGTTGTCTATGATTCTTTGTAAATGACAACAGATTTACTGGTGTTAGCTGAAGGATGCTTCTGTGGGGGTGATGATTGCAGTTTTACATCCTTTATGATGAAGTGCTTTAAAATTCCTGAAGTTCTACATTTGGTGTAAAGTTTCATTTGGTCAGGTGCTGCAGAGGAAGTTACAATTTTTTTTTTCTGGCTGTTTACAAGCAGAGTCACTGCTGTCCTTGCCAGGAGTGTGGCATGTGAGAGGCTTGGACACGTTTAATGTAATTTAATTGGGCTGAAACGACAGGATGGACAGTGAAGTTTGCCAAGGTGTAAAAATTGAGTAATTTCAGCTTAAATATATATCACTAGTGTGTGATGTAATAATAAAGCTCTAAATATTACTGTTATTTAATAGCAAAGTTCTTTGAAGTCCCCCAGGGAATAGAATGTAAAATAAAAGAACTTGCCTATATTTGGAATCGAATGCAATGTGATATTGAAAATTGTGCTCTGCCAAATTCAGGCAGCTTGGGGAAAAGAAGTAGCTTGAGAAAGGAACCCTTCAGTGAGGAAAGCAATAACCCAGGCTCCTCAGCCTGCTTCCATGCCAGCATCCCGGGGTGAGGAAGATTGCTTTCCAGGATCTCCTCCTGAAGTGGAGACAGTGGAGTGCCACTGTTTCCAAGTAAATCTGCAGGGCAGTCTGTGAAAGGAAGGTCCTGGTGCCTTGTGGAAGGAATCCCATGGTTCATGGTGCCGGGATGGACACAGATTTGGAGGTTGATTGTTAGGTAGGATTCCTGAAAAAACAGTGCGGCGTGGTCACCAACAGGAGCAGAAAGGCACGGCACTGCCATGCAGGAGGGGCTGACAGGGATAAATGGGCTGCGGGGCCAGGGCTGTGCCGTGTACAGAGCCGGCCTTTCCCTGCTGTTTCTCAACAAGTCCTTACGTGGGGTTCACGCACAAGGCAGGAGCAGAAGAAAGCTCAGGTTAAGGCTGCTTTGTTGCTTCACCGAGTTCCTTGGAGTTTTTGTGCTCGATATCCTGTTCTAACTAACCCCTTTGGAGAGCTGTGTGGAGTCTGGTTGATCAGAGAGGGTAAAGGACAGCAAAAAATGGTCTTGCAGGGCATGTCCTGTACCGTGGTGTTGGTGGGGGCTGGGTGCCGTGTTCCTGCTGGCTGGAATGTGCCAGTTTGGTGGTGCTGGTCCAGGCCTGGCTTAACCCACCTGGGCCCTGCTGAGATCTTCTGATCTCTTTGCTCTTGTGACCAGCGACAGCGCTCTGGGAAATGGCTGAGGCTGAGTCAGGGGAGGTTTAGGTTGGATGTCAGGAAAAAGGTTCTTCCCGCAGAGGGTGTTTAGGCACTGAACGGGCTCCCCAGGGAATGGGCACAGCCTCGAGGCTGCCAAGAGTTCCAGGAGTGTTTGGACAGTGCTCTCAGGCACAGGGTGGGATTGTTGGGGTGTCTGTGCAGGGCCAGCAGTTGGACTGGATGATCCTTTTGGGTCCCTTCCAACTCAGGTTTCTCTGATTCTATGATGTCACATTGGAGACAGGAATCCTGGGCCTATTTATTGTGCCTTGGGAACACTGAAGGCAAAGAAAATCTGTCTGCTCTTTGTGTCAGGGAAAGCTAAAAAAAATAATAAATGAGGCAAGTCCCTGTGTGTACAGGCAAGCCACTGTCCCCAAGAGCTGGGGCAGAAGTGCTGGTAACTTTGTGCAGATGTTCCACGGTCCCTCTAAGCCCTGCTGATGCTCTGGGCTATACAGAGATGTGCTTTCACTCACACACAGATTGAGTGATATTTGGGACTAGCTCACAGATATTTGGGACTAGCTTTAAGTTCAGACTTTGCTGTCCCAAAATGCACTGGGAAAGTTTCAAAACTGGGTGAGTTCTTGAGAAAAGTTCGTGCAGGCTCCGGAAGAAGCCTGTATTTTATTAAAAGCTTTTTTTCAAGCTGCTCAGGTCATGTGCTGAAACTGATACGGCATGAGGGCTTCCTGTGACCTTCTGCTCCTTCCCTCCCAGGGCTGTCCCTGGTGCGTCCCCCTGTCCCGTTCCCAGATGCTCTGTCTGTCTGCAGCAGAGCCCTGAACATCTGCTCCAGGCAGATCCAGGAAGGAGCTGGAATGGTGGAGCTGTGAGCCGGAGCACAGCAGCAGGCCATGGGAAATGGAGAGATCAGAGATAAGCGAGGGAAAGATGCTCGGCAGCTTTATAACCTCCTCACACATTCCCTCCAGAGACTGGGAACAGAGCAGGGGATGGTTTTCCTACCCTGGGAACTTGAGATTGGCTCTGGAAGGATGTGCACTTCCACAGTCACAGTGTGAACATTCCTCTGCAAAGCTGCTCTGGTGGCCCAGTCCCCCCTGAAGATGCTAAGCCGAGCCTTAAAGGATGGAGGGTGTAAATGCAATGAGCTGCCTGAGGGTGTCCACAGTGTGGCTGGTCCATACAGAGCACCATGGCTACTCCTGCAGAGTGAGAACACGTGCTGGAGAACGAGGGATTGGGGTCTGGGTGGCCTTCATTTCAAAATTCTGGAGGGCCTTTAGCTCTTACCATGTTGACATCCACTCTTGTGGAACATTTAACTTATAGAGGGGGTTTGTTCTCTCTCTTTATTCAGTTTCAGTCATTCTGTCCTCAAAGATAAGTGTGACTGTGAACACACAGAGGCCTCTAGGAGAACACAGAAGCTTGGCCAAATGATATAAAAATAAAATCAGTGTTAGAACTAAGATTAGATCTGGTTTTGATCAAGTGAGGTCCTCTTTGCAAGACCTCTGTCAACCTTTCTCCTCATGAAGGGGGATCATCCTCTTTGTACAGAGAATATCTCACCTGTGGCACCTTTATAGAGTTAATGTATATCTGACCCCTGTGCAGTCTGCACTGTATTTACGACAGCTCTTGCCTCTCCCAGTTTTTCCTGTAAGGGGTCAGTTATCATGGGTGAACATCTCTTCTCCAAAATTAACTTGGCTTCAAATGAAAGGAAGTGTCTTTATAATTGTTTTGTTTACTGTGAAGTACTTGATGTGCTGTATAAGTAACAAGCATTCTGTGTGTTTTCATTTTACGGTTTTTTTGGTATATGTTAATTATTCATTCCATATGTTTTGATTCTTCTTTATAAAACACATTATCTCTCTGTGAATTTAATGAAAATCCGTGGCATGATGGAGACATCTCTTTTTCTCCAGAATGTGCTGAGTGGAGAGAGCAGCACGTTGAGCTCTGCTTTCAGTGTGTCTCACCTACAGTGGCAAGAGGTCATTGAATTCCCAGCTGATTGTCAGGAAGATGGATTTATATCATTAAATGCTTTCAGGAGGCCAAGGAATAACTCGTGGTGGACTTTTGCTTCTGCCTGCTGGCATCTCTGAGGCTGCAACACTTCATGCTCACCAGAGGATGTTTCTGAACTGAGGGCCCCTGACTTTTACATTCACTTTTCTTGGCAGCCTGACAGAGCCCAAGTCTGGCAACCTTTGTAAGTGAGATGCAACAAGCCTCACTTATTTCAGCTATTGCTCTGTCACTGTGTTTTTAATTTACTGTAATTCAATAACTGACACAATGCTGGAGTAAATAAATGGGCTGTGAACATTCTCATAGACCTTGGGCGTCCAGCTCAGGGCAAGATTTAGCTTTTAATTAACACTGTCCATGAGATTTATTGTTAAAATTGCATCCTTTTAAATAAGTCAATCTGAAGTTGATTAAGAGATGAGTAATTGAAACCTGCTGTGGGATAACAGAATGCATTCTAGTGGATGCAGCAGTGCATTGGAGCTCCAGACCCCTTTTCTCCTGAGTTTTGGGTCATTCCCATAAGCTGGATGTTGTCGTTATCTTTTCTGTACAGGGTTTGTTGCTGTGTTGAAAAAAAAGTGTTTTTCAGTATATTAAGAACAGTAGCATTTTACCTGTGTATAAAGTGCATTCTTAGTACAGCAGAGAGCTTTAGGAAGGCCCTGGGACACCCTGGTGAAAACCCTTAAAGGGTTTTTGCTTCTTTCAGTCCCTTCTGCTACAGAAATTCTCCAAAAAGAGGCCCAGGCAAGGGAAGAAGCTGTAAAGGCATTCTCTCACTATAGGGGAATCTTCGTCATTAGCAAAATTGTATTTCATCAGGGATTAAAAGAAAATACTGATTTTCTTGTGCTGTATAGGGAGAGATGCTATCTGATTTTCCCTTTTCCTTTTGAGAGCCTGTTGTAGGATGTGATTTATGTTCTTCCCTTCTCCGTTTGTGATTGATCTTTTTTTAAATCCTAATGAGTATTTCTGACTCTGTGTAGTGAACCCTGAGCAGCAGTAAAATGTTCACAAACTTGAGAGTATTTTATGTGCAGAACTTGAAAAATTTTCTCTTAAAATCTGCCTCCTACTTTTCCCAGCAGCAAATACAGTCCTGATATGAGGAGCTGTATGACCAACCCCTCACCCTTCAGGCTGGAAACCTCCAGGGAATGTCAATATCAATATTTTGTTGGTTGAGCTGTTCAGGGTGAGACAAATTAGGTTGGGCATTAAGTGAACTGGCCCATTCCTTCCTTCCTGAACTGGTTTCACTGGGGAGCTGCATTTGGCACTGATCACACTTGTGGCTCTGCTTTCAACATTTCTGTAGGTCCTAATGGTTCTGGGGAGGTTCTTTGATCTGTCTTGAAAACTTCAAAAGTTGAGAGTTGGTACTGGGGGAAGGAAAAAAAGGTGGTCTCGGTGTCAATAGCAGGTAAAGTGAATTTTCAGGGAATTTCTTCAATAGAGAAGGAGAAACCACCTGCAAACGGACAGCTTTTCCTTGCCTTGAGGCCTTTGGTTGGGTAACAATATCGCATGGTGGAAGTAACTCCTGTAAACAGGACACCTTTACAAGGGTTTTTGGGAACCTGAACATTTAAGGTTGCTCTTTTGTCACTTGTGGGGCATGATGAGTTCTCTCATCCAAGAGAGAAGACTCAGTTCTGTTCAGTTCTCTCATCCAAGGCCATTCTGAAGACTCTGGGCTTGGAGCTCTTAAACACTGGGTGAATTTTGTCTCTGTTATATTTATGGTGGAGCACCTCTGGTACATCCAACTTTAAAAATCCACGAGTAGCTCCAAGAGCAAGCCCCCTTCTCAGAAAGTTTTGACAGAACGCAGCACCAAAGTCTTAACTGGGGTTGTTCTCTGTCAGTAAATGAGTGAAGCTGTGGCCTCAGGCATCCCAGCCCATCCAGCAGGGTCACAGCAGGGACAGCAATGCTGGCACTGCCTTTGCTTTGGGAAAATCAAGAGTTCAGGCTTCTGCACAGGTTTGTACATCAGGTGTTGTTTATTTTGTTGTCAGCTCTACAGAAATCCCCTACCCAAACCCTGTAATTGTCGGATGTTCTGTTATCCTATTCCTGCTGCCAGTTATTATCTCCTGAGATTATCAAGGGTAACTTCACCTGGACTAATTGTAATAACTGACAAGGCCTGAGGGGAAGAATTCTGTCTCGGCAGTGCAGGGAGGGATTAAGTGTGTATATATTCCATGTAATTTGCTGAGAGGTGTCTATGTACAGATCTGTCAGAAGAACTGTAAAATCATTTGAAATGTTGCAAGGGATGGATGTGTGGTGATAGGAGGCTCAACTTTCTTTAGCTTTTGTTGCGTTATCCCACTGAAGTGAATTTTATGGGCTTTTTTCTGCCCTTGCCTGTATAAGCTGGTGTCAGGCTCCTTGAGAAGGCACTTATGTTCTTGAAGGATTATTGTGCTAATTTAGCTTTCATTTCATCAGGTACCAAGGCTTGATATTATCCTGCTGTTGTTGCTGTGCTCTTACTGGGAATTACTGACACCAGAGCTGTTGGGGATTACACTGAAGATGGCTGAGGTGCAGCACGGGAAATAGTTTTTGATCTCTACTTGCTTTGCTGTTTTAAAGAACCTGCAAGATCCTAAAGATCCTGGTTATGGCTCAGTCATCCAGCAGTGCTGATTAAGACAGTCAATCTGAGCAGCAGAGCCTGACAGATTTTCTGCCAGAATCCTTTAGAGGATGCATGTAATGAATCTTTTACTAACTTTAGTGGGCAGTTGCTTTCAGCCAGCTGAAATATTTCCTGTGTAAAGGAAGACAGGCTTTCCACGTGAAAGTCACGATGTGCCCACCCCTGGTGTGGGATATTATTGCCTTAAAAGAACCCCAAAGAATGAACTCAGTCCTGCTAATGATGGTACTTGTTACTACTACACAAAGAAAGTACACTGAAAATTTACTTTGATGTATTTTCCTTATTTTTAGAATCAAATCCAATTTTTTTTCTCCCTAGAAAATGCTTTTGCTGCTTTGTTTCCAGACACTTTTCATCCAGCAGAGAACCAGTGCAGAGTGTTCTGGAATACTTTATCCTGAAAAACAGGGAAGTGCAGCTCCTCTCATGGACTTTGTTGCACTCAAAGTACACGTGGTGCTTAAAGAAATGGGAGAAGTGTTTTGTTTTGCTCCATTACACTGCTACAACTCATGGGTGTCCAAATGGCCACTGGTACCACCGAGATGGTTTTTGTCTGTGGGTTTTTGTCCTGTGGGTTTTTGTCCTGGGGTTGTGCCGGTGCCCTTTTCCCAGAGCTGGGAAATACCCGCTGCAGAACGCGTGAAACTTGAATACTTGGGATTTTGTCTTCAAGCAGGATCTAGTGTTCCCTTTGCTTCCTGCACCAAATGCCATGGGAGAAGGGATGGTTTTGATCTGTGTGTGCTGTGGGGCTGGCTCGGCTTGCAGGGATGAAAGACGAGCATCACTTCCAGTGCTGGCTGTGGGAGCACACGGGGTCGGTTCTTCCATGGCTGGCCCAGGGCAGGACAAAGCCAGGGCTTTGCATACAGGAAAAAAGCTGCTCAGGGGGGATTGGATTTCTCCAAACAAAATATTATCCAAAAATATTCACGGGGTTCAAATGAGCAGCCAAATGCAAATGGTTGCACTTTTTGTTCCATATATGTTCTCATGCTCTCTACCAACCTTAACCATAATACCCCAGTTTTTCCTCCAAAAATGTGTACTAGGAAAATAAAAGGCATCCGATTTGTGTGCTAATAAATAATACAGAATTCAGTTAAATCCTAATGAAAAGACACTGTTTCTGTGAGGAATATTTCTCAGACTGAATGTGGGATTTGAAATACTTTCCAAATTTTAACTCCATTTGTGTGTCAGGAAAACATTTGCAGTACTTGGTGAAAGCTGTTGCAACTTGAGACAATATTTGTTCTTGAAACCTATATTTGATAATTTCATGTGCAGTTCAAAGAGAGCAGTAGTTCTTTGAGCAAGAACTTTTCACAGTTCGAAGGACTATAAAGATAAAAAAGGAAAAGTTTAATGCTGTGTGTTTAAATTTTGACTGGGAAGCAACTCCTGTTTCAGTCTCTTACGTGGCTTTTTTTGGCTTTTATTACTTTTCTCATCACTGCACAGAGTTCTGAAATGAGTGATTTTTGTGTATGTAGAGAAAGGATTTTATAATCTTCAGGATTTTTCCGTTTTGCCTGAATCTATCAAACATTTGTTCAGATGAAGTGAAAGGGGAGGCAGCTTCAAGTGTTTCTTTCCTGTTGCGCAGAGCTTGATCCTTTCTTGAGTTCTGCAGAATTTCCTACTTTGAGCCAAACTAGGAAACATTTCAGATACTTTGTGCTCATTCATCTTTGATGTTTGGGATTTGGGACTTCAGTGGTTTATTTTGGACATAAGCCCAGGTGAAAATGTGCTGGAAAAGGGGTGCACCTGGCAGGGGAGGGTCTGGCAGCCCTTTTCTGGCCTGCACCAACACCTTCTGACCTCGGCCAGTTTTAATCCAAGATATTTCGGGGCTTTCCATCTCATTTCTGGATACTGGGATGTCTGAAGATGCACAAGGGTCACCTCTGGAGAGCACAAGCACTAAATATTTGGAAATTCACTGTTTGTGCCTGCTTGCCAGGGTGGATTTTTTGTTATTTTTTGGGGGGTTTCGTGTTTTAATGACAAACTTGCCCTCTGTGGGACCAAGCTGTTTGAGCTTTGGAGGCGAAAGTGCACTGAACTTTGGGATTTGCTGTGTCTTTGGTAAAAGGCTTATTCAGAAGTGCTGGGAGGTTTGAAGGCACCATCCCACAGTGCAGCTGCTTTTTCACTCACATTCCTTCGGAGGAACAGAGCACACTTGGGACTGTGCCTTTGAGCTGCTCTGATGGATCATTTCTATTGGCAATTCAAGGTCCTGGGGGGTTGTTTGGGTTTCAGTGGATTCTTGTGTCAGCCAACAACTGCTTCGATGTTTTCTATTAGCATCCCTTTCATTTTGGGAATGTGCTTTGCCTAATTGGATCTTTAAAGCCACAGGAGGATATTTTGACCAAACCTGTTCTTCCTTACACTCATGTAAATTCAGAAAAAACGCATCCTGTACCCGATGCTGTTAATGAATTGTTACAGAGTCCATGGGAAGTGCTCTGTCACATACTTTGCATGCCTTTTATTTTTAAAAAATTCTGTTTAAATGCATTTTTTGGTACACATGGGGCAGTTAGAGGTTTACCTGAAGCCCCTGATGTGGTGTTAGAGATGTGCTGTACTTCAATCCTTACATGCACATGAAGAACAGCAGAGAAACACAAGCCATGAAGTCCTGCAGCAGTGCCAGCTCCTCAGTTGGTTTGTGTTTACAAGCAGATGCTGCTTCTTTAATCTGGAGAGAGATTGGTGCATTATCCACAGAGAGGCTGATTTACCAAGAGATGCAATCAATTTGTTTCCAAGCACAGACATGTCTGGGCTAATACAATACAGGCACACCAATAACAGTGCACTTTTCAGTGCTTTCTTCTTGTTTTCCAGTTTTTACTGGCTGGGGTTATTAAAAAAAATTAAAAATCCATCTGTACCACTTTACTTTTTCAGGGAAGAAGGTACTGGGGACCAGGATTACCGATGTTCACATGCCCAGACCCTGTAGTGGTATTAATAAATGAAAAATCTGCAATATTATTTGCCATGGCAGCTACAATGACTGACCTGTTTTTCTTTCAGAAACTTTGTTTATATTAGAAGCTTTATATCTCAAATAAAATTAGTTTTATGTGAACGGGAACTACACTGGTGATGATTTAGTTTAGAAAATAATGTCAACACCCCAAAGGATTTCTGGGCTTTGATTTTTCCAGTGTCCAATGGAAGCCTTGGGTAGGGACTGGATAATGTCTCATTCTGACTTCTGTTGCAGCACACAGAGAAGTGTCTTGACAGCTTCCAAACCAATAATATCTTACTTATGTTTCAATATATGAATAACAGCCCAGGCTTTCTAGAGATTATCTTGCTGTAATGCAGTTCTGTGACATGCTGCAGCCAGATGAATGGAAACCCTTCAGCATTTGGAAGAACGGGAATATATCCCTTTTAGAAATGTGTGTTGTAGCAGGGATGTGCAGTAACATTGCTTCACTGAGCCACACTTGTGTTCTTTTAATTAAGAGGTGCAGTCAGCAGAGCACATGGTACTCCTTCCTCCTCATGCTGTTTCCTTCCTCTTTTCTAATCTCTGCTCTCCAGTGTGGTTTTTCTTCTTCACGGTCCTTGGGAGTCTTGTTTTTTCAAAGGGATCCCCTGCTGACTATTCCGAGGTCTGTTTCAGCAGTTTCTTCAGCTTGATTTAAAAGAAGTGGTTCCCTTTGATTACTGAACTCATTCCACTGCTGTCTCTTGGTGTCTTTGTGGTGGCAGAGATGGGGAAGAGGCCAAAGAGCTGCTGGTGCTTCTCTGTCCATCTGCTGTGGTGATGTCCTTGGGATCCCTGGTCTGTCACCGAGGCTGGGGGCTGTGACGATGAGTCTTGGCAGGGAGAGACTGGTGGGAGGCTGTTCTGGGCAAACTGGTGCTGGAAGAGCTGGAAAGTGGCGTTGCTGCAGAGGTCTCTGGTGGTTCCCAGCAGGCAAATCCTGTGGCAGGGGCTGGTGTTTTATCAGCCACAGCAAGAAGTGAGGACTCCTCCCGCTGATCTTCCCCAGGCAGTGGCTGTGGGGAGGGCAAACACCTCAAGCTGTTACCTCCTCCTCGGGGCTGGTTTGATTTCCCCTTTCCTATCAGCCTCCTTTGCCCCACTGCCTGCCTTTGCCTTTTTCTCTCTGTTGCCAGTGAATGGTGCTGATTTATTCTTGTCTTGAGGAAAACTTTGAGAACAGCAACTCCCCTTTTCATTTAGTATCTGCTGGTTCCTAGATGGCTGTGGTGGCAGAATCTCAGTGCTCAAACTGGGGCCATCTGTGTTTGTTCAAGGAACAACAGGGGATGCAGCGGATGGGAAAGAGATGAAGTTTGCTGAGGCACCAGGAACTGGCAGGGTAACTTAAAGAAAGTGTTAAATAACAATCACTGCTCAAGGCCCCAGTCCAGCGGAGCACTTACCCATAGATTGGAACTGTAAACAGTGCAGCTGATTTACACGGGCCCAGTTCTGTGTTTAACGTTAGATCCCGCCTGAGTGCCTTCCTGGAGCACGGCCTAAGTGAGTGAGACTTGGAGTTGTTTTTCATTTACGGCAGTGAGACTTGAAAGCGAGACCTGGCTGGTGCTTAGTGGTGTCCTGGGGCATCCAAGAGCTCACAGGGGCTTTTTAGGGCTCTACCCCTGCTGCTGCTTTTCCTGCCCCTTGCAAATGTGCTGCTTTTTCCTGCTCCCAAGTCCGATGACTTCTGCAGAATGGGAATCTGAAAGATGCAAATCATTCATTGCATGCCAGAGGAGTGGTGTCACTGGTCACGTTTTTTCAAGGGCCTCAACCCAATTTGGGTGGTGGAAGAGCAGGGAAGGAGCAATAAAAGCAGTGATGTGGAGGTGTCTTTCTACTTTGCTGGCATTAAATACATGCACAGTTCTCAGTTGTATGGAACTGCACATAAAACTTGAGGTGAGGCTTGAAAAATACAAATGTAGATAATATCTTTTTGTGAATCTTCAATCCATTTTAGAAGAGTTTCTTAAGGAAATGGGCTTTTTTCGAGCAATTCTTTTCATATGACTTTGATTAGTGGGAGGAACTTGCTTAGTGGGTCGATCCCACAGACTCTTTTGTGAGTTATCTTTACTCCAGAGGGCTGAGTGCTGGCTCCAGGGAAATCTGCCCTGCAGGGAATGACTCTGCTGCAGGTTTGCCATGGACTCGCAACAATCCAACTGAAGCTGGATAATAATGTTTACCCACCTGTGTAATACAAGTTCAGATCCTTGAATGAAAGGCCCCACTGTGCAAAAATACAGGGTAGCACTATTGGGGGGAGGGGGGCATTCTGTACCTGCAACTTTAGACTATTTACAGTGGATGCAGGGAAGGTTTCATTAATGAATAGGTGAGGTGTAGCTGGTTTGCACTCATGCAGGGTGTTGCTTTGAAAAGAAATAATATCGAAGAACAGCACTACAGTTGTCACTCTCTTAGTATTGGCAAAAATGTGCAGGATGGTTTTCTAATCCCTTAAGTGTGGAAATTCTACTGCTGAATATTCTGCCGACCTCTTCTCCTGGATTGTGTGTCCATGTCATTCCTGACTCTAAATGGCAACAGCAGGGAGATGAAGGGGAGGTGGCAGAGGAAAAACATCGCAGTAGTTGGGTGATGAAGAAAAATGAAGATAAAAGTCAAATTTGCTAATCAGTAATACTTCCAGAATATAATATTTATTGTGTGTTGTAGCTGTGGGGCCTGGACAAGGTTTATGGAACAGTCCAGGCTGTAAAAACTCTTGGGAAGGAAGAGGCTCCTTTCTCTGGAACTTCCCCAGTGTAGATCTCAGTGGTGGTGATGGCAGTGGTGAAACTCCAGCGACTAAAATAGGGACAGGAGTTTGCTTCTCCCTTCAATAGATATTCAAGAAAGATGGAGAGAAACTTTTACAAGGACATTTAGCAATAGGACACAGGGAATGGCTTCAAACTGAAAGACAGGAGGTTTGGGTTGGATATTAGGAATAAATTCCTCCCTGTGAAGGCGCTGAGGCCCTGGCACAGGGTGCCCAGAGAAGCTGTGGCTGCCCCTGGATCCCTGGCAGTGTCCAAGGCCAGGCTGGACGGGGCTTGGAGCAGCCTGGGATAGTGGGAGGTATCAGGGTTGAAACAGAATGAGCTTTAAGGTCCCTTCCAACCCAAACCATTCCAGGATTCCATGATTCTGTGTGATGAAGTGTGTGAGGAGGAAGGGTAGTGTGGGGCAGAGATTTGACCAAAAGTCACAAAACAGGTTAAAAATAAAGCCCAGGCTCTCCCAAGCCTGCAGCAGCACTTTATAAACTGCCCAAAACACTTCTTGAGAAGTAAATGAAATAATATAGAAAATTATGAAATAAGCAGGACCTCTGTTAATCTTCAGCCGTGGGGGATGTGTGTGCAGCACTCACTAAAGGCCCCTAGAATTGTTCCTACGGAAGCCTCAGGGCAGGAAATACACCTGACAAAGCTCTAATTTGGAGACCTGTGTAAAACACCTTTTCATAAGGCTTTGTTTCATATTCGCTTGGCTGAATCTCCTGACAAATTTTCCTCGAGCTTTACGTGCACAAACTGTATCGTTGTTTTGGAAAATGCAAGCCTGACCACTGTAAATGGGTTTATATTTCCAACAGGGCAGTTATTTAATTTCCTGTTGGAAGTCTGCAAATGTTGGCACTGTTCACTCTCTGGCAGGGAGCCAGAGGAGAGCACGGTATCATTAACAGGCTACAGCCCAGTGGAGATTTCTTTTGGTTCCATCCAAACTTTTACGACTGGGCTGTAACAAAATGTAATTTTTGATCGAACTTCATAAAGGCAGGCAGGGAGATCAGGGAAAAGGGGGTGACAGGGTGTTCTCTGGGATGAGAACAGCTTTTGTCCTTCCTTACCTGCTCTAGGGCTGGACTAATCCTCGTTTTGCTGCAGGTTTAATCTTGCTGTGTAGTTTTCCACTAAAGCCCCTCGAAATGAAGGCTGAGGTCTGATCCTGGAATTGTCTCTTTGGGTACAAACCCATTCCCTGTGCAGTTACCTTCCTTGGGATCCGTGGGCACAGTCCCTGTGGAAGGATGGGTGCCAAGAGTTGGGTCTCTGAAAGTCCTGGAGCCACCCAGGTGCATTCCCAAAGGATTCCTCAGCATCCAGAGGCCTGAGCTGTCTGGAAAATGCCATCTTTAGAGACAACAATTTGGAAAGCAAAGCCTTGTAAACAAAAAAGGTATTTTTGTTCAGAGTTTGTTTATAATACCCTGACTTAACTCAGCAGAAATGAATCAGACTGGTTTGCTGTGAAGACACATCATTTATTTTGGGTGCCTGGCACAGGCTCTCTGTACTTGATAATGCTTCAGGCGAGGCCCTTTCCCCATGTGGACCTTCTGGTGCCCCATTTCTGCTTCCCAGCGTTGCTCCTGGAATTCTCCATTCCAGTGCGGTTTGCATCAGGGACAAACTCTTAAATCTCCAGCTTGAATTAAGGGGAGCCAACTTCATTTTCTCCTGCGAGTTTCTCGCTTTGAAAGGAGCTATTTGTGAAAAACAAATGGTCAAATGATGTGGGGGGCTCTTCATCACTTGGGAGCCTTTAAATCAGGGCTGACTTGGGGAATAATGTGCTCACAGCTGCAGTGGGATGTGTGCAAGGACCACTGGATATAGGGAATCGTGGCATGTGTCATGCATGGGATCAGATTTAGGATTATTGTGGTCTCTCCTAAATCTCCCATAAAGCAGTACTTGAGTGTAATCTGTTTGGATTTCCCCCGCTCTGGGCTGGAGCAGCTGGTTTATCTCAGGGATCTGGGGATGGAAGAGGAGCTGCTCGTGGAGAAACATGCACAATTTCTATATTAGAGTTAATATTTGCACTCACTTTGCCTGGCTTAGGGGGGGCTGGAGAAGGAAAAGCTGGATGATGGAAAGCAGAAGAAGGATCAAAAGCAGGTTTTGACCACCTGCCATCCTTTAGTGTCGTTTCTTGAATGATGTTCTTGGGGCTGATAATATGTGGCTTAGGCCATTGATATGTGTTGGATCAGAATGGGAAATACCCAAATAAATTTTCTGTGTCAGAATATTAAGTTGGTTTTTTTCCCTGAGTCCTGAGAAATACGCAGTGCAGCTAAAGCATATAAAATAAACCCAAAGCATATAAAACATGTAAAAAATGATGTGCCTGGACTGATGCACTGCAAAGATGTACTTTCATATTTTTCTGATAACTTACTTAATAAAATCTGTAGGTTTTCTTTTCTTTTTATTCATTTTTTAAACAGATGAATGCACTTATCTGTATTTACATCATCTCCAGGCAACCCAGAGCGTGTTCTTTCCATATGCTCATGGAGCTTACAGCAGTAATAAGTGTAGAGGGACAGGAGACCCTCTGGTCCTTTACAGTTTCTTCTGGGTGTTAAATTTCATGCAGAAAATATGGTTCTTATTGCAGCTTGGCAGGCATCAGAAAAAAGCAAATCTTCTCAACGTTCCATCGAAAAGAAATACTGTGCACTCCATTTTTATTTCTCTGCTGATAGTATCCAGAAGTTACCAATTTTTTTAACAGCAGTTTTGATCAAGGAAGCTCAGAACTGTTTACAAACAATTTTTAATTTTTCACCGGGGCTTGCTGTGGGTTATGTATTTTTTTTCCTTTTAGATACATGTAGAGGAGTACAGGTTGAACAGCTTGAGATCCCAAAAGAGAACCCACAGCAGGTCTGGGAACAAAAGCTGGGCATGCCTCTTTTACCAAAATGTCAAGATCAAAGCATTTTTATTTATTCCTTTATTTTAAAGTAGTGTGGGACCTACCTATGTGTGCCATGTGCAATCATCTCATGTACATTAATCCTTACTCCTGAGCCCAAGCTTCTCAACCACTGCTTCCTATCCATGCCCTTCCCAATCCTGCAAAAGCCTCCTGCCATTCCCAGCTGCCCAGGTTGGTGCATTTGGGGAGGGCAGTGGGATGCTGACAGAAAGAAATCATTATCAGTTTGGTTTTGGAGTTGGTAATTATTTCAAAACTTGTCACCTTCACCTCATAAAATAAATGCATTTTGTGGCATTTCTTGAAATTGCCCAGCGTGGGGTTGAAATGCTCTTTTCTCAATTATAAAATGACAGAGTGCTCATAAATTTGCTATTGTGACTTTGGGATATATTTTAATGAACAATTTTGAATGATGGAGTTCAAATTCCTTAGGAAATAGGGATGATATAAAAATACTGTGATTTGTTAGACTAAAGTTCATAAGTAAGATCTTATGGGAAGCAAATCTGAAGGGACAAAGTATTTAAGGGACTCTATAGTTACTTCTGGAGAACATTATTATACTTTTGATTTGGGACTGCTGGGTGTGAATAAAAGAGAGAGAGAGGCCCTGGATAGGAGAGGAAGGTATTTTAAATCTGTGAATGAAATTGCCAGAGATAAGTACAAAAGTTTAGGATAAACACAGCAACAAAGTCAGAACAGCTGAGGCACAGAACGGGATTGAAGCTCCAAGTGATGATGAGGGGAGCAGAGAAAGAAAAAGCCAGGAGAAAATGCTGACTTGAGACTCAGTGCACAGGAAATGTTCTGGAGAGTGAAACCAAAGGCTGAAATCCTTAATGCTCTTTTTTTGCACTGCTTTTGACCCTGCCCTGAAAACCCAGCAGACACCAGGAATGCAAAGACATCAGCACTGCAATCTCAGTCTAGAATGAGAAAAAACACATAGGGAATACTTGGATAAATTAGATGTTTTAGGATTTCTCCTGTCAGTTCTTCAACCTCTGAGGAAGTTGCTCAGCCCTGGTCAGTCTGAGGAGTGAGAGACCCTGTGTGCTGATGGGGGGAAGCCTAAAAAATTGGGAGGGAAGCAAAAAATGAGTGTGAGGATTTCGACATCAATCTGCTTAACAGCAGATAAAGTATTTGCAAGCAGCTGGGAGATAACAAGGAGATAAATAGCAAGCTGAAATGGTTTTGTCAGGACCAAATCCTGTCACACCAACCTCCTTTCCCCCTAGAGCAGCTTATCAAGCCCCGTGGGGGACACGGCGACGTGTCTGGAGTTGGTGTAAACTTGTGATGGCAGGGACAGACACAGGGGCTGAGTGAAACTCTTTGTAAAGGCAGCACTGGAGTCATTTCCATGCAGGGAAAACAGAGAACTTCTAAATAACTGGAAAGCCTTGGGCCTGGTGGGTTGGTTCTTCTGGGAGCAGACTGGGAATGGGAGCAGCAGTTGTGCTGGAGGACTCCGGGTAGATGGGAAAAGAGGCAAGTTTCAAAATGATCTTGCTAAACTGGAGAAATAGGAGAAATATGATGAGATGGAATGAGTGCAATGTATTGAACTCCTGAAGGAGAAGTCACCTGTGTGAATGACAGAACAGGAGCTGGTTGGGTTGCAGCTCTTTGGAAAGGATTTGGGAGTGGTCGTGGAAGGGGAAGGGAGCTGAGCTGACAGAGCTGCAGCGTGAGGGGAAGGCAAAGCCGTGTTTGGCTGCTCAGGCAGCAGCACAGCCAGCGGGGCACAAGGAGTCTCTGTCCCTCTGCTCAGCATGGGAGAGACCTCAGCAGCAGGGAATCTGGCTTTGGGAAGTGGATCTAGGGAAGGCATGGACCAGCTGGAGAACGTCCAGGGAGAACTGCAAGAATCGTAGAAGAAAACATCACTGATAAGGATGGATGAGCTGTGGTTGCATCACCAAAAAGAAGGAAAAAGGAAAAAAAAGGATATTTTGTGAGTTGTTGCTACATCAGCTGTTACAGGGAGGAAGAGAACAGCTTATTCCCAATGGCAGTGATTGCTAAGACAAAAGATATTTGACTTAATTTAAAGCAGAATAAGCTTAATTTAGATATGAGAGAGAAAACTGGTCAGGGTGAGGAGAATAAAGCACTTCACAGTCTTAGGAGGCTGTGAGGGCTGTGATTTAACGAGAAATTAGATTTACATCTGTTAGGACACAGTTAGGGAAGGGCATGGCCAGAGGACTCTGCCCCATCCACCTCTTACCCTGGATATCTTGGTGACTCTAAAGGGATCCTAGACAAACTATAGCTTCTATTTAGTCTTTGTGAATATTTCCCTCACCTGTTTATTCAGACCTTTACAAATGCACTCCTTAATTAAAGCAATAGTAGTGTCACACCTAAATTGTTCCTCCTGTAAGCCCTGATGGAGCAGAAAAAGGTTTTTGATATGAACACTCACAGACAACAAACATGGTTCAGCCCCAAACTGTACTACATGATCCTGAAATTTTCTTCTGTCCTTGCTCCTGGGAATTCCCATAAAAAAGGGTGTTTCTGCAGTGCACATCCCTGGTGCTGTGGGTGGTATTCATTCACCTGTGGTGTTTCTCTCAAAGCCTATTTGTTTTTGCTCCTAGCAAAGTACATTTCTAGTTCTGTCCAAGGAGATGACAAATATATCTACTTTATTAATCACATGAGTCACTTGAGAACAGCAGAACATCAAACATTCTGCAAGGATTGAGTCTGTCAGAATCTCTCTAATGTTTTTGCTGTATCTGTGTAATAGTCTTTGATTCACTTCTGCCTTCCCAAGTAGTTCGAGTCTGCCAAGAAGCCTCATCACTCGACACCAGCCCACAAAACTGAATAGACTTGGGTTCACTGTCGTTTTGAGTTAATGCATCAGAGATGAGTCCAGTCCAAGAGCAGAAAAAAAAAATCTGTTTTCCAGGGTTGTGTGAGCCATTAAGAGGGGTAGCTCTGCTGGGACTAGTTTACATGTAAGTTAAATACCAGATAGGAGGGGTTGTCTGTACTGAAAAATAAGTAGTCTGTTGTTCTACAGAAAACAGAGGCCCGTTTCTCTCTGGACATGTGTCTAACTCACAATTCAGGCCCCAAAGGATGTGTCTGTTGAAAAGAGAAGGCAGAGATTGCCAAGAAAAAAAGGCATGCCCTGCTCAAATAACGAGTATTACTTTCCCCTTTCTCCTTCCTCCTTCCCCTTCAAATACATGTAGACACATACTGCCCACCCCTTTTTAATACTCAATTTTTTATTCAAATGGGCTGACCTGTAATCTCAGGAGCCTGAGGCTGTGTTTAGCTTTTCTTCCTTCCATTGCAAACCCCAGCAGGTTTTTTTTTGCCCCAGTAATCTCCATCTGACATCACTCTGTTTATGAAGTCTGCTGCTGTTCTGGAAAGATCAAACTCAGCCTTTTAATATTTATTAATCAGACTTTAGGTAAGGAGGTTTGTGTCCTGTGTAATGGTGTCAGTCAGTTGTGCCAGAACCCTGCTGTTTTCCAGGATGCAGAATGCCTGAATTTTATAAATTGTGGAATCCTTGTAATGCTGCTCCCAGGGACTTGGGGTCACCTCTTCCAACTTCTGCCTTGGAATCCAACCTCTGCCTGTTTTCCCTTCTGTATGGTTCCGTCACAAAGGAAGGAAAAGGGATTTAGGCAGCAATAAATAGATACTTGTTCATAAAAACATCCCCCAAACCTGATTTCTGCTGCTTGGCTGAAACGAATGTGAAAATGAAGGGACACAGGAGCAGCAAGGTCAGGAGCTGTCACTGCACTGCCCTGGGAGCACACCTATAATATCCTGTACAGCTGGGGAAAGGTAATGCTGGAAAAGTTTTCAACAAAATGGGCTGAAGCCTTGGAGGAAAAAGTTCAAAATCGATTCTGTGTTTTTATTTTGGGAAAATGAAAACCTGCTGCAGTGAAGAGGATGATGTTTTGTGCACATCTTTGTGCTACCAGCAGGGACAGGGCTGTTATTTAGAGGAAGGCATGACTGTAAATAGGAGGGAGCCAATGCAGACAAGGAAACCTCAGCTGAATTCCAGAGTTTCCGACAAGTAAAATCTCTGGGAGTGAATAATCGCGCAAGGGAGGTTATTGAAGCCACAGTGCTGGAGATGTTTAAATTGGACAGGGCAGAAGGGGGGGATTATATTCCTGGCAGCAAGTCCTGCTTGGCACTGGGATGGATGCACAGGTTGGTCCAGCCCTTGGGAAGTCAATGGGAGGCTTTGAGCTCGCCCTGGATCAGCCCTTTGCTGACTGAAGATGTCTCTCCTGTTTCTGGGAGCTCTGGCAGATTTAAATGTCGGTGCAGACTTCCAGGTTTCCTCAGCTGGAGGAGGGGATGAGCGATAGGACCAAATTTGCTGTCACTATATAATGATCTGAGTCTGCTGCCTTAGTATTTTTTAATATATGGATAATAGACATTCTCCTTTTGAGATGGGAATGTGTCTTTTGTCCCTCCTGGATTTTCATAAACATATTCTTAACCTGCATCTATTTCATTAATACTGAAATGACAAGATTTTTCTGGGGTTTTTTGTTTCTCTGCTTAGCGCAAAGTCCCTGTAACGAGAGCCTTGGTGGTCTGGAAAGAACCCCAAATATAGATTTGGTCGATAATGTGTAATGTAAATAAAATTAGTAGCATGTGCTTGCCTGTTTGTTTGTTTGTTTTACTAAGGGGAAAAGGTCTGCAGCAACATAATGCACACCAAACCCAGGGCACAGGGAGGAACTGCGGGACATCCTTAGGTTTGTCACCTCAGAGTGTGTAACTGCTCTTAGGCTTCACATTCCAGAGCAACAAAAAGCTGTATTTTTAGTCTCCCAGATTTAAATAACGCAGTGTGATCCCCTGATATTGCTCAATCTCTGTGGGAAAGAGCTGTGGCACACTGTGTTTTTCCTCCCTCATTTCCCTGCCATCTGTAGTTAATAGAATGAGAGTTGGTGGGATGCCTGTGCCGGGATGCAGCCACCACGCTGGAGGGAAGTTGCAGGCCCTTTGGCTTTTCCAGTGCCCATATCTCAGCAAATCCATTGCTTAAACAATGGAGCAAGTTCCTCATGGATCCATGAATTCCTTCTGCTGGCACGTGGCAGCCGCCTGCCACTTGGCTTCTTGGCATAAAAATCTGGTCCTCAGGTAGTTAATAACCAGCTTTTGTTGGAGCTTATGTAACTTTTGGTATTACAGCCCTCTTGGTTTTTTTTCTGTTAAGAAAAAATTGCTTCAATCTATAAACCCATATTTGTGTTCCTAGAATTGTTTGGGAAAATAGCAGCTGATTTTTTTTTTTCTGTTTTGTTGGTTTCTTTGTCACCCTCTGAGCTTTGGCACCGTTGCCACTTTCTCTGTGGTAAGTGGGAAGACACTTTTTCAGTCCTTGCACAGCATGGGGCAGCTGCACAGAAAGGGAGGCAGCCTGGACCCTTCTTCTTTCTGCCTTGCCCAAATCCACGGGGCACATTTGTGGCCACCCTTTTGGATCCTCTCCTGAACATGAATTCTTTCCCACAGCCAGTTAAGCATTTCTAAATGTGGTTTTTTTCCATTGGAAAGACACATTTGCATATTAAATGTGCTTGGAGTGTCCTCTTCACTGAGGAGAAAGGAGAGGGAGAAAGGATTTTAGCTGGGCACAGCAGACTCATTTCAAATTTTCCTGAGGTTCTGTGTGCGCATCCCCCTGGCTGGCACTTGGGAAGCCAAAAGCTCTGCATCTCTGAGCACTGGGATGCCATGATTTTACTCAAATGAGCCAAGTGAGGGGTTGTTCAGAGTTTCAGCCCAGAAAGGAGGTGTTGATCAGGGGCAGGTCTTTGTGCAGCTGTTTGATTGCTGACACCACAAGGAGGGATGAAGATGGTTAAGTATCCATCCATTTTATTAAATATTGCTGCTGAACTGAACTTGAAAGCACTGTGGAGTGATTTCCATACTGATTTTTGACTAAAACACCATTTTCCCCCTATTTTCTGGTCCTCACATTTCTTACCACTGTAAGTACCCCAAAACCTTATGATCCTTGATGTCATTTTCCTCACTAGGTTCCTCCTTAGGCAGGCAAAAGGTGCAGTTCCCCTCGCACAGCTGGGAAATGGATCACCTAGGCAGGTGAAATAACTTTGTGTAGGCTGACACCTGGGAACTCAGCAGTGAGCAGAGGTTTGCCAGCCTGTGGAGTGCTGGATGCCAGGGAGGAGGATGAAGGAATGTTTTTGCCTCCTGGTAAAGCTTCCTCCTCCTGCTCTCCCCTTACTCCAAACTCTACAAGGCACAAGGAGCTCATCCCCACTCCCTTCCAGGGTGGGTTCAAACTCTTGTTAAGAAATCCTCATCTGCATGTTTAGTTGAGGAATGGTTTGGGTTTACTTTTTATTGCATTTTTTTCCCTGTACTAAATCTGATTTTAGCTGGAAACCTTGAATTTACAGCAACATATTTTTACTTTCAGCAGATACCTGCCCTGATAGTGTTGTTAAAGTGCCAGGTACCTGATTCAGCTTTTAAATATGACATGGCAAAAAAATCTTGTGTTAGACTTGAGTTGATGTTTATAAAATAGTTTTCCACGGGGTGTGCTTGAAACAGTTTTTTCATGTATTTTGGGTTAAGTGTCCCCGTTTTGAGCACTTTGTGTGTCATGTGCCTTGTTCTGCAATGAATTTTTCCAAGTAGTTTTCAGCTGCTCCCACTCTGCCAGCACAGGGTGGAAATCCAGGTTGTGTTCCTCTCTGACACAGCTTCCCACACTTTGTCCCTGTAACTGCTCGTGCTGATAATGGTCAGATTTCGGGGCCTGAGAAGCTGCAGGTTAGCTCAGATTTTAGAACAATTGGCCTGTGTATATCCCAGAGTTTGGAATTTAGTTTTGGAAGGCTGCATTGCTTCCTGGTAGTGCTGCTCGGGGACTTTCTGAGCAGCATGAACAGGGTTAATTCCGAGCCCGCTGGAAGAGTCTCCAGGCTGGTGGTGAGGGAATTGACCTGCCCTGGCTGGAACAGCAGGGAATTAATAGAAGTTTTCTGCTCTATTCAGAGCAGGGTAGTGAAGCAGCTGAACTTCCCACCAAACTCTGTTTTCTATTGTACTTTTGATGCCAGATTTCTGTAGTGCTCGGCTCCAAAAGACAAATATCCTTCCAATTCCGACTACACTGCCTTTAGGCTTAAAAAATTAAAATAATCTGTAACAATACCAGTTTTATTTAAACAAGGCTGGGGGAAAGGAGCTTTGCTGGTTGCAACTAAGAACATTCAATATGTTTCAGAATAGAGTGTGTAAATAAATAGGGCACACTTCCACTTGTGTGCTGAGATAATGCTGCTGAGTTAATCTTAGCTCGAGTTTTCTTTAGAAGGGAAAAGTCCAGGTTTTGATTGGGGTGAATGTCATTTTTATCTCTCTTCAAAGCACCTCTGGTGTCGTGGTGCTCTGTGCAAACAGCAAAGGCAGAGGACCTGATTTCTGCTGTCAGCTTCTTGCTGCTGCTGTTCACTTCGTTCACGTATTTTACATGAACCTCCCAATAAAAGACAAAATATTTGACTTTTATATTAATGAAGCGCCAGGCTCATTTTCCTTTGTGGTGTTTTCCCTATTTTTTTTTTCTCAGTAAACTCTTTGCTTTTGAACATTTTTTTTAGAAGCAGAAGTACCCAAAGAAATCTGCTGTAAATTTTACATACACATAGAGATGAGGATGAATTGTCTGAATCTTGGTAATACACTTGTATAACTTTATATATTGCAAGAATTTTGCACATCTGTGCCTGGATATGGAGCAGTGTGTAGAGCATGGAGGCTCACGAGCAGGACTAGGAGACAGTCACTGCAAAAACCTGGATTGCATCTGGATCTGGGAGTAACTCTTGACCCAGCCCAGACAAGTGATTGACACAATAAACGGGGGGATCTGAGCTCAAATACTTGGCAGAAACAAAACTGCCTTGTCCTGACTTTCTGTGATCCCTCAGTTGGAGTCTTTTGGAAAACCATAAGGATGGAGACCTGGTGTTGAAAGACTGTCTGGTAAGATATTGTTGAAAAGAGGCAGGGGGAAAACAGTTTCTGAAGAATTTAGAGCCCTGTTGATCTACTCACCCCATTGAAAAAAGCAGCTGAAGCAGAAAGTCCCCAAAGGGTTAAGTGGAGGCAGGTGTTCAGTGGACATGATAAACTCTGTCCCTTTCAGCTCTGCAGAAATATCCTGTTTCTGCTGGGGAATGGAGAGAGCAATGACTCTGTGCACCTCTTTATACCTAAATACTTTCTAAGGGCTGATTAAGTTTCCCTATTACCTGTTGTAAATATTCTCATTTAAAAAGAAGAGAAAAAAAAAGAAAAGAAAAAGCTTTCTTCTGAGGGCCAAGTGCTTACTGATTAGATGGTGGGGGATCTTGTTTTTAGTGTAAGGAAAAGTTAATTTGCTGGATAGCAGTGACCTTACATCCAGGACAAGCCTGTGTCCCTTCCACATGAGACTATCAGGACATTGATTTGTGGTGTGTTTGAATGCACTTCAACAGGAGGGCTTATTTTAGGCTACAGAAAGTTTATCTTGAAGTGAACGTGATAAAAGAAAATCTTTTTTTCCTTCCCCTCTAGACAAGCTCTAAGTCCTGAGCTTTTCTCCTGGAGCAACCTGCAGGATCTGTGCTACCTCATCCGTCTGGGCTGCATTCACTCTTTCTGTCTTTATTTTACATCCAACCTGGTTTTCTTTGTCTCCTTGTTCTCCTGCCTCTCTTCCAGGCATGGAAAACTGAAGGAGCTGTATTCAGGCTTCTCCTTTGTCCTGCTTTGCCCACGTGTGTCTGACTTTTATGGCAAGTTTGCCACATGGCATGTGTGGAAATCTTGGTGAGGTTAATGGGACGTCAGGAGGAATATTAAAAATCCTGATTTATACTGGGACATCTGGCAAATCTTATTTCCACAGCCTCTTCTGGTCTATAGGTGAATCCTGAAAATGCTTAAAACTTCCTAGGATCTGCTGTGTTTCCCTGCTCACAGCAGGTATTTGGTGCTGTGTACCTGGATTTTGGACAGAGCTTGTTTGGACTTTATCTGGCATGACACATTATTTCTATTGTTTTCCTCTCCAGCATTTTTAGGGCTGGTTGCATTTAGCTTTCCTTTCTTACAGCAGGCCTGGTAAAAAGAAATAGAACATTTTTAACTTAAAAAAAAAGGAAGGGGGGGGGAAGGACTGACTCTTTTTTTTTTTTTTTTTACTTTTTTTTTGTTTAATTTATATAAATTTGAAATATTACTGCACATGTTAACATGAAGGAAAGATCCCAGGAATTTTTCATTTACCAGAATGAATCTGAATTTATCAAAAGCTCCTGACATCTCGAGGCAAGCACGATGCCTCCTTTGTGTTTCAGCCTCCTGCTGGCTCCCGGCCACGGGGCTGTGAGGGATCGTTTTCACCCGAGGCCTCTTGTACTCGGAGGAAATCAATCTTGTGCGATACAGAATTTCTGAGTGTCGGAGGCTTGTCCATCCTCAAAACTTCAAACTCATTCTCTTCCTTTCAGGGCTTTGGCTTGGAGGCAAAGGCTGAGCTCTCCTCTTATCCAAGAAAAATGAACAAGCCTTGTAAAGATGCTTTCTCCTCTCCCTGGCTGTCTATTGAGCTGGAAGATTCTGACTTCTCCCTGGAGCAGAGAAGATGTGGGTGGCCCTGGGCAGAGATGAGGCTGCGGAACAATGGGACCATTGTTGGGGCTGCTCCGGGAGGGAGCAGAGTGTGGCTGTACCGTGGTGGTTCTGTTGCTGGTGGGCTTTTTGTCTTGTAATTATAACAGTTGGAGCTGCAGTTTTGCCCCTGGCTGCCTCTAATCAGTGATGGCCATGGGATGGTGTTTAGGTCACTCTCCCTTCACGTGCTAGGGGAGGAGTGGGGAAGAGGGAAATGCGGGAATAGCAAACGTGTTTTCCAGGGAATGGGTTGGAGGTGGCAGCTTTTGAATGCTCTCTGGGTTATGATTGAAAAGGAACAACAACAACAACAACAATCAAACAGCCTCCTCGAGTCTCACACTGTGTGACTGACTCCTCATTGTAGTGGTGTCCCAGTGACCAGGTCACCCATTTACCTCAGGGACTGGAGCACGGATTCCAGAGGCCTTTGCAGAGTGGGTTGGCTCAGGTCTCTGTGGTTACTCCTTTTTCTCCTTTTCTTTAAATTATAACATGTTTAATTTGGGAAATGCTTTAATGCAGACTTGTGGTTTCTCATTGTGACTCCTCAGTGCTGTTATTTGTTGTGTTCTCTGCTCAGGGTGGGATTCCTGGGGTGTCCAGTGCAGGGGCAGGAGCTGGTCTCTGATCCTGATGGGTCCCTTCCAGCTCAGCCTGCCCTATGATAAGACACCTCACTGAAGGCCTCTGTGGCGGGAGCCTTTGGGGTTTTGTGAGAAAATCTGCAGTTCGTTCTATTTCCCCACAGCTGCTTTTTGTAAAAACTGCAATTCCTTCAAGTTGGTATTAAAACGAGCAAATAAGAACCTGTTTTCTTTTTGCTGGCTTACACGGCATTTTACCTTTTGAATCTGGTTCAAACATGTGGAGTCTGGACTGGTATCCACACACTGCACAGCTGTAAGTCCATGAGAGGGGAGATCTGGGTGCTGCTGAATGCACACAGTATCCAGGTATCCAGCAGCTCTGAGATTTCACACTTCCTCTCCCAAGTTCTGTTGGATGAATTGCTCAGTGCCTGGTTTTTGGGATGTTGGGGTGAGCTGCTTTTAGATTAAATTAAATATTTTTAAATAATTGCAATTTGATCAAAAAAAACACACGTAATTTGATCCAGGTAGGTAGCAAAAAGGTGAGGATTCTTATCTCTTCTCCATGTTTGTCCTGCTCATTTTTTGTTGGATCTGCTATTGGAGACCATATCTGTGGGATAACTGTGGCTTTTCTCTGCTTGGAGTGGGAAATCACTGGGCTGCAGACTCATTTCTCTGCCTGGTCACTGAAGTGATCCTCTGAATTGTGCAGCAGAGTTTGTGTCATAGCACCTGCCCACCACAGCTTTTTCCTCTGCTGTTTTTTTCCCAGAAGAAAGCAGTGGATATTCTGGATAACCCAGCAAGAACATGAACATCAGCACTGACTTATTTTTTTTTTTTTTTTGCTGTGCTTGTGTCAGGGAAGTTGTGCAAAATGTCATGGCCCTGGGATCTGTTCTTTTCTTCTGCCATTGCCTGACTGCAGTGCAGGTGGCAGAGCAATAAATCCAAGGTGAGACTGCAGTTTTTAAAGCTTGTTGCAAACAGAAATTGAAGCCAAATGACCTCTGAATGGTGGCTGAGCCTTGGCCTCTTCTTTCCACAGCAGAAGCTGAGCAAGGACTTGGCCAAACAACAAAGTCTAGGCAACAAAAGAAATTGCTGCGAGCAGCAGCTCCAGCAACTGGAGGCTCCTGGCTGCAGAGGCAGTGCCCAGACTGCAGGCACAGGGCACAATTTCCCAACCAGCCCAGTTTTAGCACTTCCAGTGTCAGGCATAGATCATCATTAGTCTCACTCCAGCAGCCTATGGATTTGCCTTTCCTTTCTTTGCTGCCTGAAAGCTGCGAGCAGCTCCAGTAATTGCTGAGAATAAATCTGATTTCATCCAAGTGAGTGCCCGGGTCAAAGCTCTGTTTGCCTGTGCAGCTCTGCCTGGGCTTTAAGGCTTGCAGGGAGTCAGGAGAGGCTGCAGTGTGGGCACTGGGATGAGGCACATTCCAAGCATTATTTTCCAGCGATAAGATCTGAGAAGCTACCGGGACAGTCGTTGTTTGTTACTTGATTCATAACTCGATTCATTCCCGAGGAGCTCCTTGAGTTGATCTGTTCTGTCAGGAGCACAGGGCTGTGGAAAGAACTCGTAAGCACAAGGAATTCAAATGGCTTCCCATAAAAATCAAAGGATGTGCCTCCTCAGGGATTCTCCCAGTACTTTTTCCAAAGTATTGAACTCGGAAGTCCTAAGGGATAGAAATCCTGCATGTGTGTATGGAGGTGTAGATAAATGATATTAAATTAAATGATATTCAATGTCACACACTGTGGCTTTCACCGGTGGTGTGTCAATGGGAAAAAGTAATTCAGAGTTTTTAAAGGCAGTATTTTAAAATGGTGCTTCCAATGAAAGGAATGACATTGTTTTGAACCTTTTACCCTAACATTGCTGCAACTTGTACTGAAGTTGGTAGTAGGGTTACTACCTGTGCTTTTCCTATTTTTTTTTCAATTAAAAAATAGTGGTAAGAATGATGAAATCCACAGAATGCCTTGGACATGCCTCTCTTTCTTAGCATAAAACAATTGGATGCTTTCGGAGCATTTTTCCTTACATTATTCAAATTGAGTTTTCAATGTATAATGATGTGATTTTGTTCTAGCAATTTGTTGTTCCAGATGCTTGTAGTTAATTATTAACCGTTACCTATGGTTTGCTTGGAGGCTGTTTGTGTCAATAACCAAATCCAGAGCTGATATTGATTACAGCTAAGGTCTGTGTAACACACGCAGCTTTGTGTGAGCCAGCAGACACTAAATCTGAATTTGTACAGTTCAGCTGCACGGGGTTCTCCTCACTCAGAGCGTGTTTCTTTTCATTTACAGAGAAAGGAAGATGGCTCAAGTCAGTTAATGCCCAACTTTTATGTCCAGGTTGAGTGACTTGCTGTAGATATTTTAAAGGGAATGCTAAGTATTGGGGGTTTTTTGATGCCGGGGAAGTATCTCTTTATTGTAAAATAAGACATGATGGGAAGGAATGCTACTGGATGTTTTTATAATTTGCACAATGATGCAGAAATAATTGTTTAGGTTTCTTTGGGGGTCAGACAGCGGCGAGATCTCATTACTGATGGCAAAGAAGTATTTTCCTAAAAATAAACTAGATGAATTCCTGCTTTTCTGTTCCCTTTTAAAAGAGCACTGCAATGGAAATGTCAAGGTCACGGTTTCCATTAATGTAATTTAGAGGTGTAGAGAGGATAAACTCAAATGCCGTGTTACTCGTGTGCTTGTCTTTGCCATGCAGGACACATTTCAGCTCAGCTGGAGGTTTCTGTCTAGAAATCTCCTTTTCCTTCTCTCTGATGTTTTGAAATAGTGATGCTGTTCATTGTCTTGCACGGGGTGATTGCTTCCTGCCCTGATCCTGCTTTCAGAGCCAGGAATCTCACAGTCATCAACTTGGCTGAATTTCTTTAAGGTACAGGAGAGAAAAATTTGGAGGTGGTGGAGGATTTTTTTTTTTAATATTTCTGGTTTTTGTTGGGATTTTTTTGTCATTGTCTTTCAAATATTTCTGGGTTTAAAACAAGAGTTAATAATCTTACATGATTCCCAGTGCACAGCTGGCAGTTCTGGGCCTTGCAGCACAAATTTCCTTCAGGAAGGATTGGCACAACTCACATTTTCACCATGAGCAGCAGAGCGGTTGGAATAACTCAAGCTGAGCTCCTGGATGGACTCATCCTGAATTTCCCTGCCACTGAATCCCAGCAGGAGCCTCCTGTGAATGTGCAGTCCTGAGCTCAGTCTGAGCAAAACATTGAAATGCTTTTTCCTTAGTTTGTGGGAGTCTCTTGGGCATAACAGTTGAATAAATATTTGACCTACCCTGGAGGGGTTTATTGTAGCTTAGACTGTCTTAACTCTGGGACTCAGGAGAGGGCAATCCAACAAGCTGATGATATTTTTAATTTAACCTTCTGAATTTCTACCAACGTGCTGAATGAACCCAGCCAGAGCGGCTGCCTACCTCCTCCCTGGGCAGATTCCTTAATTGTGGTGAGTCCCGGATAGCTGCAATTTACGATCTGCTGCTTGTGTTCATGAATGCTTTGGGAATGTGCTCTTTACTTGCACTGAGTTTGTCCAGATGTATCAATATTTTGGTTTGGATGATATAAAATAAATGGTGGAGATTAACTGCCTGCGACATTGTCTTTTAACAATGAAGTAGAGCCATTTTTCACCTCGGGAGATGTCTCTAAAACAAATATTGAGGTTTGCAGAATGGTTACAGCAGCTCGTGCACCAGGGATTTCCAGTAGCCTTTGCTACATCCCTTTGAGACTGTGAGAATTCCATAGGGAATCTGCTCTGATAAAGGCTTCAGGTCGTGTGGTGATGACTGAAGCGTGGAAAGATGGGAAGGACCTTCCCAGCTCTTGTGCAGGGAGATGAGCTGGGAGGCGGTTTGGGGAATTTCCTGCTGAAATCGGAAAAGCCATAACGTCATTTTAATTCCTTAGCTGTGGTCAGGGGAGCAGGTCAGGTCTCCAAAGGCCGCTGTCCCCTGGAGCTCCTCACAGCCACCTCCTCGATGCTGTCAGGGTGAGGCCGGGGCGGGTTTGTGAGTACAGAGGTGCCAAGGTGCTTCCATGGCAGAGCCAGGAGGTGTTAATGGGAATGAAGAGCCCATTTCCTCTTAGGGCCGTCCTTTCCAGAGGTGTGAGCATTCAGAGGGCATTTAGGGCCTCCAGCTGGGATGGAAAAGAGGTGAAAACCCCTCTGGATAACTCTGGGACGGTGGCAGACACCCGGATCCACATCAGTGAACGCCAAAGCCAATTCCCTGCTAAAGAGCCGTTCTTCCCTGTGGATTGGGTGGATGCGGAACCGGGAACTCCCTGAGTGTCACTGCCCAGCGTGGCTCTGGTGATGGATGGCAAGGACACCCCACCTGGGAAACAGGATCCTCCCAGGTTCAGGTACGGAACTCCTGGAGCTGGAACCAGGTTGTTAATTTGGGGATTCGGTATAGGATACCCTGCAGAGATACAATGAGCCTATTGTAGCAGAGCTGGGGTGAAAGAGGGAAATGGGTTCTTTGGGGGACTGCAGGAGCCACTGGCTGCCCGATCCATTAATTTAAAATGATGCCAGCCAGGTAGGAAGGATTTTCTGCACAAGGCATTAAATGGCTCGGGCCGGATTCCAAAGGAGATGTTTGACAGAGCCTGACTGAGGATCCTGGGAATGAGGTGATGTAAGTGTGAGTCAGCCTGACCCCAGCGGGGCCTTTCAAATGTACCCTAAATTGGCTACTTTAGGGCTGGAAACACTTGGATTTTTCAAAGACAGAGCTGTTTCCACAGGATTAGGCCTTTGATATTTCTCAGTTGTTCTGTTTTTCTAAGCTGGAGAGCTTTGAGCGTGTAATACCTGCAGAGCTGTGTTCCTGCAGAGCCGATCCGAGAGCAATAAACCAGGGAATGCTGCAGAGGGAACATTTCGGTTCCTTGGGCAAGTACAAAATATTTCCTGTTGTGCGCTTCCAGTAGGATGGAGGGAGTTCCAGATCAAACTCTCATCGTGTCTCTTCTCTAATAATCAACACTGATAAATAAACTACTAAATTGGAGAGCAAAATGGAGTTTTCTGTAAGAAATGTCCGTATCTTGCTCTGAACTCTGAGCTAGAGAAGGAATTTCCTTCTGAAGTTCAGTTTTACCTCTTTTATTACCCACACCCTTGGTGTTTCGCAGTCTCTTGGTGGCAATGCCGTGTCTAAATCAGGGATATTTTATTACTTATTTTAAAAAACCTGTTGCTTGAGTTACTAAAGGTATGGCTGCAGTGAGAAGTCGTGTATTTCATTTGAAGCTGGTTACTTTAAAAATATTTTTCTAAGTTTTCATTTGGCTTCTTGCTTATTCTGTAGAAGTGACAGTAGTTTAATTAGAATCCCCAGTTTGTATTTATGGAAAGTTTTCACATGCTGTCTTTTCTGAAAGCTGAAGAATCCAAGAAGGAACACAATGTTTCCCACAAACTATACATCTCCACAATTCCACAGGCTCTCAGCAGCTGGGTTAAAAAGGTTTTTAATACGAGTTATGTGTTTAATTAGGGAAGGGAGCCTTGGCAGATCTTCTGACTTACAGTTCATTTTAAAGTCTTCCAAAAAAAAAAAAAAAAAGAAAAAAAAAGAAAGAAATCAGTCCAATTTGGTTTAATTGTCATATATAAATTAAGAACTCGTTTTTTTCCACTTCACAAAGCTATCTTCTGTGGCCCCTCCTGATGGATTGCACGGGGCAATTGCTTCCAAATGAGGAGCGCGGGGCTGGAATTCGGGGCTGGAATCCGGCACGGTTCTCATGGGCTCCCGGCAGGCCCCGCGCTCCCCGAGGCAGCCCTGTGGTTTCACCCAGAGCTTGTGCCTCTCCATATCCTCCCACGAGGCACTGCCCATCCCGGAGAGAGCTTCTTCCAAAATCCCCAGCCCTCTGGAGAGTGGGGAAGGAGAAACGCAGCAGGAGATTCCCGCCCGGAGCGCTCGTCCTGCGCCTTCCGCACGAGGCAAGGCCGGGCTCTCACTGGGGGATCTTCCACCACCCTCCCTGCCCTTTTCCAACTGGGAAATCATTTTGGGGAATAGAAATAATTCCCTTTGTGTGTGGGAGAGGATCAGTGCTACAAGATCAAGCTGAGTGGGTTTAAACCACGATAATTTAATGCAAGAGTACAAATTGCCTACCAGCCCCTTCTATTGAGTTTAAACTCTTGGTAACAAATCTGAGACAAACGGGGAACTGAGGGGTTGCTTGGAGCTGACTGAAATGTTTTGGTGTCTTCGTGGGGAAACACAGAGCATTTGAGCTCCAGGATTATTACGTGGCAAACTGGGCTTAAAAATAGTTGTGTTTCTGTGTCTATCTCCAGCAGCCCTCATTCCCAGGATATAGGGCTGGAAACAGCTAGGGATGGATGATTCTTATTTTTTTTTAAATTAAAATAGGAAATTCCCAGGGCTTGGGGAGGTTTGTAGCCAGAATTATTAACTTTTAAGCTGCCTCACTGTCTCCTCCTCGCCCTCAAGAAGCTGAAATTGTTAAATGGGTGGAGTTGAGTGGATCTGCAGAGAAATCCTTCACGTCTGGCCTGGATGTCTGACTAAATTTGGTGTGGATCTTGTGGGCTGGGGCAAGTGCTGGAAGCGATTAGAGGGCTGAACAAAAAGCTCCATTCAAGGCCTATCGCCTTCCTGCCAGGGTAATCCAAGTATCCAAAATTCAAAAATATGGGCTAGGAGCCTGTGGCTGCCACAGAGCAGAACTTTTCAAGGTGTCCAGAACATCCACTCACTTGAAAATGTTGCTTCAGTGGTGGAGGATTAATTGGAAAAATGCAACAAAGCAGCCCAATATAACAGATCCATATATATCCAATTAAATAAAATCGAGCACTTTTAATAAAGTGGAGTTGCAAGCTGGGAAAAATTTTCTCTTGTCACTCAAAGTTAGGCCAGGAAAACATTTTTCTTTGCCTTGAAATAGCTGTATTTATTATATCTGACCTGTTCAACATTGCTGGTTTTACGTAAGAACTAGAAAGAAACAAATGCTTTTCATCGCTCGATGCCTTTTTTGTAGCGTGAAATTGTTTTCCCAAGAAAAACAAGGTAGAAATGGTTTCCAAAACACAGCCCAGAATAATCAAACAGTCTTTTTAAAAAAAAGAATAAAACCGAAGCTGGTTAATCCTAATTGTTTGAATCTCTTCTAAATTATTTACTTTCTGACCAGCAGCTTGTTCTCAGTTTTAAGCTTTGAAACAGCTCTATTTGGTATTTAGTTTTCATTAGATCCTTCCTCAAAGGTGCAAATGCAGAGGGGATTCTTGAGTGCTCAGAAAAACCCAGAAAATATAAATTGATTCAGCTTCCAGTGGGGTTATCCTGGATTTTAGTTGCTTCCTAATGGAAAGGTCTGGACAGCAGGTGAGCCCCTGAAGTCCAGCCCAGGCTGGGTTTACTTCCAGGGGATACTTCTGGCCATATTTTAGTTAAACACAGAATTTTTTGGGGTTGTGCTGTAATGGATTTACAGACCTGCTCCACTCAACACTGGGCTGAACATCTCCAGCCATTCTCTGGGTTTATTTTTATTATTTACCTTTCATTTTGCTTTAACCAGCTCACGCTGGCCTCTGGACTGTGCACTTGGGAGGGGTGGGAGGCAGATTTTTCTCTCCTGCCTAAATGTGGGAAAGATTTTTGGGTTTGTTTGTCCTTTTTAAGTTCCCATGTGGTCACTGTGAGAGGTTGCTGGGCTTGAGAGATGATTCCCATTTTATTCAGTCTGTGCATGAGACCATTGGCAAACTTTTATTTTGTCAAAGTCTTTATTTGCTACTTCTGTGACAGCGACGGAAATGCGAAGATTCAAATCCTAATTAGATCCCAGGAATTTTTAAGCAGAAAATTGTAAGGATTCAATCAATTATGGGGATTCATTTGCAAACTAGAAGCTAAAAATCTGATTGCTTTTATTGAAAATTATATTAAATGAGCAACGTAATAATTGTGGTAATTCAGTGTGTGACTGCTGGGCTCATAGCTGGAGGGAATCATTTTTCCCATGGGATGAGCAGCATGATTTCTAGGAATGTGACCCAGTCACTGGGTACTTTGTATGTGAACAGTGGTAATTGATTTAAATTCATTTGGTTCTTGTAATTCTTGTCTTTGGCAGTGTTTGCTTTGATAGGGCCACGTTTGCTGTGGGTGTTAATTAGTGAATTTTTATGGCCTCCAGTAATCAGCACCTGGCTCCTCTATTCCTGTACAACACACAGAATATTTTGGCAATTTTCATGATTTTCAGCGTAGTGCTGAGGTAATGGTGGGGTTTGTGTTATGTTTTATTTCCATCTTTTGTGGAAATAATGAAAAAAAAATAGCCACAGAAAGCTTAAGAGAAAGGTGGTTTTAATTTCTCATCAAGTTAATCATTCATTGCTTCGTTTGTGGCTGGAGGACGGAGTGAAATGGGCTGTAAAGAGGAACCTGACTGCCCAGGGAGAGCTGTGCTCTGTAACCACGCATGGAGAAGTGAGAGGCACCTGCCAGGCCCTGTGCAAGGCAGGCCTGGCTTTAAACTCCAGCCCAGGCACAGCAAAAATGGGCTTCAAGTGGAGCTCTGGGACCTGCTGATAATCCAGTGCTCGAGCAAATTTCCAGATTTCGCTTCTCATGGCAATGGTATTCCAGGATTGCTCCATGCTTTTTCCATTTGGAAATAAATAGGTGTTTTCCTCGCTGGAGCTGGTCTCAGCTTTGATCCTTTATACATTTTTAATCCATAATGGGACTGGAGGCACAGAATCCTGGGATGGTTTGGATTGGAAGGGACCTAAAGCCCATCCAGTGCCACCCCTGCCATGGCAGGGACACCTCCCACTGTCCCAGGCTGCTCCAAGCCCCAATGTCCAGCCTGGCCTTGGACACTGCCAGGGATCCAGGGGCAGCCACAGCTGTTCTGGAATTCTATTCCAGGGCCTCCCCACTCTCCCAGGGAACAATTCCTTCCCAATATCCCATCCATCCCTGCCCTCTGGCAGTGGGAAGCCATTCCCTGTGTCCTGTCCCTCCGTTCCTTGTCCCCAGTCCCTCTGCAGCTCTCCTGGAGCCCCTTTGGTCCCTGGAAGGGGCTCTGAGCCTTCTCTTCTCCAGGCTGAGCAATCCCAGTTCTCCCAGACTGAGCCAGAGATTCCAGCAAATTCAGAAATTGGGTATTTTCCTGCTGAAAATGTCCAAATTCCAACACTGGAATTAAGTGTGGGTTTACAGGCTGAGCTTGACCCAAAGTCTGCTGGGTCAGCATGAGACTGGCATTGAATTCCAGTGGGTTTTGATCAGTAACACACAATTTATCAAGTGATTTCCAGGCTATTCTCTTTCTCTCCTGTAAGGTTCCCAGAGGAACTCCCAGACTGGGATCCTGTGCCAAAGTCACGTGCAGGGAAAGGTTCTGGCATAATGGAGAATATCCAGTGGAAATGTGTCTGCACACAGGGCAAAACCAGGGAAAAGAACTCCTGTCTTTTCACTTCCAGAGCTGCCTGTGTCCCTGCCGTACTGCAGGGCTTTCATGGAGACACCATTCCTGTGCTGCTCCTTCAAAACTTGTCTGCTAAAAATGCCTTATTGCGAAATAAAAGAGAAAAACTTGAGCTGTTGGTTGGGAAATGTGGAAAATCTTACTAAAGCCTAGCAAATTCTCGTGGATTTTGTGTCTTGTTTCAGGGTAGCTTCCTCTAACTCTATTGAAACTTTTTGTTTGCTTAAATCTCTGAAAATCTATTTATTCCTGGAAATAATAATAACATCGTCTTCTTTTGGGGTGTTCAGGGAAGAGCTGCAGTGTGGGGGTGTCATACAGGGCAGGTGTGGGCTGGATTTCCATTTATACAAGGACCACATAGTGTGTGTATATATATATAAATTAAATATATAAAAATTAAAATATAATTAAATAAATATTAAATAAAATATAAATATAAGTATAGATATAAAATAAATTATAAATAGAATATTTTTAAATTTTTATGTATATATATAGAACTATATAATATATGTGTGTAAGTAACTCTGCCTGCAGAGTTCCTCATGAGAAGGGATCCACGGGAGCTGTGTTGGCACACAAGGGAAAGGTATTTTTCCTCTTTCCAAGCTGGCAGCCTTCAGTCACTCACTTCAAAGGGAAAACCAGGTCTTTAATTCCTGTATCCCAGTGCCTTTCATCCCTCTGCTAATCCATAGGTTTGGGAGACTTATCCCATGGCTAAACCACAGAAACTGGGATATAAAATAGAAAAATGTAAGGGGTGGGGTGGTGAGAAGCCCACCAAAAGCAGAGCTTGAAGGGCACAGTTCTGTAGGAGGATTTGATTTTATTTCTGCCTTGGGAAAGCTTTTCCTCGTTTTGATTGAAGAGTGGAGATGGAAACCATGGCAGAAGCTTCCTTTGCTGCAGATAACAGAGCCTTTGATCCGAGCTGTGCCTAGAGTTCAGTCCAGAGGGGTGAGGTACAAGGGAATTAATTCCTCATCATTTTGGGGCATCAGAATATGGGCAGGAGCAGTTCCTGCCGGGGAGCACCCCCCTCCAGGTTCACCTTGCAGTGACTCGTTTTGAGTCCGGATCCTGACGGGGTTTTCCTCCTTTCTGCTGCTTCCTCAGAGGGTTTTTCCCCGAGGTTTTCTCAGGTTTTGTGGCTTTTTGTTTGTTCTGCTTGGCTGTTTTTTGCGTTGGGGTTGTTTTGTGAATGAAACGCTCCATTTCCCTGAGTTCCTAACTCCCTCCTTGCTTTTGGAATAACCACAAGTGGTTCAGACCTGTCCCCCTGGGAAGCAGCCCCTGCAGAACCACACAAGTCCCTCACTCCACTGCTGATTTGCTTTTTCCATGAGCTCCTCGAGTCCTGAACCTCCCCAGCTGCTCCCAGTGCTGTGTCACCTTCAGGGCATCTCCATCAGGATTCCTTGGGGCATTTCGAGTCCTCCTGGAGGTCTCCCATCGAGGCACTGCCCTGATCTGACCTCTGTCACCTCCTCTGACCCGAAAACATCACAGCCTCAGGTGTTCCTACTGCAGGAACACCTGTGCCATGCTTTTGTTTTTCCTGCTGGAAAAAATACTTGGCTTCTTTTTCCCCACACTAATTCCATCTAAGCAGCATATTTTCATCATTTCAGAGGTAATAATTGGAAATGACTTAATTTTGCTTCCAAGGGTAGCAATCAGGATTTAATGAAAATTCTCTTGACAGAATTTATTGCCTCATCTTCCAGTATTTTTGGCATATTTTTGTAAGTCCCTGGGTGCTCAGAGAAGCACAAGGCTTTGTTTGTAAGGTCATGGCATGTTTTTCCTTGTTCCAACTTGTTGGGAAACTCAGGATTTTAAAGCCTGCTTGGAAGTTGTTCTTATTGTTGTTGCCTCTTGATGTTTGCTGGCCAGTGGAAGATCATTATATGTAATGTAATATATTTTATATACACAAATATGGATGCAATGCATAATTGCAAGGCACTATTAACTCTGACACCTTATTTATAGTTCCACTGCTTTTTTCCTGTGTTAAACCAAGCTAAACCAATGAGCAATGTGTGGAAAGTTTGTTATTAGAGACCTGTGATTTGCATCTCTAATATATTCAATGTCTTTAAAGATTTCTGAGGAATAAACATAAAATCACAGAGCAACTGAGGCTGAATCCCAGACTGGTTGGGGTTGGAAGATGGGAAATCCCATCCCATTCCACCCCCTGCCATGGGCAGGGACACCTCCCACTGTCCCAGGTTGCTCCAAGCCCCGTCCAACCTGGCCTTGGACACTGCCAGGGATGAGGATCCACTTTTGGATGCCCACAGGTTGAATACTTTCAGTCTCTGGGCTAAAATCCATTTGCTGAGTGATGATACTTGAGGTTAATATTATTTCCTGAACCCTTGGTCCCCTGGAGCAAAGCTCCTGGATGTGTCCCGTGTTCCAGTTGGAGTCCATATTGTCCCTAAGCAGCTTTCCATAATGCAGCATTTTCTCCTGACAATGGATTAGGGAGAAAAGGCAGCTCCCCAGTGATTAAATGACACTTATTTTGTGCTCTTTATTCAGCCCTTCCCCAGCTGCTGACAATAGGTGCTTTCTCTGAATGCAGAGCAGCAAGCTGAGCTGGTAAAATACTGTAAATTCCTGATGCCTGACAGATAAACTTGCCTGAAGCGCTGCATTCAGGGAAAAAGTCTACTTCTTTATTAAAACCAAAGTTTTGTAGGAAATGATACATTTAAAGGCAGGGTTTTTTTCCATTTTTCCTTTAAAGTTTGTAATTTTGATTTTAAATTCTAATCAAGTACTGAAAACTATTTGGAACTATTTCCATTTTTGCCGATTCTCTATGGGAAGAAAAGCATTTCCTGCCCAGTTATGATGTAAATCTGCACTTCCCCAACTCCCAAAGCTCATGTTCCATGGTAGTCCTTGTTCCCCGAGGATCTCCACAAAGGACTGATGTGTTTAATGAGGGGCGTTTGCACCAGGGAGTGCGTTTTATCCTGTGCACTCTTGGGGCAGGAATTTTGGTGGGTTTGTGCATTGAAGGTGTATTTGGAAGCTGTGCTCATTCCAAAGCTGGTGCTGTGATTTCCTCAGGGAGCACTGGGACAGCGATTGTGGTCGGAGATAATATCAATATCTTTAATTAAAGACTTGCTGGAGAGCATAGGGCACCCTGCCAGTCCCCAGAAACTGGGGCTGTGCCTGCCCACCCCGTGCTTCCAGGTATGGATTTATCTCCTCGGGACTTGTGTTCACAAAGGACATGGCAATTTTTCCTTTCTCTTCAGCTCTCATGAGGTTTTCATTCCACTGTTCTCATCGTGTCCTGGGATTTTCAGCCTTCTGCAGCAGGCAGAGAGAATTGGTGCTTTAGTTTCCAATGTTCTGTCAGGCTTGTGGCCATAAATAATCCATGGTGGAGCAGGGATTGCATTTTCCTGGGAGCTCTGACTGCCTTTGCACTGGACATAACACCCACAGCATTGCCTTTGGCATGTGAGTGATTCCTATTTCCAGTTTATTTTAAGAAGTTGCAAACGGACAACTTTTTCAATGGTTTGTTATTGTTATTTAAGTTGATTCAGTATTTAGACTTTTGCATTTGTGCTTTCAAGGGACTGCAAATTAAAACCAGTTTGAGTCAGGAATGTGTGTTCGCTGCAGCTTTGGAACATGTATGGAATCCTGAGTTTATGGCTTTGAAAGCACTTGCCCTCTTTCAAATGTTTCTAATAAGATACAGGGTGGTGATTTACACCTCTGGAGATATTGAGCTGCTCTCCAAGAATGTTGTTTGGCTCCTAAAGAAAGCAAGCATTGGTGGGCCTGATTTTGGGGAAGGGAAAAAAAAAAAGCTGCTGTGGTTTCATTGAGATTTAAGCGTTAAGAGAATTCCTTATTTAACACTTGCTCTGCACACCACAGTGCATTTGGGATCTGTGAGTGTCTGGAGAGGACAGAGGAGGCAGAGCCCTCGCATGACCCCTTCTCCTGCTGCTCCAGAGCTTCTCCTCCTGCTCCAAAGCTTCTCCTCCTGCTCCAAAAGGCGTTGCTGCACAGGAAAAGCAGATCTGACTCAGCTCCCAGAGGATGCTCCCTGTGTCTCCGTGGCTTTCCCAGCGGATCAGAGCTCCAGACTTTGGGGGCTGAGGCAGTGCCTGGCTCTCCCAGCTTGGAGCAATCTCCAGCAGCTCCCGGTCAGGAGAGAAGACCTTTGGAAACAGTGAGCTGGGATATTTTAAGTAGTTTCTCTGTTTTAATATAAACCAGGGTGTGGAGCTCTGAAGTGCTCAAGGGTGTGTTTCAGCCTCGCTGCAAGAAATGAAGCCTGGGTAGGGGAAGGGAAGGGAGAGAGGGAGCAGGATGAAATCTCACTCATTGGAAGAGGAAGGGCTTGGAAAAGGGTGTTTTGGAAGAGCTTCTAGGAATAAGAAACAGTGTCTTGGGAATCTGGGTGATGTTTTAGTGTTATAATTAAGGTGGTTTTTTTACATGAAATGGAGAACTGTGATTTTTGTAGATGCCCCACTCTCACCCCATCCCTCTGGGCCAGCCCTGCTCCTGCCCAGCTCTCCCTGGCTCTCATTAGAGGTTACTGAATTACATCTGCAGATCCTGAGCTGAGCTGCGAATGATGTTTTCCCATTTTCCCGTCCATCAGACTGGAAGAACTGGGGAGGGGAGGCCCGAGGAGAGCAGGAGGAGGTTCAGGTCTGTCCTGGCAGTGTGGTTCAAGTTTTAATCAGTGTGGTATTTCCTCTTCCTGGGGCCAAAGGAACACCTGTGTTTTTCTTTTCGTATTCCAAGGGACAGTTGATGGGTCCTGTCCTTTTCAAGGGAATCTTGTTAAAGCCCATCTGCATCCATTGGCTTCAAAGGATGTGCACAGGGCTCTGGCTGATAATTTAAAAAAAAAAATAGGGTGAGATCTCTTGATGGAACTGTAGGGCTCCAGTTAAACTGCTTTAACAGAGCGTCCGTCTGGAGAGGAGACCTCAGGGTTGATCTGAAAGCTTTGTGGGATGAAGTTTTAAAGCTGCTTCAGGGCTACTTTCTTGTTTTGAAGTTTTGTTTCGTTTCAAAGGACAGACTATCCTTAATTTCATTCTTTGTTTCACACAAACCTGTGTTAGAAAGCTGTAAAACTACATAAGCTACTTTTTCTCCCGGATCTTTTTCCACTTGTGAGAGCTCCAGTGGGAATTGTGGCTCCCAGGGCAGCACAGCATTGCTGGAGTGCCCCAGCACCCCTTGGTCAGGGGTTCAGCAGGAAAGCAGCACAGGCAGTGCTGTATCCACATCCTGGGAGCAGCTCCGTGAAATCTGCAGGGGCACAAACGCAAGCACGGAATCTCTGTGATCCCCAAAAGTGGTGATGCCTTAGGATTTAGCTTTTATATTTTCAGACCCTGAACTGGTTTAGTGTGTGACTCTGAAACTTCACACAGCCTGTTAGCTACTGTTGGATGTAACACATCCTCTCTGGGCCTGGGCTCAGGGACACCTCATTGTCCCAGGCCCCAAAATATGTAAACTAAGCCTCGGGAAAGGTGGAACAAACTTGGGCTAATGACATCATTACCTGAGATTGTAATTGGAGAATTAACCCTGATATGCAAATGGACCAAACTTATAAAAGTGTGAAAAACCCATGGCCCAGGGTCCGTTTTGGGTGTAGCCCTAGGGCTCTGTACTCACAGTGTACCTTTATTGAAGGCCCTTCAATAAATCCCTGCTTTTATTCTCCTAATCTTGTCTGGCCTCTGTTTCCAGGTAGCCACTCTGAGGCATCAGTGGGAACTGCCAGCTCCTGCTCTCCCCCATGGATTAACTTGTGTTTTTAAAGGGCTAAAATGGGAGTTGTGCAGAGGACGATGATTTCCACTGAGGGAGGACTCAGCCTTGCAGAGCTGTGGGATCGTTTGGGATCGCAGGGGAAGCCAAACCTGTGAAATTCCCTGTAAAGGGAACGGGGCCCTCACTCGAGGTGAGCTGCCCGGGGCGTGTGCAGCCATCGGCCTGCAGAGCTGGGGCTCCTTCCGACACTCACAGGCTTGGGAACGCGGCTTCCAAGCTCTGGGCTGCCCTTTAATCTGCCAGGTGGGCTGAAGGGAAGCCAGGAAACTGGGAATCTTAGGAGCCACGGCTCCAAAGTGTCTGGCTGAGCCAGGGTTGCAGGCTCTGGCTCTGCAGCAGCTCCGCATGGGGAGCCAGAGCCCTGCATCCCAACGCCCCTGGAATCAGCTCTGGAGGGGCCATCTGAAAACTGGGAGCACTGGAAGGGGACTGGAAGGGCCAGATCCCAGTTATCCCAAATCCCAGTTACTCTCACAGTGCTGTTGGGGGGGTTGGAGTCAGCAGGGAGGGTCTGCAGCAGATGTGTCAGCACTGAACCCTCTCCAGGTAATGTTTGGATTGTGCAGCTTTGGCATTCTCCAGTGGAAACTTGCTCTCTGAAAGAATTTCTGGTCAGCGTTTCTAAAATCCAAGGATTTTTTCCCTTTTCAGACAGATTAATTCTGTTGATTAAAGCCTTGCTTTGGTAGCAGTTCCATCACCTGGGTTTTTTTTCTTCCTTTGTGCCGTTGTTGCTGTTTGTTTTTTGGGATTTCTGGTTAGTTTTCCACAGCAAATGTGCAGGAGGGTGTTAAATACACCTTTCCTACAACAGAGAATAAATTCAGTCCCCTACAACATGGGGAAAACCTGGTTCCCACAGCAGTCAGGACAAATTTCAGGACAAATTAACTTTACTGCAGCACACCACAAATAGAAATTAGGCCCTAACCATGTCATCAAATTCCTTGTAATGAAATTTAGTCCTCTTAGAGAAGATGCAGCCTCACTTGGAAGGCGTGTTGGAAGCACTGCTTGTCACCACCTGTCATTACATCAAGAAATTGCACGTGAACTGGGGAGAGCAAAACAAAACCAACCCCAAACCCGAAAAGCCCCGAGGATCCAGGGCAAACCACTACCTTTACAAACCTCTACAAACTGGTGTTCCAGGACCTCCTGATTATTTGCAGTTGTTGGATAAACACGTTGCACAACAGCTGCACTGTTAGCAAAACACACAAACACGTCCTTAGGATATTTCTTGGAGCAGCTCATACCACAGGGATGCTCACATCTTCCCAGGGACTTTGCTGGCTCTTCAGCCAGTGCAGGAGTTAGGAAACTCCTACCACAGAATGTGTGTGCTCGTTTTTGGGACAGACAGACTTCCCAAGGCTGCAGAGTTCCTTTTCCAGCACCAACATTATGATCCTGGCTGTTTTTCTTCACGTGTGGCTGTTGAGCCCTGCCCAGCCCGTCTCACACGTTCTCCTTTAGCAATCCCTCTCTTCCTTACATGCTCTTCTAGTGCCCATCCTGATTTTCCTTTCCTCATAACCAAGCTCTAATTCCCACTTGTGCCCACCATGGAAGTTGGTGATTCTTGATGGAAATTATTGGTCCAGTCTCAGTTCTGGCCTCTGAAAGAAGCTTTTTATACCTCACAGTTCCTAAGAACCCTTTTCCTTTGCCTGCTTATTGTTCCAGGTAGGAATGTTTGCTGGATTTCTCCAAGGTAAGATTCTGTCCTCTCTGCATTTTCCATTTTGGCACATGTGGAGAACATGGAAAAAGGAAGGGAAATAGGACTGTAGCAACCAAGCAAGTGGGAATCATCACTGTGGGCAGGCAGATGAACAGGCAAATGATGTCCTAGGGTGTATCAGGGAACTGACGGCAAAACAGTGGAGCAAGGGATGTAAAAGGTTCTGGAAAGACCTCTGGAATTCTCTGCACAGCTGTGGTTTATGATTCTGGAGACCACCACTGATCTGGCCGGGCTCCTTGGTGAGGCTGCAGGTTGGGCTTGTTCAGTCAAGCCAAGGGAATGTTCCTGCTCTGTGAACGCAGCATTTATCCTCATAAACACCGGGAAGGCAGGGAATGCAAGCGAGGCACACAGTAATGCTGATGCAAAGTTAAATTTGTCTAAACTGGCCATCAGTAGCTTTGAGTTCATGTTTTCCAAGTGGAAGAGCTGTGAGGCACTGGGATAGCTTTCCAGCAGGAGAAGTTTGGGCAAGAACCTTAATTAGCTCGATGATGGCACTGGTTCAGTTCATCAGCAGTGCCTGCAATAAAGGAGACTGTGCTGAGCAATATCCTCCAGCCTTCCCTCCTCCAGAGGTTACCCTGGCACTCCCTGGCGTTCCAGCCATCCACAGCATCCTGTCTGTCCCTGCTGCCAGCAGCCCACCCGCTCCCGATGCTCCTCAGTGAAAGGACATTTTGTGGGCTGATTCACGGCTGTGTTTTCCCTCGCTGCTCCTTTGTGTAATCCGTGCTCATCCAAGCCAGCAGCTTCCCGTCAGAAGGTTTGCCAACAGCAATTGTGATCTTAATATTTCATGCCAGCTTCATCTCGCTGTCCTTGCAGGATAAATGAGGCTTATGTGCACTCCAGAGTGCAGCTTGCCTTTTGTGAGGCCACAGTTAATTGCAATTAAACAGTCAGCCTTTGTAAAATTAATATTGTTATTGCTCTGCTCTGCGTGTTCTGACACTTGGGGAATGGCTGACAAATGTCAGGCAAGTGCAAGTGTAGCCCTTTGCTCACTGGGATTTTTAATGTATTTTAATCACCTGTTTGCCTCGGCAAAAATGTATATTTTAGATATTCAAATCAGTGGGAAAATGAACTGGTAACTTTGTTTAAGGATGATCTGACATCTGTTCCTTTCTTCTTTTCTGTTCAGCTTCCTTCATTATGCTTTTCCACAGCTCTCTTTGTTCTCAGATATGGTAATTCTTGGGTTCTTTCTACAGTACACCTAAAATGTGGATGGTAAAGAGTTTTTGTAGAATTTAAAGTTGCTCTTATTATTCCCAATCTCAATTCTACCACCACTCGTACATGTACACAGAGTGTTTGCGGGCACATCTGATGTGACAGGGTGACCATCTGAGGGGACTTCCAGCAGCAGCTGGTGCTCCCCAGGCACCTTTCCCAGCTCCCTTTTCCCAGCATCTGTTGTTGCTGCTGTGTGGAGCCAACTGTGGAGCCACTGGGGTAAAATCACAGAACCCTGGGATGGTTTGGATTGGAAGGGACCTTAAACATCATCCAGTCCCACCCCTGCCATGGCAGGGACGCCTTCCACTGTCCCAGGTTGCTCCAAGCTCCGTCCAGCCTGGCCTTGGACACTTCAGGGATGGGGGAGTCCACAGCTCTTGATCCCAAATGGGCTTTCATATCCCTCTGAATTCCTCTCATATAATTCCCAAAAATTTCCCTGTTGGAAATCATCCTTCCTTAGGAAGAAAACCACAGGAACACCGTTCTGAGTGCAGCCCTCCCACCTGGGCTGGCCCCGTGGCCGGGCTGCGGGTCACGGATGCGGTGCCGAAGGAGCAGGGAGGGCTCTTTGCCCAGGTTGGAGGTGGAAGGGATTTCAGTTCCCAGTGTTTCACAAGTACACGTTTCTTTCAGAATTTCAGAGAAGAAAAACTGTGTTTGGAGTAAGGAATGCAATTCCCTCTCCCCCCAAAGAGATATTTATTCAGAAGCTGGAGTGGCTCCAGTTCAAATGTTGAGCACTGAGCCAGTACAGAGCAGTCCAGCACATGTTCCTCACCCTGCAGGTGCAGAGGGAGAGCGACTTTGGGCCTGAGCCCTTGTGAAATATGACTTTTACCTCCATGTTTGACATTTTCTTGCTCTTTTATAAGGAGTGATGGAAATGTGCGTTTCTCCTGCTTTCCTAAAGCGAGCTCCTTGCTCGTTAAAGGCGCTGGGTTGACAAGCGCGGAGTCTGGAGTCCTATGTTTACCCGTAGGATAAGCACAGCCTGGGAAAGCTCCAGTGCAGGCTTCCTTGGGCTGCTGCCTAAGCTCAGCCTTGCCCTGGGCAGGAATTCATCCATTCCCATCTCCGCTCCAGCTTTTGCATCCCGACTCTGTCGGGAGGAGTCAGTCCTGGTGCCGCTGTTGCTCCTTTAAGAAATTTCTTGGATCTAAACAGACCACCCCAAAGCTGCCTCCGGAGCAGGAGGCAGAGTAACCTCATCATCCTCCCTCTCTCCCTTTGTACACACAAAACTGAGCACGGCTTTGATGGACCCCAGGTGAAAATTCCGAGCTTGCCATGAAAAATAAGGAGCAGGAAAAGATGACTAACGGAGCACATCCAGGGAGAAAACCTCAAACAACGCCTCGTTTTCCTCCTCTGCTCTTAATCACTGGTGGATTTGTCCTCCACAATTAGGGAATGTCTGAATTTCAGGGTAATAATTAATAGGGGCTTTGCATTAAGTGAGCTCTGGGCTACACATCCCAGAAAAAGTGAAGGGTTAAGTACAAAGATCTTTGCACTTCTCTCATTTTTTCCAGCCAGAAGAAATCAGACAATTTAACTTTGGAGAAATATATGACATAAAACCTACTAGGTTGTCTCCAAATCCAGTTTGTAATGATTGTCCGACTTCCAAGAGGAGAGGCAGACAAACACTTCAATCCAACAAATCACTGAAGGATATAAATTCATGTGTAATGGTGATGCTGCTGACCTCAAAAATGGAACTTGCCAGCTAATCTTGTGCTGTAGACAACATTTTCATTACTGCCCTATCCTAGATCCCCTTTTTTAAAGAGTATTACTATTTCTGTGGAGAAATAAATTTCAGTAAAGTCTCTCGTGATGAAGGTGGCAGCAGTGAGATCATAGCATGATAAATAGCGGATTCCTCGAGCGCGGATTTAGATAAAGTAATGCTAGAAATGATTAATTTTGGAGGTTTGCAATAAACAGTGGGATCACTGTGTGCTTTTCACACTGGAAAACACTCATTTTTTTTGGGAATGCAATCCCACCGTGCTGTGGGTCTCTGATTCCCTCAGTGAATCAGAAGCACAGTCCTACAATCCTGCTGGGAAAGGGACAACAGGGCTGGAAAACCAGCTCTTTCCCACATTATCTTGGGCATTAAATGCTCTTGGGGAAAAGATTTGTACCAATGGGGTCCTGAAGCACAAGAGCCCAGCTGAAGAGGAATCAAGGAGGGTAATTTGCTTCTGGGAAAGGGTTAAAACATCAAGCTGGGACTTGAAGATGTAGAAAATGGTGAAATCTGGAGATGGTCTTCAGAATGTTTAGCTGAGGCTTTTAACGCTGGGGCACAGCATTGTGCTATTGGGGCAGGAATTGTCAGCTAAAACTTCCAGACGTGAGTTCTGCTTTAAGGCTTGGCCAGAACCAACGTTAAACAGCCTTAAGTACACGTCTGTTTTTTAATATCATCTTGATAGGTGGTGTTATTAACGCAGCTTTTAATTTCGTGTCAGAGTAGAGATAAAACCCCTTTGGATAATCTCACCATGGAACTGCTGAGCTGGGGGATTTCAGCTGTGCCACACTGGGCAAGGGGAAAAGCAATCAAGTGGAAGAGGGCTGAAACACTTGAGGGTTGTTACAGGTCCCATCTGGTGAGAAATCACTTTTTGGGCAATTTTCAAGAGACAGTGCTCTGATTTCACTCCTCCACGTCTGTCACCACATCATCCAGTGTGGAGACCGGCATGGAGGAACGTGAGATGTGAATTTAACTGCTGAATTTAGCATGCTTGTGCAAATTAGTTTTAATATCTTCCATTGAAATGGGTTTTTTTTTTTGTTTGAAGGTAAATATTATGCACTTTCAAGAGACCTTTTGGTGACTACATGGGAAAAATGTATTTCTTTGTCTGGTTTTTGTAAGTTGATCTTTCATTGCTGGTTCTTTCCTGTCAGAGCTCCCATGGAATAATGACATGGGCGTTTCTTTTCTGTCACACCTGCTTGGTTTGGCTTTTTCTTCCCCTTGGAGTGCAGGGAGGTTTTGCAGAGATCCACAAATCTCTCAAATTCACCAAAACGTTCACCACAGAAACTGCTCATGTTCTTGTTTAGCAAGGAAGAAGGAGGGGTGTCCTTTTAATTAGAAGTCAAAATGATTTCTGCTCTAAAATCCCCGTATTTTGGTGGAGCACTGCAAGTCCTTTTCAGTGCCTGGGCTGGTGACCTCCAGCCTTGGAAGCAGTTTCCAGGGATAGCATCCAGCAGTGTGGGACTGGGATGGCACCAGTGCTGCTTTCAGGCATTAATTAATTAGTCCATATGAGGTTCAGTTCTGTGGACAACTGTACCAACGTGATCACCAGTTAAATCCCAATGGGGAGGAATTGTTCTCCCGGGAGCAGTAATTCCCAGCAATCCCTGCTCCTACATCACGTCCTGGTAACTGTGTGTGTTTGTGTGGTGACACAGAGGTGGAACTCAATCACACTCATGGAGTTCAATCCAGGTACAAGCTGGATTCCCAGGGATGGGGCAATCCAGGGATTTTTCCATCAAGCTGCACTTGAGAGTGTTGCCAACAAACTTCTGTTCAATCCCAGTGGTAAAATTCCTTTGTCTGTCTTTCTTTACCCACCTTATTTTACTATATTAAAACATTTAGCTTTAGTAAGTGCTATCATATTAAGTTAAAAAAAAAGCAAGAGTGTGAATTTAAAGTTACAAAATTGGGATTGTCCATTTCTCAATCTGTGCAGAAGCAGAACATCTGTCATTTCTTCCTCCCACGTGCTTTGTTTTACATCACCCAGGGAATAAAATGTAGCATCAGTGGTTCCTGTTCACCCCAGTTCTGTGGGTGCATTAATTCTGAACCAGTTTGGCACCAGTTCCCCCAGTGGTGCCGGGTCTGTGGTGAGACTTGTCCAAACCCTCGGCTGTTCCTCGCTCTGGGCAAAGGAGTTTCCAGCCAAACCCCTGGCTTGTTCCCAGTGCAACTCTCCTAGTTGCTCAAACTGGTGTCCTGCCGCTTCCTAAGGATCCTCAGGGTCAGAGTTTGGGCAAAAATGTCCGACAGAAAAAGGATAATTTTATTTATAAAACACTCGGTAACTTCTGACGTGAGAAAGGAAGGTGTTTAAACCTTCTCATACTTGTCTGGTAACTTCATTCACATTTGTTTCCTGGAGGTTTTTGACTCCACTTTTATGCTTTATCACTGAGAGCTTCTTTCTTGTTCCTTCCTGCTCTTCCTAATGCATTTTTGGAGAGAATTAATTGGAATGCTGCACTTGGAATGAGCTCACTTGGGAGGAAAGGAGTACTGTGGAGCATTGAACAGTCTGGGTCTTTGCATATTGATAATCTCTGCTCTGATTATTATTTAGTTACCCTTTCCTTCATTATTATTCAATGAAAATATGTTGGAAACCAATGGTAAAATTGAGTATTTGGCTGATTTTTATGCTTGTAAACCAGTTACTGACCAGTCCTTTGCTGGTAGATGAATCCCTTTAATTTCTGGAACAGGCTCTGGCTTTAGCAGGGCCTGTGGAGCTGGGAAATCTTTGCTCCCTGGAGCAGCAGAGTCTGCAGGCCATGTTTAGGCACATTCTGCCTTCCAGTGACCTTTCCAAGAATTCCACACACGCTCTGGGCACCAGGTTCCTTTGCAGGTTTGCCCCCAAGTGCAAATCCATATGTTTTAGGTGAGGGAAAGCAATCAGCAGGTTGTACCCTTAACCCTTAAATCCCATATCTGGGACCAGACATTTTTATTGCATTGCTTCACTCTGTGTGTTCCTCTACTACCAAGTGAGAATTTAAAAGGTTGATACAAGTGCCTTTTTTTTAAAAGCTTGTTGATTGATATTTATTCCAGATGTAGGTTGGGCTTTATTTATTTATTTCATACCTTTCATAACCGAGAATCAGGACCCTCTTGGGGAAAGTGGCTCTCCTGGGGGGCTTGAACACATTTCAGCCTGTCAGGGTAAATGGCGAGTGGAAGTGCCTGTGAGGTGGCATTTCATGGGACAGATGCTCTCCAGCTTTTATTTACCAAAATTATCCTGCTGGTTACTTTCTCTTCTGCCAGCTGCAGCACTGTAGGAGCTATTTAGTGTCTAAAGAAAATAGAGAATTCTCTCCAGGCAGTGATTTCCCTGTCTCTGAGGGAGAAGTGCCCTCTGTGTCCCTACTCAGAGTATTAGATCTTACAACTGATGGAAAGCAGTGGCGTAAGCTGATTAATGGCAGGGCTCACCAGAGCTGACATTTGGGGTTACATTTTTTGAAAGACACTTCTGAAATTGAGCCTCTAATGTTATTTTACAGCCTTTTTTTTATGCTTTGAAATTCCTCTAGCAATACAGAATGTTATTTTTCCTTTTTATCAAATTTTAAGGGTATTTCAGCAATTAAACTTGGTGTGCTTCAGCCAAAAAACATAGTGCAGTCAGCCTCTTTGGCTTGTTGGATAACAATGCTTCCTGTGTTAGCAACAGGGTAAATATTGCTTTGTTTGGCACCTTGTGAAAAGAAAATTTCAGAAGAAGATGGGAAAAATCTGCAAGATTGGGACAGCATTGGACATGGAAGCGGGTGGTGAACATAAATTGTTGTGGTGCTACTAAATTTAGCAGAGCAGTTGGTGAGGATCCATCATGTGCTTCCAAATGCATCCTGGAAGAGATGTCCCACTGCTTGCAGATTATTGTTAACCCTGGACTTGCAGATTTGTTGTTTACAACCAGGAAAAAGGAATGATGGCAATGGAAAATGCTGGCAGTGGTGGCCCCAGAGCCAACCTGTGCATGGGGAGCACAAAAAATGGGGTTATTTCCAGGAAAAGTTTTCCAGGCAGTTACCTCACTGCAGGGACTCTTGGATAATTTGGACAGGGAGAACAGCATGAGGCTGAGGTGCTGTCTTCTCCTCTGTGGAGCCTCATGGCATTCCTGCTTTTCAGCAAACATTTCATCAGGATTTGGGACTCCTGCAAGTCCCAAACAGCCAGAGAGGTGCTGGATTTAAGACTCCCAAAATACTCATTGGTGTGACAGACTGCAACTAATTGCCCTTAGAAAAATCCCTAAACCGGGTTTGCAGGGCAGAATTTTCCATGTCCTCTGGTTAAACACAACCTGTGAGGAGCTCCCTGCTCATCCAGGAGGGATTTTTCAGGTCGGGGCTGAGCAGTTGCTGTTCCTGCTGTCCCTGAGGAGGAGCCGATTCCGAGGAGTCACGGGTCACTGCCTGACCCTGTCTGCCTCAGACTGAGAGGGAACAGCCCAGGAAAAGGCATTATCCCTGTCTCCTCTCTCTGGAGAGCCCACTCAGCTGCCTCTCACTCTTTTTTCCTTATCACAATTTTTCTGTGCAGACGATGCAGCAAAAGTTCTTTGAACCGCAGCTGAGCTCAGCAGCTTTTGCTGGATCCAGATAATACAAGGGCACAGCTGATCCATGTCTAACAAGGCACAAACACTTCTCTACCTGCTTCTTTTCCAGCATTCCTCCCCATGAGCAGGTTTGGAATCACATTCACTTAATCATATTTTAAAATTTAAAGGCGTAAGAAAGGTTGAGCTTGTTAGAGCTCAGCAAAACCACCACGGACTGAAAAAGAAACTTGGATTTTTTTTCATAGCTCCCCTGCTTGTGCACAGGGCTGCAAAATCAATTCCAGCTGCAGCATCACCTCTGCAATTCCATGATTTTCAGGTGATGCCCTCTGTTGCAGCCTCATGGGCAGGGATAGGTTTGCTGTCACAGGGGTGAAGGAGGAATGAAGGCAAGGTCAGTGCTGGGTAACAGGCAGGAAGCAAAGGTAAAGCACATTCCTGGGGAATTAATGGCACAGTTTTAGCTCTGGAATTCTCTGGCTGGTGCAGTTCCTTGGAGTCCTGCAGCAGTGCTCTAACACTGTATTTAATGTGGATTCAGTACAACATTTCCACGTCTTGGCGTGTGCTCGTTATCATGGTGCTCAGCTATAAATTATGATCTCATTTCAAAGGCTCCATTTTATGTGGAATTCTTAAAAAGCCCCTAAATTGTCTTTTAAAAGCTGGTTTTACTTATTACTTTTAATAACCATGTTTCCATGCTGTGGTCTCTAGGAATTACTGAGGAATTCCAGCAAGGTGAGGATTTCACTCTGTGCTTACACCTGTGTTTAAAAGTGTTGCTAAAGGAAGTGTCCAGGTGAGCTCTCCCTGAGGAATAACACCTTGGAGAGGCTGCTTGGAGGGATTTTGGGAAGTGGCTGGTGAGTCTCACCCAGAGCTGTCAGTGAATCCCAGTTCCTGTGGGTGACTGATGACACAGCTAAAGTGACTTTGGGGTTCTCTTAATTCCATATCTCCCTGAAACAGCTCCCATGGCCACGTGGCACTGAGCATTTCCTTTGGGAAAAGGCCTGGAAATGGAGCTCCCTTTCATCTTCCAGCCTTCCCGGGGAAAGCTGAGGATGTTAATGGAGTAGTACTTAACAAAGCTGAACGGCTGCAACTTGTGCTTTTAATCTATCACGGATAAAAATGGACTGAACAGTTTCCCAGAATCAAACTTCATAAAAAAAAAAAAGAATTTAGCTGTCTAGAAAACAACATGTGTATGTTGTTATACAAATATATATAGACTGTTATATTGAACATAAAGACATGGGACTTCAGTGCTTCACTGAACACATGAACATTTATATCGCTGCTTTAATGGAGCTTCAGCAGAAGGAATCGTGAGTTCCACCTAAAAATCCCACAAACAGAAGTTTTTAAGGGTGAATTTTAGATTTCCTGATATTTTTGGTGCTGTAATATCAAATTAAAAGATGTCACATGTAGCATTTCAGGCAGAAATTCTGATTGATTGCCAGCGAGTCGCCAGAGAATGGTTTCCAGTGTTGTTCACAAATTAAACAGTTTACTCTTGTGAGTTTGTTTTACGTATTTATTTTTAATTTTTGTATTATTTGTAAGGTCAGGGCGCAGTGAGAGCTTCCCTGAGGTTCTGTCCCCAGCACACCGAGGGTAGGCAGAGCTCTGCAGAGCTCTCCATAAACAAGCTGTCAGGACTGTTTGGATAAGAGCTGGGGAAGGACAATAATGAACCAAATGTACAAGACAGTTTGAAAAGCCAAGTTTTCCCAGACTGTTTATTTTTCATGGGATTCCACCACTAGAAGGTGCTTTTATTTGTGATGCAAATAAACACCATGAGTGTGCAGGTCTTCAGCCACTGCAGCGCCGTGGGAGTTGAGTTATTTGCAAAATATAATGAAATATTGGATATTCCTCCAGAAAAATCCTGTCTGGCGCAGGAGAAAATGATTTGTCCAGTCTCTGGTTTAAAAGGTGAATAAAGCCTGGAATTCCCTGTGGTTTCTTTGGAAAGTGAGGTAAATCCAAGGTTGTGCGGGTGAAAAGGGGATGTGGCATCACAGGAACACGGGCAGGGCTGTAGGCAAAGGCTGCAGCTGCTCCTTTTCCAAGGAGGTAAAGTCCCCTCCTGGATCAGAGGTTGCCAGGTCTGGTTTTTATCATTTTCCTGCCCAGACTAAATAGAAAGGAATCCCAGATTAATGCCATGTTCATCAAAGGAAGCAGTGAGAAGTTTGCTGGGTTGTTAAAGCTTTCCCTTGTGGCAAATCCCCCAAAATCCTGCTGCTCTCAGGAGCCTCCGAGGGCAGATCCCGGTGGGGCTGGGAATGCCCAGGATGCCCTGAGCAGATTCAGGCTCCCCTTCCACAGCTGCCCTGGGGACCATCTCCAGAAGATGTGTTGGATCTCCACCCTCTGCTCGTGGCCGTGACCCTGCTGGGATTTGGGGTTAGGGTTGGTCCTGGAGCAGTCACCTGCTCTCTGCATTCCTGGAATCCCTGTTCTCTTTTCTCAGTTTATTTTTAAAAAGACACAAAGTGAAATACTACTACTACTACTACTACTAAATGTAATCACAGAATTGTTAAGGTTGGAAAAGACCTTTAAGATCATCAAGTCCAACCATCAGCCAGCAGCGCCACCATGGTCATCATGAAACCCCAAGTTTCATCATGGCCCCAAGTGCCACATCCACAGGGCTTTTAAATCTCTCCAGAGATGTGACTCCATCACTGCCCTGGGCAGCTGTGCCAGGGCTGGGCAACCCTTTCCATGAAGAAATTTTCCCAGTATCCAACCTGAGCTTCTCCTGGCCCAGCCTGAGGCCGTTCCCTGGCTCCTGTCCCTGTTCCCCGGGAGCAGAGCCCGACCCCCCCGGCTGCCCCCTCCTGTCAGGGAGTTGTGCAGAGCCACAAGGTCCCCCCTGAGCCTCCTTTTCTCCAGGCTGAGCCCCTTTCCCAGCTCCCTCAGGGATTCTCCAGCCCCTTCCCAGCTCCATTCCCTTCCCTGGACACGCTCCAGAGTGAGCACAAGGGGAAATTCCAGGGATCATTTGGTGGATGTGGCTCAGGTGTTCATCACACAAAACCATCTGATGAATCCGAATGTTCCTCAAGTGCTGAAGTTTCTGTCCTCAGTCAACCCCAGTTCAGGGCTTTTTTATATGGGCACACTGGGACAGCACAAGGATTTTAAACTGGAAGAGGGTTAGATGGGATTTTGGGAAGGAATTGTTCCCTGGGAGGGTGGGCAGGCCCTGGCACAGGGTGCCCAGAGCAGCTGTGGCTGCCCCTGGATCCCTGGCAGTGCCCAAGGCCAGGGTGGACAGGGAGGAGCAGCCTGGGACAGTGGAAGGTGTCCCTGCCCATGGCAGGAGTGGCACTGGATGGGCTTTAGGTCCCTTCCAAACCATTCTGTGATTCCATGGTTCTCTCCAGGCTGCTCCCTGTTCCCTCCACCCTGCTTCCCTCCATTGCTGTTTGTTCCCTGCAGTGGCTCAGCCAAAGGATGCTGTGGTGGGATGCAGCTACAATAACAAATCACTTGTGGAGTTTGAGGTTTGGATCTCAGCTTGGATCCCTCATCTTTTTCTTTGAGCACAGCACACAGCTGAGAGCTGGCATCTGGTGGCTTTTTTTGAGATGTAAGGCTTTGAGCGTGGAACCAACGGAAAATGTAAAAATAATTGTTAAAACACTGGAAAAAAAGATTCACTTTGACTCAGAGTATTTTATTAGAGAAAACCAAACCATCTTGCTCGGTTCTGACTGTTTTAAATTTTCAATTGTATTCACCAATTTGAAATGAAAGGTCATTTCAGCTGAAATAATGACTCTTCCCCCGAAGCCATCTAAAAAGGATTCACAATGGTATGAAGCTTTTGTTTTTACATAAACAATTCATTAAGATCAACATGAACCTGCAAAAAAAAAAAAAGTGCCATCAATCAACATGTGTTTTTGCTTTAAAAAAAGAAAAAAACAATCCTGTTCAACCAAACCAAGAGATGTGGGTTGATTATTTTGCACCAGCCCAGATTTATGGGTGGCTGTAAATCAGCTTCCCCCTCCCAAGTTGTAAAGGGGCGATAATGCTGCTCTTGTTCAAATTGTGGGTTTAGAGAGCAAAGCTCATGGAAGGAGGAGTGCGAGAGATGAGGGGCCAGGCTGGATCCTGCTCGGGCTTGTGTCTCCCATGGATAATGGCAGGAAATCATGGAGTCGCTTCCCTTCGGAGATGGCGACTGCCTGACACATCCCAAAGAGGCTTTTCTTTGTAGATTTTTAGCTTTATTTAATGAAAACAGAGCAAATGGTGAGAAATGTGGGCTCTTCTGCTTCACTGCCTGCTCTGCCTTCAGCTGGGAATTAATTAATAACTCTTGGAGGTTATTTTTGTAAGCCTTAAGTAGCAGGATATTATCTGGTCTGTCCCGGGGCTGCACCTCCTCGGAGCAGTAGCCAGGATGTCTGAGAGGGCTTGGAGGGCTTTTTCCTCCCTCTCAGCCCATCTGCTCCCTGGATGAGCTGTTCTGGGAGTGGGCTGCTCTTTGAAGTTTGTTTGGAGTCCTGTCTAGACTCCCAAAAAATTCCTTCCTCCCCAGCTTTGCTTTTCTATTAAGCAAAATGAAAAAGTTTTAAAAAAGTTTTGCCTTTGCAAAAGGTCATTTCTCATGCCAGTCCCAGCTAAACTTCTGTGAAAGACAAAAGCTTTTGAAATTTATGTGGTGGCCCCTGAGCTGCTTTTTCCCCCCTCCTGGTTTCATAAACCCACCCTGAAGGACTTTCTCTGCAGGCAGAATTGAAATCCCTCTACCTGTTCTGTTTGGGTTGTGTCCAAGTCAGCAATATGTCAAAGAAACACCAAACTGGAGAGTTTGGCTTGGTTTTGTTTCAGATAATGCTCATGGTTAATCTCACCCACAGATACTGGGGGAAGATAAGTTTTATTGCTTTAAAATGGGCATGGAAACACGCTCTGTGTTATTTCTCATTGTTCGTTTTGTTAATATTTGTTCACACAGCCAAAGCTATTTGGGGTTTTTTTTAATCATAATGAACTGGAGAATTCAGAGTGAACAGCAGCATTTTTTTATAGATGTCTCCTGTTGATTTTCCTTTGAATGTTTTTTAGCTTTTATGTGCAGTCATTATTTCCTGGAGGTTAATGCTTCTAGTGTTTATTCTAGATGTATGTTTAATCTCTGTTTCAAAGAATCCTAAAAATTATGAATATGTTTCTTTCAACCCAGTGTTCATCCCTAGGAAAAATCTGTGCTGCTTGGAGCTGCTCTCCAGCCCCACGCTCGTGGCAGTGCCCATCTTCTTTCAAAAGAGTTTTTGTTAACAAGCTCTGCAGGTTCTGCACACTGAAAGAATCTCAGGAACCATGGGAACTGTGCTCTAGCTTTTTATCAGGCTGATCCAGATATTCCCAGAAGCTTTTTTTGGAGCAGAAATCACAGTATAATTTTGAAGTTCATTCTATTTTATATCTATGAAAAAAAGCTGTGAACTTTTCCCGACCCTTCACACGGGCTGTGCTTGAAGCTGGCACAAATTTCATCTCATAACTCTCAGAAGAGACTAAAATGTCTTTACTTTTCTTCCCCTTTCCCTTCTTCTCCCCAGTCAAAACTTGTCACAGGTCCAAGGACAATGTTGCTCCAGTGGAACAGAGGTTTAGGATAGAGGATCCTGGAAGCCTAAAGCACGTGCAAGAGCAGTAGATCAGGGGAATTTTTAGGTCTAAAAGGCAGCAAAGGAATTGATTTTCATCACAACATCCATGATTGTGTGGTCACCTCTGGGCCTGAATTATTTGGAGGCAACAAGTGGGGCTGTGGAAACCTGAGCACAGAATCCCAGAATTATTTAAGGTCGGAAAAGCCCTCCAAGATCACCGAGTCCAAGCTGTGCTTGATCCTCACCGTGTCCCCAGCCCAGAGCACTGAGTGCCACATCCAGGTGTTCCTTGGACACCTCCAGGGATGGGCACTCCAGCCCTGGATGCTCCTGTCCTGTCTGAAAGGGAAGGAGAACGGAGTTCACACAGTGCAGAGTGAGGAACCTCTCCCAAATATTTCACACCTGACCTATCTCCCCTTCCTGGGAATGTAATCCTGCCTGGGAATGTAATCCTGTCTGGGAATAAATCCTTACTTCAGCATTTTCCAAACTTCCCTTTCAATTAAACTCGCTTTATTTTCCCCAGTTGGCTTCTTATCTTTCCTCCAGCTCACACAGACTTCCCAGGTGGCCAAATCCGACTTTCCATTGGATCTGTGAGGTCAGAACAAAAACAAGGCGACTTTTCCTTCTGCTGGCTGAGTCAGTAATTGGGGAGTTACGCAGCTGGGGCTGGACTTGCCAAGGAAAAGCAGCAGAAGTTTGTTAAGTTTGGGAAGGCGTTTTTGGGGCTGGGTGGGGCCCGCGGGGCGCTCGCCAAGTGGGAAAGGAGTTGGGCTGCTGGGAAAATGGGATGTGCTCCCAAACTGGGCTCCCAGCACAGCTCAGGCAGCTCTGCTCACCTGGGCAGGTCAGTGAGAGGCAGCTCGGGGCAGGATGTGGCAGAGTTGTCACCCTGATAGCACCAACATCCCGTTCCTCCCTCCCCTGTTCCCGGGGATTTCCGCTGCTGGAACCCCGTGGACGCTGTGGCTGTACAGAGGGAAGGCACCTGGAGTCATCCTCCGTGGCAAAACCCTGAGAGTCCTCAGGGACCAGCTGGGCTGGGATTGCTCCTGCTTAACAAACTCCTCTTAGTGCTGAAAGATGTGTGGAAAAAGGGAGCCTGGCAAAACCACAGCAGAGCAGTCCCAGGGGAAAGAAAGGGTAGGATGAATCCCCACACCTAAGGATAAATAATCCAACTTTATTTTTACAAGATAGGATCATTTAAATGAGCGTGTTTCCATCTTGAAAAAAATCAAAATGTGAATTTATGAGAAAAAAATGATGTGTTTTAAATTATTTTTGTAAATAAGTTACGTAGGTTTGTAGTCTGGCTTTTTAAACCAGTCTGGCTGGTTTTATCTTGTAAAAAAAAAATTTATTACTAGGACAGGTTCATAGTTAAAACAACTGTCTTATATTTGCTTTTGGGTGAAACCTTTTATTGGATATGTTGTATTTCTACTTGTTTGTGGTTTGGAAGTTAAAGGCAGGGAACTGTGCTTTTGGATGCATATAGAGCATGATTTTCCTTAGGACTGTTTCCCAAGTGGGTTCTCAAGTGGTGCCAGGAGGTAAAACGAGGGGTCCAGCTTTGTCCTGGATTTCCCGGGGTGGGATTTGCCTCCTGTTCTCCTGCCCTGCAGTTCAGTGTCTCGGCTTGCACAGGCTGAGCGGGAAAGGGCAACATCCTCCCGCTCCAGCTGCTGATTCAGGGAATGTGGCTGCTCGCAGCTTTGTGCTGAGGTGGTGTTCCAGGGATTACACACAAAGGATTTGGGATAGCAAACACGGCACCGGAATCTCCCCGGCGTGTCAGAGTGTGTGACACGGGGCCAGCTGATGTCACAGCCCGGTGACAGCCAGCCCGAGGGAGGCACATGGCACAGGGGGAGCCGCACCGAGCCCTTTCCCTTCCCCTGGAAAGTTTTGGCCGGCTCCTGCTGTTGAAAGCTGCGTGGGATGTCAGCCCTTGAGCTCTCTGGAAGCTGATATTCCCATACACTGCCAGAGCAGCAGGGCTCACTGAAATGGATTTCTGGAGATCCTTTCAGCTGAAAAAGCTGTTCTCCTGGAAGAGATCCGTGGGATGGGGATAACTCCTCCTCGCACGAACACACATCCCAAATCTGTGGTTGTGAGCTGTGCCTGTGCCAGGCACTGGGCATTCTGTGCAGTGTCCGAGGCCTGAAAACAAACCTTGGAGCTGCTTTGGGACAGCGATGGAGGATTAACAAGTGACAGCAAAGGTGTCACATTGCTCAGGGACCTGCCTGTCACCCCAACCTTGTTGCTGTCTAACCTGTGCACCTTTATCCCGGAGAAAAGGAGGCTCAGGGGGGACCTTGTGGCTCTGCACAACTCCCTGACAGGAGGGGGCAGCCGGGGGGGATCGGGCTCTGCTCCCAGGGAACAGGGACAGGAGGAGAGGGAACGGCCTCAGGCTGGGCCAGGGGAGGCTCAGGGTGGACATCAGCAGGAATTTCTCCATGGAAAGAGTGGTCAGGCCTTGGAACTGCCCAGGGAGGTTTGGAGTGCCCATCCCTGGAGGTGTCCAAGGAACACCAGGATGCTGCACTCAGAGCTCTGGGCTGGGGACAAGGTGGGCATCGGGCACAGCTTGGACTGGATGATCTTGGAGGTCTTTTCCAACCTTACTCATTCCCTGATTCTGTGATTCCGTAATAAAACGATGCAGAGAAGGCAGAAATCATGGGAAAATGACAGTGGGAATGGGCCACGGGAGGTCACCTGCCCTGGCCTCGTGTGAGGGCTGACTTCAGAGCGCTCTCACCTGGAGCAGGGCCTCGTCCCGTGTGGTGTAAAACCTGTAAAGGTGGAGGTGCTCCAGCCTCTCGGGGCCCCTGCTCCATGCTCAGCCATGCCCAACAAAGATCAGCCTGTTCACCTGCTGAGGAAAAATGACCTTTTGCATGAAATGCTGACCACGGGGAGTTCTGTCATTCCTCACGCAAACACTGCGTGGCCTGGGGAAGGGCCTTGGTTTTCCTGTGCCTCTCCGGTGCATCTGCAAACCTGCTAATGACCCTTCATTCCTTTCTTTGTGCCGTCCATTAAGCTGCAAGCTTGGCAATTGCCTGTTAATGCGTTTAGACAGTGGCCAGGGCTTCGGCAGGGATCCTCAGGTACAGACTCTGATCCGAAGTGACAGCAGCAAAGACAAAAAGTTGTGCAAATATTTCGGAGATGAGCTGAAAACGCCCCGAGTTGTTCAGTGTCAAACACTTTAACCTCGTGTCCTGAACAGACCGAGTCGGTCCTGCTGCAGACATCGAAATATTTTCCTTTTTTTTTTTTTTTAATGTGGCAGATTTATGAAGTTTCATCTCCTCAGTGGTTATTAGGAGTGTTAATCCTTCTTACTTCCCTTTTCTAAGGAAAACGCATTGGAAGCCGGTGTCGAGGCAAGAGGGGGGAAAAGACGCAGTGGGCCTCAGGTTATTGGGAATACAATGGTATGGAAGTGGTTTTCCTTTATATAGGGAACTGCTAATTGGGTGTTAGGGGCTGCTAACTTTATAGTCTTGTAAAACTGCACTGACTGGGGCTGACACTTGTGTAAAGTCTCCAGGGGGAAAAGCCAAGTTTTCCTGTCACCGCACGGAAAAGGTTAGGAAACCAACGGAAAGAGCAGTTGTTGTGGTGTTTGTGCTTCAGGAATTCACAGTTCCGTAATTTAAACAAGATTTCAGACATCCTCGTGGTGTTTGTAAACTGGTTGTAAATGTTCTTTCTGAAAACAGCAGAAGAAATTTTTAAATGGCCTAAACTTCATTTGCACAAGGCCAGACCCAATTCAAATTCCCATTCCCATGGTTTTCAGAGAGCCAGCAAGTGGAAATACATTTCCTGGGAGCTGGTGCCAGCAGGAGCCAGACAGGGCAGCAGCCCAGGGTTTGTATCTTGGGCACAAAAATGGGTAAATACAGTTTTGTCAGTATTTTCTCCACACAGAGGTGGAAAGAGGCTCTTGTTTTAAACACAGACCACTCAGTTTGCACTTCTTTTCTTGCCTAAATAACAGGAATGACAGTGAACAGGTCTGGAGGATTTTTAGAAATCAAATCTTTCTGAGGAAAATAGAATAAAAGCATCATTTCCTTAACTTTTAAGATGTGTTAAGAGTGTATAAATCTGAGTATTGGGCCTTGAGGGACTGCACTGCTGGGCTCATGCAGGTGCACACAGTAGTAAAAGCAATAAAACACCCAAAGTGCTCGGTACTCATGATTTATTCAGATCAATTACTGATCCGTTTCCTGTATGGAAACTGCACCAGCAGAGATGTCCCACGTCCTTGGAAATGATGGAGTGGGGCACAGTGTTCCTGAAGGCTGCGTGCACAAAACGCAGCGTGGTGAGGTTAGGGATAAACCAGCTCTAGGTTTAACCTTTGGTTTTTCTGAGATAGACCGTGAAAGCATCAGTTTTGTAAATAAAATATTGTTAGAGGTGTGGAGTGCTTCCCTCCCACTCTGCTCACCATGGAAGGGACATGGTCAGCAGTGGGTTGGGATGGAGTAGCTGATGGTGATTTATGGCTTTGAGCTGCCACAGTCAAGTGTCTGCAGTCAGAAAAAGAGAAAATGCCAGCAGAAAGTGGGTGTGAGGTGACAAGTGTCCTCCAGGTGACAAATATCTGTGTGTCCCTTTGAGAAATTAGTAACAGCTAAATGATGGTGGAAGAAGCATTTTGTACAGTTGGGGGGAGACTCCCCAAACCTCTGATACTTCTGGGCACTGCAAATCCTTGGTCTGGGTCAGGGATAACCCCCCACTCTGGAGCTGTGGAGAACTGATGTCCCTGGCAGATTTATATTTATCAGGGTAGGTGCTCCCAGCACCTCACATCTGTCTGGCACAGGAAGCTGGCCAGATGTGCATCCCTGCCTGGAACAGCAGCAGGAGGAGAGCCAGGGCCAGCCTGGGCACCAAGAGATGACACTGAGACATCCTTGTTCCCAGCATCATTCCCTCTGGCAGGGGAGAGAGGGGTGATGTTTCCTAGCCAAGCTGGAGGTGAAAATGTGCTTTTCCTCTGATTATCCAAGCTCTGCAAGGATTCAGATGGGACTGAGGATTAGGCCCTGCATGACTTAGGTGAACAGAGCCAGCCTGGCTGCAGCAGAAAGCGGAGCCAGAGCCTTGGCTGGCTCTGCAGGGCCATCAGCCCCGGTCATGCAGAGTTCCCAGAGCCTCCCCAGCTCCGAAATCCCACTGGAGCTGGAGGAAGTTGTCTCTCCATCAGTTGTGCAGGGAGCAATAATGTTCCCATCGTTTCCAGAGCCCTCAGCCCTCCTTCCCCATCCCTCCCAGGTCCTCCTTCAGCAGTGGCACTCCCTGGCTGTGTGCCAGATGTCTGGGAGGAAGGAGGGGGTAAATCCCGGTATTATTCTTAGTCAGGGAAGGAAATGAGTGATTAAGTGTACATGGGACTCACGAGTGTCCAACTTATTATCAGTGCTGGTATTCCAGCTATGCACAGCACATGGATCAGGGAGAGGGAAAGTATTTCCTGAGAGCTGCCTCTGCCTTTCTTCTTGCCTGATGCAGAGATAAGGCCCTGCTCTGATGGATCTGTGGTGGGAGATACTGAGATTGATTAGGTCTATTACTGAGGGAATAGGTCAGATCCTCGAGGTACAAAGCTCAACTTCAACTTTGATAGCTCTCAGGCTGTGCTTTTATGTTTTTCCTCCCCTCAAAAAGGGCTTTTATATCTACAAAGAGATGTTGAACTCCTTGGGGAAAATCTATTTGCAGAATCAAGGTAGAGAAAATAAGACAGCGCTGATATTTCACCAACAAATCTTCCTGGCTTTTGTAGTGACATTTAGGCTGTGCTTGAATGTCAGCTAAACCCCCAAGGTGATGAGCATCTTACACAGACATCCTGTTAAAGGTGGAGTGACACCTTCCCTCTCTATTTTTATTTACTTCAAACATTAAACAGAGACACTTACGTGTTTAAATGATTTAAATATATCCGCGGTCGTAGTTTAAAGGTTGTTTCTTAGAGGGCTGCTCACTTTTTTAACTGATTTCAGGAAGGTTTGTGCCACACACCAGCTGAATTCACAGCTCCAAACAAAAGTTTGAAGACTGCAGTAGAAAAAACCCGTTCCAGCCCTGTCCAGGTGGTACCTCTGGCCTTGATTTTATAGGTTTTCCAATCCAGAATCAAAGCGTGTTCAAGTGGTTTGTGGTTCCTCAGGACACAGCTTGTGGTGCCAACAGGAATTGCTGTCCCTGGTGCAGCTCTCTGGCTTCATCTGCTGAAAAACCACTGTCAGGATTGACAGGAACCTTTCCTTGAATTTTTAAATGGATAATTCTGAGCAACTCATCAGCAAACCCTACTTGTAGTACACAGGGAGGCTGTGAGGAATCAGGAATTCAGGAATCCCGTTGCTGTCACATCTGTCCATATAAAAGTTTGATGGAGAGGGTCTGAGGAAATCTGTTGGAAAGTCACAACAAGATTTGGAATCCACAGCTTTAAATGTATGGATTTAATGATGGGAAATGTCCTCTGTGAACCAGCACGGCTGGAAACGAGGAAAATTACTTTTCCAGTGACAATATTACTGCTGTGCTCTTCTTATAATATTGTGGAATATGAGGGGGAGTCCTCTGCTGTCCCTGAGAAGTCCCAGGTGATTTGGGACCGTTTCTGTGTGAATGGGGTTTGCATGGCACAGACACTGCTGACGGCAGAGCTTTGGAGCAGTTACATTGTTGTGAACGCTGGAGTTCCCTTTGGAAAGTTCCCTTTGGAATACCTGTTCTGGCAGCCCTGGGAATGCCTTCAGAGCTCCCTTTGGCATCCTTTGGTCTTTTGTGGTTTTGTTTGCTTTGCATCTCACGTGCCTGTTTGTTTCCCAGAGATGTGCAGTTGTTTATCTCGATCATCAGGGAATATCCGATCTGTTGACATGTAAATACAGCAGCTGTTATTTGCAGAGCTTTTGTGGTCGGTGATCTACAAATGATTCCCAAGTTGTTATCTTCGCTATTGTATTGCACTGCTCCCTGTTGTAAACTACATTTCTGTGGTTTTAATGTGTCCCGGATATGAAAAAAAGCAGGAGTGAATAGTAATCAAATGATTCCTGGGATAGTGGGAGGTGTCCCTGCCCATGGCAGGGGTTGGACGGAGATGATCTGTAAGGTTCCTTCCAACCCAAACCATTCTGGGATTCCGTGATGCAAATAAACCCCGGCTGGTCACATCTCCGATCTGATGCTGTTGGAGCTCCCCTCACACAAGGTGCTGCCTGGGAAGGTGATTTCTGGGAATATGTTCGTCCTTCCTCTGTGCAGGAGTCATTGGAGTGGAAGTGTTTGGGGAGCTGAACCCAAATCCTCCACCCCAGCTCATGGAATCTTCTGGAGTGGTGGCTGTGGCTCTACCTGGCTTCTGCAGGGAGATGTTTGGACAGAGGAAATCCCGCTGGCAGAATTTTCCAGTAGGATAGTCACTTTCTGGTGTCCTGCAGCAATCTCTGAAAACATGGAAGCATTTGGAGCCCTGGAGCCGCAGCGAGGTTGGGCATCGCTTTTCGCCGTCGCACAGCAAAGCCCGCAGTGCTGAATTGCACTGCTGGAGCCAAATTTTGTAAGCAGCCTCTCAGTTTTTCCCTTTCATCCATTATCTTCACCTCGGGGAGATGACTCACGAGGTGAACGTTGCTGATGTGAATCAGGTTCGTGGCCAGGCCCACAGCCCCGGTGCTTCCAGGCCGCCGCATCCCGGGATGGTTTCATGGAGCAGCGTTAAGCACCATGCTGTTGCAACATGTTAAATTGCTTTAAATACAGTCAACCTCCCCATCACGCTTGGGGTTGATCATTGCCATATTTGTAAAAGGAAAGCTGAAGACATTTTCTTGGCACGGTCCAAACTCCACCACACAACCCCGTAACGTGATCCCAGACTGGAGGAGCTTTAGGGCTTGTAGGGAAATGAACCCTGGGAGCCTCAGCGTGGGGATGCTGCCGTGCAGGAGGTTGAAGTCCTCGAGGATGTAAATACTTTTAAAGCAATCTCGGGCAGTAATTTCACTTTGTTGAATTAGGTTGAGGCAGTTTTACTTCTAAGACCTTCCAAGTTCATTCTGATTATTTCAGAGCCCCGTGTGACACCCCACAGATAATGTAAGTGGCTGCAGTTTACTTTTGCTCTTAAACTCTGCATTTAAAGAGAGCCTGGAGGTGTGTGTTTGTTTTTATTAACACTTGGCATAGCCCAAAATGCACAGTCTTGATAAAGACAGGGTGGCTGAAGTGGCTGTTAACTCCGGAGGTTTCTGCATTTGTTTTCCATCCATCCCTCACAGATCCTGCAAGGGAGAGCTCCAGCTGGCTCGGGAAGCTGTAAAAGAAAACCTCTGAGGTGAATACTCCGGATTATTGTACTTGAAAACCTCAAATCTCATTTGTCAGCTAAACACAGTATTAGAATTAAAATACAAAAAATAGTGAAAGATAAATAGTTCGACAATATCGCTCCGCTGAGGAGACTTTTCAAACCTCTGCCTTACTGAACACCACCACCACGTATTTATAATAAAATGTCCATGGATTTAAACAATGCATTCAGTCATTCAGCGAGGAGCTTCTGGAATACCATTGTTCCCAGCCATGACTTTATTTTGTAGGTAACTCTCAAGTTTCAAAGCTATTAACTGTTATTATTCAACCCCCTCTCCTGTCCCCCTGCCATTCTCTGAGCAAGGCTGTGCCACTCCGCAGTCCCTCTTGATTAGACTCTGTTGAGAAATGAGCAGGTGAATGAGCTTTTTGTGCTCCTGGCCACTGGGATTTGGGAAGCCAGGAATGAAGGCTTCTATCGCCCCAGTGGGTTTTTAACTCCCTGAATTCCTCGCTTAGGACATTGTGGGTTCAGCACGTCCTTTGTGTTTGTTTCTCCATGGAATGTGGTGATGGAGCCTCTTCTCCTCCTGGGAATTCTGTAGGAATCCTTCTGGCCACTTCAGCCACGAGAGTTTGGGATTCCAACCATTTAATATTTTTTCCCCTCCTGAAACACGTTGCATTTTAACGTCTTGTAGTTCTGCAGTGTTTTGGTCAGGTGCCAGGCCTTGATTTGGGAGTTGGATCAGCAGGTAGGTGATGAGCACAGGGATCACGCAGGAGAGCACCAGCATTTCCAAGCTAAATTCTGCAGGAAAGAAGGAAAAAGGAGATGATCTTGTAGTCTTACTAATGCTTTTAGACACGCTCAAAAGTGAGACATATGAACTATAAATAAACTTGAGCTAATCTATTCCCGTCATGCTCTGATGCTTTGGGGTGATACTATACTATAAATAAATGTAAACTATAAATAAAGTGATAGATATAAACAATAAACAAACCCAAGGGAACGGCTGGAGCTGTGCTAAGGAGGTTTAGATTGGAGAGCAGGGAAAGGTTCTTCCCCAGAGGGTGCTGGGCACTGCCCAGGCTCCCCAGGGAATGGGCACGGCCCCGAGGCTGCCAGAGCTCCAGGAGCGTTTGGGCAGCGCTGCCAGGGATGCCCAGGGTGGGATTTTGGGGTGTCTGTGCAGGGCCAGGACTCGGACTTGATGATCCTTGTGGATTCCTTCCAACTCAGGATATTCCCTGATTCTGTATGTAAAATATCCTGGAATTTGCTGCAGAAAACATACTTTTCTTCTTTTTCCTTAAAATCGCTTAAAAGACTTCCCAAATCTGTCTGGAAGCTCTGAGAACCTCCTTTGGATGAAGAAAATACCCCCCCAAATCAACACCTGTCCCTCAGCCTCAAGGACATGCAGTTTTCCAGCACTCAAAGGACTCGGAGAGCGGGAAGGGATGTCCAGGGATGTGTTACCTCAAAGTGTATTTGTAATTATTACGATTCAGCCTTTGCCAATGGTTACCACATGGTGTCATTTCAGATGCCACGTTCTCCCTTCCAAGCTCAGCTCTGTGGGAAGTGCTGATTCCCTCCAAGTGGGCGGTGTTGGATAGGAAAGGGAAAAACCAAGGGAAGAGAGGAGCTGTTTTAACGTAGTCCAAGGCAACGCTGGGTGAAACTGAGAAATGGAAAATACAGAGCGAGAGTCAGGAATGAAAAATCCTCATTGCAGGATTTGGTAGCCTCGAGGATTAACTATAAAAGTGGTGGGAACTCTGTGCTTGGGTCAGCTGCAGGAACATGAAATAAACTTTTCAGAGTGCAGGAGGGAATAATTTTGCTTGGGGAAGAGGCAGGAGTGGATGGAAATGTTGCTGTGATTTCCCAGCAGAAGAGGGGAAAGTGAGACACTCACACTGGTGCACTGAAGTCTCAGCATGATTTCACTCCATGCTTGTTGCCAGGTTAACCAGCAATTGTTGGTTAAACAAACTAAAAAGCATTCTTCTGGCCAGGGCTGCCCATGTCACCATTTTGGGGCTTTTTATAAGGTGTTAAATGAGATTCTGACATCCTTCTCTGTGCAGATGGGCTGATGTGAGCCTCAGAGACCCCGAGGGTCTGACCTGCGTCACTGGGACTGGCAGGACAGCGAGCTCACGCATTTTGGAAGCTTTTTGACAATTTAAAAGGCACTCAGCTTAGCCCAAATAGTTAATCTGTCTCTCTCTTCCCCCTCCCCAAGATTCAAAGAGAAGGGAGCCAAGGAAAAATTTATTAGAGCACAGCATGCCCGTTCCTTTTTTTAATGTTAACTAGGAGTGTTGGATTTAGTTAAAATCCAGTGTTTAAATGGAGAGGGATTTAACCTCTTACTCCCCAGCAGTGAAGAATCAACCCAATGCCTGTGCCAGGCCCAGCTGCGTTGTTGGCTTCAGGTTATTGTCACCTGAAGGTGGAGTGGCTTCAGCCAGAAGCACCGTTCAGAAGCAGATGAGCTCTTTAGGCAGCAAAAACCCATCTTCAAAGAGGATGGAGTCAAACTGTGGAGCATCCAAACCCATGTGGAGTGGGGGCTGCAGAGCCCTGACCTGCAGATCAAAGGCTGGTTTGAACCCTTGCTCCAAGCCCCGTTGGGACATCAAAAGTCAGCACCTCCAGCCCAGCTCCTCCAAGGGCAGCAGGCAGGGAATGTGACACGGGCTCCTTCCCTCCCCCAGTTCTCTCTGGAACAGCGTGGCCATTGTAGGGAAATGAAGCCAGCATCCATCTTCCCCGTGCTTTGATCCCAGTGTTTGATCATTCCGTATCTCTCATCATTTCCAGGCACAGATGACACGCAGAGGGACGTTTTCTAGCATCCCTCTCTTTGCTAGACAGGACGAGTAAAGCATCCATTAGCTGTAAAAATCTATAAATGTAGGGACAGGAGAGTTGTCAGTGGAGGTTTGTGCTCCTCCTGATCTGCACAGGCTGACGGACAACGCTGGAATTAATGGGGTTGGGAGGAACAAAAAAATACCCCAAATTTCCCTGTCTTCTGCTGTGCTCCTGCTCTCCAGGAAATCCTTGGCACCAGCAGGGATCAGTGATAAGGACACCAGTGTGGCCTCCTCTGGAGCCAGCATCCCCCATCCCTTGCTGGGCTCAGGGAATTGCTGGAGCACACCACTCTTCCCTGGCAGCTCTGGCCAGGTTTAACTCTTCCCTCCCCCAGGAATTGTGCAGCATGAGCAGTGTGAAATAGAACCCAGTATGAGCCAGGAGCGAGGGAAGCCTGCTTTCCTAGGATTTATTCCTTATGGCATCCACTGCAGCCTCAAATGGAAAGCCCTTTTCACGTCTGGAGGGTTTAAAAAGCACTTTTTACGTCTGTGTAGACCCTGGGGTGGTTGTCAGGGCTGAGCTCACACTTCTGTCACAGCACACGGGGGATTTCTCCCCTTTATCCACCCATTTATATCAGCAGGCAGGAATTTCCCTTCTGCTCCTTGGGGAGTACAGAGCCAACCCAGAAGGGGTTAAACAGGGCTGGGGATGCTGCAGGATGGCAAAAAGAAATTGTTCAGCCTGGCTTTGCCCAGCTCCATCCTCTCCATGTGCTTTCCTTGGCTGCATCCAAGACAAGCCCCTTCCCTTTTCCCTTTTCCCTTTTCCGTCTCACATTTCCTGGGCTGAGCAGGGGAGGCCCTGCCTTTGCTGGCTCAGCCTTCATCATCCCCTCATTAAATTCCCAAACAAATGACTTTGCGTGTTCCCATCCCTGTCCCCTCACGCGTGGAAGGAGCTGCCCATGGATATCTGCGGAGCTATTCCAGAAATCCTCCTTCCCGCCCTGCCGGGCTGCGATCCCGACAAAACCAGCCTTGTTATCAGTGGGGTGGGCCGGCGCTGAGCCCCGGGCTGGGCACACTGATCCCACTGTTCCCAGAGGCTCCGGCTTTCCAGAGGGTCACGGAGGCTCCCGAATTGCTGCTGGCAGAGGGCTGAGGCTGCCTAACGCCCTCCCCAGTCTGATAAGGCAGAGCTGCAGTGGATGGGGTGGATTAGCACATCCTCAGGTGCTCCTGGTGGGCAGGGAGGAGAAGGGAGAGCGGCCTCTGGATGAGTGGGATGGGTCCCATTAGTCTGGATAAAAGGGGGATTTAAGTCAGGTGATAAAGGAGCGTTCGGAGTTTGGGATTCTTCTTGGGGAAGTGGATCCAATCCTGAAGTCGGGGCGTGAAACAGCTGAATTTTCTCAGTTCTGGTTGACTCAATCAGAAATGGGATGAATTAACTTTTAACTGGTTGACTGAACAAGATATTTCAAGAATTACCTTTTGAAATGATATAAAAATATTCAAAACAAACTATCCAGGGGTACGAACATCCAGCAAGACAAGTGGCATTTAATCCTGACCTCTCAAAACCCAAATCAAAACTTGTTGTGATGCAAAAGGGATGAATTGTTATAATTGTTCTGATTTGTCCTTTTCGTTGCCTTGATTCCCTCAGCAGCGTATCCTAAAATCCAACGTTTTGGAGCAGCCAGAGGAAGCAGCTGCAGGGTAATTTTCACAATGCAGGAAACAAGTTCAAATAGTCTCAATATTTATCAGTCAATGTCAGGATAAATTTATTGGCGAGCCAGACTTAAATTATGATAGATCCATTCTATACCTGTTGTTTCTCTTCCTGTGCCGTGTGCTTTTTCTTTCCTGGAGGTATTAAATAGCTACATAAATCCTGGTAATCCTTCATTCATGGGATTTAAGGGAAAAAAATCCAGGAAGAAGGCTGTCAGGAGAGCGGACAGTTATTTCCAGAGTGTGTGCTGCCAAAAAGCTCATTGTTGGAGTGTTAGGATGGCTTCTGTCACAGAGAGGAATTAGCTGAAGGAGGTGCTTTCTTGGAACTACTTTTGCTGAACCATTTGACCACTTGATTCAGTCTCACAGCAATTTTTAATTTTTTTTTTCAGATGGAAAAATAAGCATCCTTCTTAGTTCAGGAGAATTTTTTTCCCCTAAATATGAATTCTTGTGCCGCTGGTGTGGGCAGCCTGGAAATCTCTTTGAGGGCGGGGATGAATTGCCTCACAAATTTTGGTGACTGTTGACTATTAAGAAAATGGTGATGCTCCTTTTTCTGAAAGTCTTGCATGTGGGCTGGGGCTCTGCTTTGGCTGTGAAAATTTGGGAAGCACTTGGAATAATGGCCAGTCACTGTGAGAGTGGAATTCCTAAGGATGCCTTGCGTCGATATGGCAATTAAACAAAGAAATGGGAATAATTACAGAAATCCCATCATCACTTTATGAGTGATTTGAAAATCCCAGACTGGTTTGGGTTGGAAGGGATTTAAAGCCCATCCAGTGCCACCTCTGCCATGGGCCAGGGGCACCTCCCACTGTCCCAGAGTGCTCCAACCTGGCCTTGGACACTTCCAGGGATCCAGGGGCAGCCACAAGTTCTCTGGGAATTCTATTCCAGGGCCTCCCCACCCTTACAGGGAACAATTCCTTCCCAATATCCCCTTTAACCCTCATACTCAATACTCTCACATTGCAGCCCAATCCAAGCTTCATTCAAAATGTGATTATTAGTTTCATCTGAATTATTTTTACTTTTACAGTTTTCCCCCAGGTTTGTATCCCAAAGTTCAGCGATTTAATAAAAAATCCTTTATTTCTGTAATTATTCTTAAAGAGTGTAGAGGGCCAGATTGGAGTCTGGTGCTTAATTTTATTCCAAGAAGCCTCAGATAGTGCTTGGAAAGCCTGACCTATTATCTAAAGCTGGAGCTGAGCTGCCCTTTTCCCTCTCTGGGACAATCTCAGTTCAAATAGCTGCTATAAATAAAATCACAGCTCAAAGCACTATAAAGTTTAAAATAATTCTTCTCATCTCCATCCTGTGCGCTGCACATTTAAGGATAAGATTTATTATTACACAGGTTTTTTTTCCCCCCCCATAAATCTTCATTTCCTAGAATGCTCGTTGGGTGTGATTCTGTAAAGCTCATGTATGAAATGTGAAGGAAACCATGAATATAATCCCCAAACCAGCTCAGGGGAGGAGCTCTGAGCTGTGCAAGGGAGGCAGCCTGGCCGGAGCAAATCCTGATCCAAAGCCAATCCATGGAAAAGCTCCGATGCCTTCAATGGATTTTGGATCTTGGCCCACGGTTCTGGCTTCCCACCTTGTTCCCAGCTGCTGAAGTGCCTTAAAAGAGGCTAAAAATACATCAAATGGTTCTGGAACGTTATTTTTGTGTGTAAGAAACTGCTTGAGTTGCCGTGTTGGGCTGTGGGTGGTCCATGGCCGTCCCTGCTGGTCCCATGGGCTGTGCTTAGGGAAACTGGGAGCCTCTGGAGCGGACACTTCCCAGTTAGCCAGTAAAGTTTGGAGACAGAGGAACTGGGCAAGAAAAATGAACAGTGAGTCTCGTTGTGCTGCTGTGGATGTCAAAGGGATGGTGTGGAAAAGAAGGGAAAAAAAGGTTCTATTCTAAAAAAGGAAGTTTTCATTTTTTAGGAGAGAATGCACCTTCAGGAGGTGGGAATGTAGGGAAGGTGTGATGGATTGGACACGTTGTGGATGTGGGATGGCCCTGAGCTCTCTCACCCCCCATCCTTTCCAGGGTATTTCTCTTTTTGAGTGCTAAGGGAGAGACACAAAGACTTTATTTCTCCCTGCCCAAACAAAAGGTGTCAAGAGAGGCACCAGCTTGAAAAATACAGATTTCAGTTTCAAGGAATCTGTTTAAACTGTTGTCCTGAGGAGCTGTGGCTGCCCCTGGATCCCTGGCAGTGTCCAAGGCCAGATTGGACAGGGCTTGGAGCAGCCTGGGACAGTGGAAGATGTCCCTGCCATGGCAGGGGTGGCACTGGGTGGGCTTTGAGGTCCCTTCCAACCCACACCAGTCTGGGATTCTCTAATTCTATGAAATCGGTAGAGAATTCTCTGATTTCCGCAGAACTTGGGTAGGACTTCAAATTCTCTCCTGTTTTTGAGGGAGGTGAGTGATGAGCCTCTCTCTGTGCTCTTGGAGGGCTCAGCTCGGGAGGGCTAAAGGGTGGGCAGTGCTTTTAAATCCATCATTTTGCCTGACCACTGCTCCATCCATTCCCTTTCCTGTGGTTTATCCATTCAGACCCTGGATGCTTTGAAGCAGGGATGAATCCCATTCTCTCTCAGCGTGGTCTCTCAGGCAGGCAGTTCCTGGTGGCAGCAGCACCAGGGATATTTTCTCGAGCCTCGTCTCAGGAAATGCTTGACAAAAGCCAGCTGCAGCAGTTCCCAGCTCGCAGCATTTCTGAATCATTTCAGCCATGTATCAGAACAAAACCCAAGGATTTGGGATAACTCTGAGCTTTGGAAAAAGTTTGATTCTGCTCTAAACTTGAGCACTGGTGCTTTACTCTCTGGAATAAAAGCCGTGCCCGTGAGCATCTGTGAACTCTGCACAAGTTCAAAAACCAGAACCAGACCCACACTTTGTGGCTTCAGCCCATCTTTCATTCATTAATTTCTAAAGTATTTTATGGCCTTGGTTATCTGGCTGCTTCCTGATGCCTTTAACAGCTTCCTCAGAGCAAGTGAAGGTAATAAATTTACAATCCCCATTCTTAGGGAGGTCTTAAGCAGAGTCACTTTCTTTAAAATAAAATTTAGAAAGAGGGGGGGTTCATCGTTTGATCTCTGGATGTCTGGCAGTTGGGAGGGAAACAATGCAAGTAATGACTGTGACTGATGAAATGGAGAGGAAGAAAATCTGATAATTGGGCATGCAGGGAAATGTATGAAGTGGAAGATGCTGGATCAATCACTGGAGCTCAGTGCTGGGCTCAGGAAGGGTATTCCCAGCAGCATTCCCAGCTCGGGGCCCTGGTGGCAGCACAACTTGTTAATCATCACACCATCAGCCTGGCCAGAGTGCAGCTCCATAACTCAGCCTTTTGTGTTGCTGTGGATGCTATCGAAGCATTCCTGGAACAGTCATTTCCTTCTCGACCTCCATGGAAACAGCCATAAAACAATTCTGGAAATGTCAGGAGAAACTGCATCTAATGGTGCCGCTTTGGCCAAAGAAAACATACTTGAGTTTTGAAGCATTCCCACCAAAACACTGAAATCTTAAAGCTACTAATAGGCTGTGCATCAGTGCTTGAGCACTTTAGCATGACATTTAATAAAATGTAATTCATATCCCAGCTCTTCTGAAGTCACACCAGTCACCAAGGGACGCTGGAAGCTTTCCAGAAGAGATCAAAGAGGGAAGGGCACGGGTGACGGCCGAGGCGGAGGCAGAGAGGGACCAGCTGGCTCGTGCGTGCCAACAACATCACGGCAGGAAGGGCAGCAAAGGCTTCAAACCATCCCACACTCTGTAAATAGCCTGGGGAAGAGCAGTTGGTGCTGTTGGTAAATGTGGCACACAGCACATTTCACAACCAGGAAAATGGGACATCTCGGAGCGAGCCGCTGCTGACAACAGCAGTCCGTGCCTTTTACTCCTCGAATTTGGATCTTTTCTGATGCTGCTTCTTGGCAGCAGGGAAAAGGAGAAGATTCCTCATGATTTTTCATGGATAAGTTGTCTCTTGAAAAGCAGGAGTCTGGATGGGACAACCCAATGCTCCAGGTGAACAGTGCAGCTCCTTTTGTCCCTTACCCAAATCATTCTCTGCAGTCACTGCTCAGGGCTGAGGAGCCTCCAGTTCTTGCCCCGTGTCCAGCTGGATCCAGTGCTCAGTTCTGGGGCTCCTCAGGATTTCCAGGTTTCCTTTCATTATTTCCTAGCGTGGGAGCAAACAGGGTCATCCCTGGCCTTGTGCTGGGCTGCACAACAGGGAGAGCTGGCACGGTAACCATGGAATCCTGGAATGGTTTGGCTTGGAACCTTAAAGCTCACCCAGTTCCAATTCCCCAGAACACCTTCCACTATCCCAGGCTGCTCCAAGCTGGCCTTGGAAACTTCCAGGGATCCAGGGGCAGCCACAGCTTCTCTGGGCACCCTGTGCCAGGGCCTCCCCGCCCTCCCAGGGAAGGATTCCAGCCATTCCCGAGGCAATGCCGGTGCTGTGGGCTGCGCTGCCCCTGCTCCAGCGTGGATGCACATCCATGATCCAGAAAAACTCCAAACGATCCCAGGAGGGAGCTCACGGCAGCACTCAGAACTTCGGCTGCTTACAGGAAGCCTATCCAAGCATATCCAATGCTTTGGGGCTGGAATTTGGCCTGGGAATCCTTCAGGATTAAGCTCTCTTTGGTCTCCTGGAGGACAGCAATTCCCATTTCCAGCGAGGCTGGAATACCGGGAGAACAGGCGCCTTTGGCATTTTCAGAGATTGGAGTTGCCATCCCAGAGATTCTTGCCTGAAATCAAACACTGCTGAGAGACAAGAGGACGGAGCACTGAACCAAATTCCGTCAGTGTTGGGCACAATTTGGGCGAGTTTCAAGGTTCTGATGAAAGCCAAAGCGGGCTCTTTATTGGAACCAGCTCCCACATCCCAGTTTTTCAGTGGCTGTCGTGTGGATTTATCCCAGGTTCCTTCAGTTCCTGGCTGCTCCAGACTGTCTTCGACTTTTCAACCTGGAATACTTTGTTTTAATGCAGAGTTTAGTACCTTGCTCCACAAAGCGTGGAAAGGATTAAAAAAATTGGACATATTTAAATATTATTTTTAATGTTTAAACTCCACTTTAAAACCTTTGGAATTTCTTAAATTACTTCTCCTTTCTTAAGCCTCTCTGCAGCTTTGAAAGCTGCCACCTATTCATTTCATTTTTCTAGTTTTATTTTGCTAATATCTTTGTTTAATTGGGGCTGAGCTGAGCTAATTCTCTGTAACTGATCTGGGTATCATTTAACTCCTGTGGGTGTAAACTTCCCCCCTTAAGACAATTTTAAAATTATATTTCTAATCCTCTTATCTCTCCCCTCTATCATCCGTCTTGCTCGTAGGTTTTCTGGAGAGAATGATTTCATTACGAACGAATTATTTCCATTTGGATTTGTTTATTTTTAGGGGAGATAAGTTATCTTTCTCTCCACGAGAGACAGCAATTAAAGTATTTCTAATTATAAATTTAAGAGTGGTGCAATTCCAAGGACTTTGCTGATTGTTTCCTGGGCTGGCAGGAATAGAACTGATGGAATCGTATCGGAAAATTGATGAGCCTGTGAATTTGAACATCTTGATGAAGTGATAGGAGCGGGAAAAGTAAGAGAATTGCAGAATTTGTGGGATAAATCCCAGAGGGCCTGTGGAGAATTACCAAGGATGAGCCAAAGCAGTATTGTGAGGGGCCCCACATCAAGCTTCTCCCACTTTTTCCCATTTTAAGACTTGTGGTTTTATTGGGAACCTCTTTTCAGTCCAAGAAAGGTTTCTGCTCTGTCCTCATGGATGGGGCTCCTGCTCTGGCATCTGGGAGGAAATCCCAGTTTTCCACATCCACCCAGTGTTCACAGGGAACCAACACCCCACCAGCAGCATTTGCAACCAAAAGCTCTGGAACAGAGTGGGAATTTTATTCCAGCCTGCAGTCAGTCCAGCCCACACCGAGGCTTTCCCAGGGAAAACATTTCACTGGATGTGGCCGCTCCCCTTCAGTTCTTCCAAGTTATTTTTCAGCTGGAGACACTGTTTTTGCTGGTGCCATCATTCCATTAATTCACTGGACACATCCTGATAATCCCTCCCTCCAAAGCTTGGGAAGGGAGCAGCTGGAGCTGTCTAGCTAAAGGTCTTCCAAGTTTCCGAGCTGGCTTCACTTGAAAAGGAGGATAAGCACGGCTGCACTGGCATTTGGGATTTACTGCAAGGCCAGCTCCGACCATCCTCTGGAAAAATAACTCCAGGATGTTTTGTCTGCTTTTGCTGATACACCTTGAGGAAAGTTTGAGCCTTTTCAAGGTGGTGATGGGTTAATCACACGGTGAAAACCTTCAGTTAGTCACGGTTTTCTTTCTCCAAAAAAAAAAAAAAAAGGGAAAAAGCAGGATTTGTAGTGTTAATGGAAAAGGAATTTAAACAGGAACTTCTGGGACAAACTGTCCGAAGTCCTCCTATAATCAATATTTTTTGACATAAACAAGAACCTAGAAATAACTCATATTTATAAATATGAAGCATTTTGGAAGAGTTTAATGATACCCAAAATAAATCCTGGCTTTTGCTGCCCTTTGGAAGTAGCCACTTGATGGGCTCTGACTGGAATGTGCTTCCAAGGGCTGATGTGGAATTTTGCCTCTTCTCACCTCTAATTATCAATTCATGGAATGGCTTGGGTTGGAAGTGACCTTAAAGATCACCTCATTCCATGGGCAGGGACACCTTCCACTGTTATTCCACAATTTTGATGGATTAGTAGTACATTTTCATCAGATTCTTGTGCATTAACATTTTCAATTAACATGGTCCATTTGCATAACAAATACACCATGAGCTGCTCATAAAACAGATAAATATGGACAGGAATTCACCATAACTCTTCCCTTCGAGCTCAGGGATTCGGGATCACCTGGCATCCTTGGCATTTCAGGCTGGATTTTTGTGGTTCTGGTCCTTTTGTGATACGGACCTTTTGTGATACAGCAGAGCATTTAAGCACAAACTTAAGTCTCAACTCAACTAAACGTAACTTTACTAAACTTAACTAAAGTTACTTAAAATCTCTGCTCACCTGGGCCCTGGAATACGTTCAGGAAAAACGGATTTGAGGGTTTTTGTTAAAGTTTTACCGCGTACACGACACATGAAGTGTGTCCCGTGAGCGACTCCGCGTGATTAACATTCCTGCTAAGATTCCTTGAGAAGTTCAGCAATATGGGATTCTTCAAAGGACTGCCTCTCAACCCTTGACCCTCCAGAGTATTTCTAAGGAGTTACGAGGACGGATACGCTTAAATCATTCCGAGTTGCTCCTTCCGTAGTGAAATGTGTTTGGCTGATCCGAGTGTCCCTCAGAGTTTGCGTTTAGAGAGAAAGCATCAAAAGGGACTTTGGTGATGGAAAAAAAGCCCAGGGAAGGTTCTTTATGGTGGCTGGCTTCCAGTGGAGGAGAGAAAGGAGAGGTCTGGGAGATCTTCTGCTTCATCTGCACCTCAGGGAAGTTATTCCATCCCTGGAAGTGCCCAAGGCCAGGTTGGATGGGGTTTGGAGCAGCCTGGGATAGTGGGAGGTGTCCCTGCCCATGGCAGGGGGTGAAACAGGATGAGGTTTAAGGTCTCTCTCAACCCAGACCATTCCATGATTCCATGATCTTACTCTCAACGGGATTTCCGTGGCACATGGGACATTCCCAGTGGTTGTCAAACCCTTCCCCGTGGCCCCTCACGGGGAGTTAGGAGCTGTGGACACTCCATGGCACAGAATTGTCCAAAAAATAAGAACGAGCTTCTCCAGCACTTCCAGTCTCACTTTTCCCAAAGAGGGGCACTTCCATGACATCTGAGGGACTCAAACACATCAAGAGCAGCGGGGTGAAGTTCTGCTCTGTTTGGATAATCCCCCAGCCCCGGCACAATCCAATATTTTGTTTCAGATGGCTGAATTTTTTTTTCCCTTTTCTCTGGGGCTTTCTTAAATATTGACATTAATCTGCTCAGTTGGAAGCAAACCAAGCTTCTGTATTTCTTATCCTCCCCGATCGTCTGCACTTCAGATCTGTTTACCAAACGGCCCGGATTGCATTCCCATAAATCCTGGGATTCGGCTTTGCTGTGATATTAATTTATTGCTGCATTTTCACCATCAATTACTCTCTATCTCAACAGACATAATTCTCTCTTCAAAGCACAGAGAAAACTCTGCAGCTCTTGGCTTTCCTCATCCCCTCCCCTCCCTCTGCTCCGGCTTGGAGGCACCAGGAGTGTGGATCTGAACAGTAGCAAAGACATCAGTGAGAAGGGTCCCTACTCCGGGGTTATTTTGGGTTTCCTGATGTTTTGATGGAATGCTGGTCCAGAAGGTGACAGCAAAACCACTTTTGTGTTTGTAGGAAAGGGTTTGGAATTGTGGTGGGAGCTCAAACATCTGACTGGGAGGGCAGGAGAGGGCAGCAGCTTTCAAAATGCCAAGACTTTAAACCAGTTTGAAGATTTTAAGTTGAAGGGAAACCAGCAACTCTTTGTTTGTTTTAAACCTGCACAGCAGGAATAAATACCTGCAGATGTGCACATCTGCATTCCAACCCAGAGCTTCCCACTCCACCAGGCACTGCCCATTAGGGGAAAACCATGCCAAGTCTGATTTCTTGGAATGAGAAATGGCAGAAGACAATCCTTTGAAAAAGATCTTCATCCCAGATCTGTTCCCCATGTCCCAGTACTGCAGGAAGGAGTAATGGGAGGGAAAAGCTGCTGTAGTGAAAAAGAGTTAAGTGCCTTCATTTTCCTCCTTCCGTTGGAATGTTCGTGGGGCCTTGGAAATGAAAAATAACTTCTCTTTTAGTGACCTGTTTGAGACTGGAAGTGCTGCTGCAGTTCCAGGAACGCCTGTCAGCCCGTCCCTGATGCAGAGGGGGAAAATGAGAAGCACATGGGGCTTTGATCCGAAATCTGACACAGTTTTCCCCTCATCCCCTGCCCTTGGAGGTGCTCAGGGTCGCTCCGCAGGCAGGAGCCTTGCAGCCTGTGCCTTCCCATCTGCTGGAAAAGTGGGAGCATTTCCCTGCTACTTTTGGCCAGAATTAATTATCATTGAACAAGAATTATTATTATTGTCCCTGTTTTTGTCGCTCAACATCTCAGAAGTTTTCAGTTCTTGGAAACGAAATGAGAAAGTCCCAATTTTCCATTTTTTTTTCCTAACAACCCAAATCCCTTCCTCACGTGGGGAGTGAGACCTGCAAGTGCTGTGAGGGGATTCCAGAGGCAGAAAACCCCCAGATTTTTCTCACTTGCCTTTTTTTTCCCCCCAGTTGCCCAATCAGCCCAACCAGAGCTGGATCCCATGAAATGATGGAAAGCTGTTATTTGCAGCCCACCACCCCTCTGAGATTTGTCCCTGTGCAGCTGCCACAGGAATTCCAGCCTCTCTTTTAGTCTAATTTTCCCCTAATTACCCCCCAATTTCAATACCTATTTTCTCCCTAGTTCTGTATATTCTATTTATATATATATATATATATTTCTCTATCATTCATTTAAATTCCCCTATTTTGTCCAACACTTATTCTTCAGTCGGTTATTCATTCCAGTGGAAAGGGAGTGATTTTTCTGCAGTCCCTTCCCATTGGGATACCTTTCCATCTTGCCACACTAAACTGCAGCACAGATGTTAAGCACATTTCACTGTGCAGTCAGCGTGTGCATATTTTTAACATAACTTGTCTTGAAAATGTTTATTCAAGCCAAGACAACAGAAAATTAGAGTAATTTGATTGCTCAGGCTTAAGGAATAGATTACTACTGTTCCAGATGTAAGGAACAACAGACTATTTGCTCTCTCCAGGCTGAAAAAAAAACCCCTTTGGCTCCTGATTCCAACCATATTTGCTATTATGTTCCCAGTAAATCTTTTAAAAATTGAACACTTTGAAAGATTTTCACGTGCAACTTTTGCCAGGCAGCGTTGGGAGAATTCCACCCCCAAATCAGCTCGTTAGGCAGGGGTTCAGAATGGGCCCTGCTCCAAGGGGGCAATTACAAAGCAAGGTTATAAATCATGCTTTCTGTGGAATCAGGGTGCCAGATATCTCTGGAGCTCACTTGGGGCTTGGACCGTGCAGGGTTTTCAGCAGTCAGCGCTGATTTAATTCAGAAATGAGGCATTTGGCACAAAAGTTGCATGATCTGGTTTGCAGGTTGGTTTTATTTCTCTTCTCATCTTCAACTACATCTTTTTGGTTTAGATTTGCAGTTATCACTCCAATTTTGGACTTGTTTTGATTGGGTTTTTTCCCCCTCTCTTTGTGTGCCTTACCTGCAGTTGCCATTTTCACGCCGATTCTTTGCATCACTCACCGTGTTTCTGAGTGTGGAGAAATGTGCAATAGGAAAGCAAGATGGAAACACTGATTTGCCTTCCCAGGATTTAAAATACATATTCCCAACAACTTGTGTTAGCAAGGGGCTGTACAACCAGATTTCAAAGGATTGTGGGGCTGTGGAAGGATATTTTAAGGTGAAGTTCTCTTCATGTGAGAGCTGCTTACGCAAAACCAGGGTCACAACTCCTCAACCCAGATGAGGGGCAGACATTTTTGCTGAAATTACCATTTAGCTGTGGGTCTCATCTCCATTTTCCCCCCAAGTACTGTTTTCCTTTATTTTGGGGGGTATTTGCCATTTTTATCTCTCTCCAAGATACAAAGTCAGTGATTAGTAAAGAGAATTAAGGTGGAAGGTCACATGTTGTTAAAGAAAGGATCATTCTTGAGCTGTCTCTGGTGTTCCCTCCAAACTCTGTGCTGATCCTTTCTCCATGGGCTGCTCTGTTTATTTGGAAGATTATTTTTCGAGGATTAGCTTCCTCTTTTTTTTTTATTTCCCCTGACCTTTTTCAACAAAAAAAAGTCTGTGTAGGGTTTTCCAGAGCCTGCACCATGCGACTTAAGGCATTCTTCATTACAGATCCCCCCTCTCTGTGCCACCAGCTGACTCTGCTCCGGAAAAGAGACAGAAAACCTTTGCTCCAGTGTCTGCTTTTACTTAAGGAATTTTCTAGTTCAGGGTGAAGATGAGCATGAGGAAATAGCCAATAATTGCTCTTGTATGACAGTAATTGTTCTCGTACAGCAGCTCCCTGGGTTTGAAAAGATTTCCTCAAATCCATCTTTCTTTTCTGTATTCTGGGCAGCAAAGAACGCTGGATTTTCTGCAGTAATGGCAGATATTTCTCCTGTCAGAGCTGAGTGAAGGAGTCACTCAGTGAAGTAAAGCACCAATTCTGTTCCCTTTTGGACAAACCCTGGGCCTCCCTTAGCCCGGGTGTAACCATGGACGTCCTTATGGTCCAACCTCTGGGCACCTTAAAGCCAGGTTTAGTGAAGAGCAGCCCTTTGAATCACAGCTCCCTCAGTCTGAGGCAGTGAAAGCAGAATCTTTCCATGGATAAATGAATTTGGGCTGCACCTCCAGGGCTGGGGAGCTCTGATAGCTCTGTGTGTCCTCTGGCAGCTCAAGTCTGGTTGAGTTGTCTGGAGGGAGAGCTTCTTCGTTCCAGTCCTTCCACCTTTTGAGGAGCACAAAAGTTTGTGTATAAAAGGTCATTAGGGGCTGAGTTTCTGCTTCAATCCCAGCACCTTGAGTCATTTTCCACATAATAACCGGGATGGAGCAGAGCACCCTCGGAAAGGGAACTCGAGCCCCGCTGCTAAATGTGACCTGACAGCCCAGCGAAAACAAAAGTCTTCATTTTCCTCATTTGTCTGCTTTGTAACCAGCCAGGAACTGCGCCGAGTGCTCTTATTAGATCTCCGGGAGAAATCCCGGGATTCTGAAACTGCTGAGTACACACGAGCGGTGCCACGGTGTCCTCGCCCCGTGCCAAAGCAAATCCTGGAGTTGAGCAATTCTTCTGCTCGGCGTTTGCATGAGGTGGAACGTTTGGTGGGGCCAAGCTGCTCGCAGGAGCTCAGAATCTCTGCAGGGGCCTGCAGTTTATCAAAGTGCCACCAGCAAACTCCGTGGCCTTGGATTCCATTTCATTCCATTTTATTTCATTTCATTTCATTTCATTTCATTTCATTTCATTTCATTTCATTCCATGTCATTCCATTTCATTCCCCACAAACTCCGGAGCGGGATCAGCCCCTCTGGCTCGTGCCCTGGCTCAGTGGGTGCTGCTGGGTTTTGCTCTCCTGGTTCTTGTGTCTCTTGGGTCACAGCAGGAGGTTCTTGATGTGCCAGAAAATTCCCAACCAAGAGTCAGTCCAAGTCCTGGTTCTTGCCCACGCCACCAGCCCAGATCACTCTGAATTCCATCAGTCCTGGCCTTATTTCATGTCCCAGTCTGCCAAGCTCCCAACTATTTCAGTCCATAAACCTCAGCGAGGTGGCTCTGGTGGCTGCCGAGCCCCTCTCCCAAGCTGTGTAAATAAACATTCCATTTAATTAAATCCTGGAGCCTGCTGAAGTGGCCTGCAGCAGATGAAAGGGGCTGCAGCCTGTCAGCCTGTGATGGTTTGGAAGGGCTTTCAAACATTTCTGCGCCTTTCTTTGCTTTTACTTTGCTGGCTTTATTTTCCTTGCTTGTAGCTTGTAGAGCAGTTGTGAGTTAATAGCTTTGTGAGGCACTTCTGCTACACTTGTGCAGCTCTCAGAGGTGCTCAGCATTTCCTAATTCAGTGGCAGCTTTGCTGGAGGCTTCAATGGGAGCAGCAGCGAGCCCAAGTGCCTCTTGAAAAACCACACAGTTTTCCCTGGAGTTCTGTTTGACTCTTCACAGAGCAAAGGCAGCAGCCTCGTAAGTGATCATTGAAACTGCTACGATTCCAGCACATTCCTTGATGTCTGCTTGATCCCAGTGCCACCAGACTCTCCTTTCCATGGGGCTGCACTCAGGGTGGGGGACACACAAATATTAATTTGTCGTTAAGAGTTAATTGCTAAGGAGAAATCCCTACTTGAATCAAACGTGTCCCTGGGAAAATTCCTCTTTTCTCTCGCTGTCTGTTGGTTTTGCTCCAAGTTGAATCACTCAGGGCAGGGGATCTCCTGGCCTCTCTCCAGCCTGGCTCTTTCCCATCACAGTGACACTCAGTACCACTGGGACTTTCTTCTGGACCCAGTACATGAGAAGCCGATCCCACCACGCTGCTCTCTGCTGACTTCCAAGGGTTATGAAGTATTTTTGTATTTATTTATTTGGAATGTAAACCCACCTGCGCTGCTTTCCGTAAATACAAGCCGAGGTCGCCAGGACTCCTGTGTCTGCAGCTCAGTGTTTATCCATTGGAGCAGAGAGCAGGTTCTCCAGGCCTGGCACAAAGTCAGGGAGAATGGCACTCAGGGAGCCAAATCCTGAAAGCTGGGGCACTCCTGGATTTCTTCCTGTTGGTCAGAACTCCCTCAACCACAGTGGGAACCCTCCCAGGACTGGGAAGCACCACACGGATGTGGACAGGGGCTCCTGTGGGAGAGCTGCTGGCACTGCACCCAGAGCTGCTGGCACTGCACCCAGAGCTGGCGAGGTGGCCCTGGCCCCAGGAGGTCACCTGTGCTCAAATCTGGAGGTTGGCCAGGGAAAGGAGTCAGCTTTGTGTTCTGAGGAAGCAGCAGTGTCTTTAGGGTGCTGCTGTTGGTGTGCCACAGTGTGGAAATGCAACAAGCTTTTCTTTTCCTCTGCCACACTTACAGGGACTCAGATACACAGGGAGAGCTCTTGCAAGGGGCAGATGGAGCCTGGAAAATTTGCTGGTGCCTCATCCCATTCCCCACTTCCATGTCCTCCCATTCCTGGGAAGTAAGAGTTCATCTTTGGGCTGATACGAAGCGGGCAAGATACAAAGGTGTCAGGCTCATCTCTGATTCCATTTCTCAAAGTTTGTTACACGTTTAACCACAGTAAAATGTTCAGAGGAGTTTGGGTTCTTTCTTGTGAGGTAAAACTGGGATGGGCAGTGTGCAGGGATCCCAGGGAACTGGTTTTGCTGGCACAGAGAGCAGCTCTGTCACCCCATGTCACTTACTTGCAGACTGGTCTCTCGGATTCACACACCCCACTGCGAAAATTACTCCTCACTTACATCCCTGTGCTCAGCTTTGCATTAGTATAAAACTGCCCAAATAGATTTACTAATTAATTCCATCCTGGAAGGGGATAGCAGAGGTTCTGCTCATCTCTGACAATAAATATCATTTATTGCTTTGGATATGACACTGCAGGTGACTAAAACTCCAGGCTGACTCTGTCTTTGGAGGGCTCAGGTAGAACTGGATAAGGTTTGGTGCAATAACTCCTTTTTCAAAACCAATTGTAGCTTGAAGGAGCAGCAGCAAAGCTGTGATGAGTAAAATCTCCACACTCTCTGCACCAGTCTTGTAATTAAAATGCACTTTATCAGCAGTCAGAGCTTCTGGGCACAGGAAATGCTTCTCAGTGAACACTGGGAATTATTGCAGGTGAGATGTTTGGGATGTGCTGTCACATCCCAGATCCTTTATCCCAGCCCCAAGCCTGGCTCTGCTTGGCTGTGTGTGTGCACTGTGTCTGTGGGAGTGTGTTTGGGTAGGGATCAAATGCTCCCAAAGCTCGAAGGCACTAATGCAGGGAAACCAAAATCACAGGGCACGGTTTGCTCCGTGGTTTGGAGGGAACCACATCTCCGGAGAATTCCCACCTTCGGCATTCCCAGCCCAGGCATTCCAAACAGGAGCCAATTTGCTGAGAAATGTGGTGAAGTTGATATTTGCAGTCTGTCTACATTTGCACTGAGAGATAGGATGTGCTTTGGACCATCGCAGTGGCCCTGGATGTGGCAGGAATAATTTGATCCCTTTACCCAGGATATTCCTCTCTGTGGAATCCAGTCCTGGATTATTCACATCTCTTTGTGAATATGCCTCCTACTGCAGGTATTTTTCACCCTGCCTTTGGCATAAATTGAGAATATTTATGACAGGTTTTGGACTCCTCATCCCTGGAAGTGTCCAAGGCCAGGCTGGACGGGGCTTGGAGCAACCTGGGATAGTGGAAGGTGTCCCTGCCCATGGCAGGGGGTGAAAAAAATCAGAGAATTCCAGACAGATTTGGTTTAAAAGGGACCTAAAGCTCATCCCATTCCACCCCCTGCCATGGGCAGGGACACCTTCCACTGTCCCAGGCTGCTCCAATCCCCGTCCAAGCTGACCTTGGACACTTCCAGGGATCCAGGGGCAGCCACAGCTTCTCTGGGAAAACCATGCCAGGGCCTCCCCACCCTCACAGGGAAGGATCTCTCCCTAACCTCTAATCTAAACCTGCTCTCTTTCAGTTTAAATCTCTTCTCTTACGCCCCTCCTGAGGCTTTCATAGCTAATTTTTTCAAAGATTATTGTAATGCCCTAATCTGCTGTCCCTGGCCTTATGTAAACACTATGGATACCAGCAGCACGCAAACCGCCTGTCAGAGTCAATTAATTTGGGAATTTGGGTGAGAAAATACACAACTTGGCAGTGCTGTGCTTCAGGAGGATTAAAAAAATGCAGAAACCTGAAACAGCATCCAAAATCATTAATTGATGCTGGATTTTCCATGTATCTCAGTAAAATCTGGATTAGGTTCAAATATTCCTCGAACATCCACATTTTAAACAGTGGAAAGATTTTAGTCTTTTAATGCCACAGGGGAAGGAGTTTGGTTACTTCAGCACTTTAATTTAAATTAAACAGGTGGTAGATTGTGATACTTGAGCAGAATCCCGAACATGATAAGGGAATAAAAAATGCATATTTCCATCATATTTCTCCTATCACTGATGGGGTGTTTAGACTTCGTGCAATCAGTGCTCTGCATCTCTTCTCAGGCAGGAATCCTCCTCCCAAAAATCCTCCCTCTAAAGATCAGAATTGCACTTGGGAATGGTCTCTCTCCATCCTTCATCCTGCAGGATTTTCTTTGTTTTGGTAAAATGGGATCTTGCACACGATGGTGAGTGGGGCAAAGCAGAGGCCGAAGCTCCTGGCAGCGTGGGGAAAGGACCTGGGAATGAACTTTAGGAAACTTGAAAAGCTAAACAGCACAAAAATCTGGCTTGACCACAAGGAGTGGTTTGGGAACTCGTCACAGATGAGTGGAGAAAAGCTGGAGGAGCAGCCTGTAAATATTCCTGTGAAATGAGTGAGAATTCTCCGGGCCATTCCACCATCTCCATTTCCCGGTGTCGTGTTTGCTTCATGGAGCCTTCAAGGAGAAGCTGTGTTTTCCTTGCCCTGTAAATAGTCCGTACAAAATATTCCTGGATGCTCCCGGAGCCGAGCGATGGGAGCGGAACAGCAGTGGAACGGAGCCCTGCAATGAGTGTGTGAGCATTTATTTGAACTCAGCACCATCCCTAGGCCGGGCTTACTTTGGCAGCCGCTTGCTCTGCTCACCTGCTGAGCTTGAGATTGCTGCACTCCTTTGGCCTGGAGAACAAGGGTTGGGAGCAGCCACGCAAATCCCTGGCACTGCTATGGGCTTTGCACCTCCTGGGAGAGGGAACAGGGGTTCCCCGGAACTTGATAAACCTGGGAGAGAGAACAGGGGGTCCCCTGGAACTTCATAAACCTGGGAGAGAGAACAGGGGGTCCCCTGGAACTTCATAAACCTGGGAGAGGGAACAGGGGTTCCCCTGGAACTTCATAAACCTGGGAGAGGGAACAGGGGGTTCCCCTGGAACTTCATAAACCTGGGAGAGAGAACAGGGGTCCCCTGGAACTTCATAAACCTGGGAGAGAGAACAGGGAGTCCCCTGGAACTTCATAAACCTGGGAGAGGGAACAGGGGTCCCCTGGAACTTCATAAACCCTGGCACTGCTCTGGGCTTTGCTCCTGGGAGAGGGAACAGGGGTTCCCTGGAACTTCATAAACCCTGGCACTGCTCTGGGCTTTGCTCCTGGGAGAGAGGGAACAGGGGTTCCCTGGAACTTCATCTGGATGTGCTGCTCTGGGCTTTGCAGCTCCTGGAGGAGAGAACAGGGGTCCCCTGGAACTTCATCTGGATGTGCTGCTGTGCTCAGCGTGTTTATTTGGATTGCCTTGCCTTCCAGAGGGAGCCTATATCCATTTCCAGCCTAACGAGTTCCTTAAAGCATGGCAGTTGCCACGGCTTTGAAACCTAATCCCTGTGGCTCTGCAGTAGCACTGCACCAAATGCTGAGCTTCTTGTTTGTCGAGCTAATAAAAAAATCATCAGTGGTTTATCCTTCCGTCAGGCTTCCGCGGCTGCTAAAGCAGTTAGGGCTGAACAAGCCGACTCTGCCCTGCTCCTGTTGATTTTCCATTGTACAGGCTATTAACTTTTAGAGACTGTGGGCTGGGTTTTTGTGGCAAAGCCATTATGGGGTCACGAAGCCCACAGACATTTGTGCTGCTGGGTGCAATTAAGGTGAAGGCTCGCGACGTCTTAATTGTGTTTTTTAGAAGTGGCTCTTTTGCACTGATAAAACCAGCTCTGGCTGAGCTTTGGGAAGTGCCTAAGGATTGCTGCATAATTTAAGGATTCAAGAGATTGATTTTGTCAAACCTTTGGATTTGGTGTCTGTTGTTAAGCTGCCAGCATGGGGCTCGCAGTGCTGACCTCTGCATGCCTGGGATGGGATGGGATTCCCTGGAATATCCTTGGAAATCGTGGGGAATACAGCGCAAGACCAAGCTTCAGCCGCTGATGAGACTTAAGATCGCCCCCAAAAGCAGCAGTGAAAATAAATTTGGTAAAGTTTGGATTTAATTTTTCTTGATGTTAGTGAGTATCTGAACCCAGAAGATCCTGCTGAACCTTGGATTTAGAAAACTTTCTTACAGTAAATAAGTTGTAACTGTGGCTAAATCAATTAACCCCTTCCATCAATGAAGGGATTAAAAAGAAACCTCTGAAGCATTGATGTAAACCTTTTGTGCAGACTAATTACCTGCATAATTGCTTTTGTTGGCTGCCATGAGGACAGGCTGGATGAGGAGTGCCACGAGGGCAGGACAAGGGGCAGGACAAGGACAGCCTGTGTCGTGTCACCGCTGTGATTGAAACCCAACCCAGAGCCATGAGAAGGGAGTTCAGTCTTCACCTCCCGGAGCCCTGCCCTCTCTAGAGGCTGCTAATAAACACAAATTAGCTGGAGGGCCTTGGTTTGGGGTTGGTCTGGAGGATGCTGTGCCTGCTGCACCGGAGCCGGAGGGATCCGGGTCGGGATCCGGGTCAGGATCCCGCCTGCCAGCTCTTCCCTCAGCGCTCCCAGGGAGACCTGAGCCCAGCCCTGCTCTCCACACACACAAGCAGCAGTTCCCACAAGTGGCATCTGCTCGACTCGAAGCAAAATTTAAGAAAACAGCCTTTTAGCAGAAGAAATGGAGTTTTAAATCCACCTCCTGAGCCTGTCTGAGATCAGGCTTGTGTGGGTTTTAGGGTGTAAGTTCCTCCTGAACAATCAATGTAGCTCAGTCCCAGCTCGGCCAAAGCATCCAGCTCCAGCATCAGTTAAATATTTACATTCCCCCCTTTTTATATAAATTGTGCTCTATTAGCATAGGTTTCACAGTGTGGCCTTGTGTTCCAGCCTCTGGCTGCAGTTGGCAGCTTGTGCATTAATCACCATCGAGCCACGTAAAATCCAAGGCATGAGGCTGCAGCCATCAAACAGGCAGCATTTACTGCTCCATCATGGGCAGCCAATAAGTCACGGGGCAACGTCTGCCTCGTAGCACGAGGATCTGCAGGAGAAGGGAGCGTGTTTACACTGGGGAGACTTCTGTGTATTTAAGGAGTAATTGTTTCAGGCCCTCCCATTAATTCATCGGCTGACACAGGCCCGTTTTTCGTCGCTGCAACAAAAATAATTATCGGGCTCGAAAAAATAGCGGTGGATTTGCACATGGCAGCCTTCTGCTGTAATTTTCTTCACAAGTTATAAGGGTTTAATTGTGGCTTGCTGGTCTCCTTATCCTCTGCAGTCAGTCGTGGCCCCTGAGCGCTGAGGCGCGAGGAGTTACGGCGTGCCGCGATTTATGGGGGATGTAAATGATTTCTTGTTTGCCCTCCCTGGGCTTGGCTGCCTTTGCCTTCTTTCAAGCCTTTGTGGGTGGATTTAGTGCCATGGCACTGATGGAAGCCAGGGACAAGCCAGCAGGTGCAGCGCAAAGCCCTGTCCGGCCACTCCATCCTTCGTCTCCAAACACGTCTGTCCCCAGCACGCGCTGCTCGTTGGGCTGGTGGTGAGGGAAATGAACGGGAACCTGTGGCAGGAGAGGGGCAGGCCCCCCAGAATGATTGTGCACGGCACTGGTGCCTTCAGGAAAGCGAATTCCGTCAGTAAATGCAGGCTGTGGATCACTTGGAGTCACAAGGATGTGCAGGCTTCGCAAGGGAGGCTCTGGAGGCATCTCAGCACTTTTCAGACTCCGAGACTTTTGGGAGGGAAACCTTCACCTCAGGCAACCCAGATGTTGCTGTGCCACAGTGTTGCCTTCCAACACTCCTTCCATCCCTCCCTGGACTCTTCCTCACCGTTCCTGGCACTGAAGAATCTTCACTTAACAGTGCCCCAGGACATCCTTGTCCTCCTCCATTCCCTCGTGATATTCCGATGGGTGTTTGTGACTCCTCTGTTTCTGTCACATCCACTTCCGGATGAGTCCTATCCAGTAATTTTCTCCTGCTTTTGTCAGCTTTTTGCTTCCTTCTCTTGCAGCCATCCAGTTTCCTTTGGGTGCTTCCCATTTCCACTTTCTCTTCTGTCTTTTCACCAGTCTGAGATGCCCAGAAGAGCTCAGGGCATGGAAAAAAAAATCCGGGTCGGTTTGGAGAGATGGGAAATGTGCATTTATTATGTGAATTCCCAGCCTTTGTAAGTTTGCCTGACAAGCAGCTCTGCCGTGCCCTATTCCAGTGTTACAACTACCAAGATCCACCAGACTCTGGATCCATATCCATTAAAACCTCTCTTTATGGGCAGGAGAACATCGTGTCCCTCCAATATCTTCCTTCCACATCCCTCGTATTTCAGACTGAGCAGAGTACAAACAATTATTCCTAGAAAAACCTGGAGATTCTTTGAGTTCGTGCAGTGCAGGATCATTCCGGGCCCACCTGAGCGGTGCCATCCCGGGAATGTGGTGCTCCAGGTCTGCTGGAAGTGCCCCCAAGTGCCATCGTGGCCACATTTCTGCGGCTCAGGAGCACAAAGGCTCGACTGTGAGCTGTGGAACGCTGGCCCTCGGCCAAGTGGCCGTTTCTTTTCTTCATTCCCTGTCATTAAAGCTGTGGCTTGCTCCAGGGTGCAGTGTTTGGCTCTTCTTAAGTGGAACTGTTAACGACCCAATTTGGAGTAATGTAAAGTGCACCCAGATTCCACAGTGACTTCTAAATCCACCTAACATTAATGATAATCTGTAATTAATCGCTGCAATCAAAAGGAATTGTAGGGCGGTAATTAGAAATTTAGGATTAAGGTATTAGCATATAAAATGGGCCTCTTAAAAGCCTCTTCTTTCAAGAGATGTCTCGGATCCCGCTGAAGAAAACAAATTTTAACTGATATGACCTTAGCCAAAGAGCAAGTTACTAAAAATACTGACTTGTGGAAGGCACCAGGCTGCTGCCAAAGCATCTAAAGGTATTTTAAGAGTTTGCAGACACTCCGACGTAGCAATCACATCATCTTCTGGTGACACTGAGATTCAAGAATGATGTTTTTGAGAAGGAGTTTTAATCTCCCCAGTAGCCTTTCGGGGTGGGTTTTATTGGAAACCCCAGTTTATTGGAAACCCCCTCTGAGCCAAAAGCTGCTGTATCCTCCTGGGAGAGAGCGGATCTGCAGGAAAAGGGGAGGCAGAGGGGTCAGGTGCATGAAGCACTTGTGGCTCCCTGAAACCACAAATAGGGCACTGGGATTCTTTCTGATGGTGCATCCTAAATGGGTTAATCCTTGCCTTTGTCTCCAGCCCTCAGGAGTTTGAAGATTTAGAAAGACTCCCAGGCAGAGAGGTCCTGCTGCTGAAAGTGCCAGTAGCAGCGATGAGGGGCTCTGATCGATGGAAGGGATGGGATATAAATGAAGTTCCTAACAATTTCCAGTCCTGCACTAAATGAAATCATCCCGCTGCACGTCTCCCTTTTGAAGCTGGAAATTAATGTCTTGTGTATTTGAAATCCACAGAGCCTGAATTGCTCACTGGTGTTGAAAATTTCCCTATCTAATGCCAATTATTAACCTGCCCAGGGCTATCAATAATGATAACACAGCAGATAAAGAAGAGGGAGATGTGCAGGAGTTTCACGTTCTAAGAGCTGGAACAAAATGAACCACTTGAAGGTTGTTAGCACCCCACAACATCACCTCTGCATGGAGCAGCCTGGAGCGCTCCAGAAGGTCCTTTGCCAGCAGAAAATGCATTTTGGACACGGTGATGGCAGTCTGGAACTCTGGAGGAATCATTTAAGTCCTGTGAGGAGCAGCTGAGGGGGCTGGGCCTGGAGAAAAGGAGGCTCAGGGGGGACCTTGTGGCTCTGCACAACTCCCTGACAGGAGGGGGCAGCTGGGGAACGAGGGACAGGATGGGAAAAGGGCTTCAAGCTGTGCCAGGGGAGGTTCAGGTTGGATATTGGAAAGAATTTCTCCATGGAAAGGGTGGGCAGGATTGGAAGGGGCTGCCCAGGGAGGTTTGGAGTCCCCACCCCTGGAGGTGTCCAAGGACGTGGCGCTCAGTGCTCTGGGCTGGGGACAAGGTGGGCATCGGGCACTCGGGTGATCCTCAGGTCTTTTCCAGCCTCAGTGGTTCTGTGATCTGATAAACTCTTATCCCCTGGACCTGCCTAGGCAAGGTTTGGGCAGAACCAGCTTCCCCTTTGCTTTTCCAGCCATGGAGTAACGAGGGGGAGCACAGCTAACTGGGAAAATGCCATCGTGCAGCACTTCACCCTCCTCAGCGGGGACATCTTTAAAAGTCTGTTCTGGGGCAGATTTTATTGTGTATCATTGTAGGCTCTTGTCTTCCAAAATATTCGAAACAGCAGCTTCACCTGGTGGAGGTTCCTTGCAGGAATATATTTTTAACATGGACTGGTTTTTAAAATAATCCGTGGAAGGTTTGTCCCGTGGGATGAGGATTAGTATCCGTAGGGTTTGACCTGTGGTATCACACACTATTAAAGGCAGTAGATTCTCCTGGAGAACCTGCCTGACTCAAAGAGCAGAAAAGCTCAACAATTCCCCATCTTCTTGCACTTTTCCCTCATTCAACTGATTGAAGTATTCCCAATTCCCACCCCCTTTGGAAAGAGGAGAATTCTGATGCAGACACAGAGAGATCCCAATGTCCTGAAAATCCTTTCACACATTAAAGCCATAAGCAGAATTTGAGATATATGATAGAAATTTCAGGATGGTGCAAGCTTTTAAACTGACAAGAAAATTAGTAGATAATAGGTTTTATCCATTGCAGTCTGTCTAGATGTCCTTCAGCAGCTCCGGGGTGGGCTGTGGAGAGGCTGGAAAGTGGCTGATTGCGAAATGGAATATCTGGGGAGATCAGCTGGAAACGTGTGGGGAACTCACAAAGGATCGGTGGAACAGAGAATGCAAAAGGCAGAAAAGGAAGATGAGGGAGATAGGACTGAGAGGAAAAACAGCCAGGAGGCAGATCTGTGGGAAGATCCTGGAAGGGATCAGTCAGGTAGGAACCCGACAGAGGGAAAGATGAAGTGTTGGTCTGGAATGTGCAGAAAAGCAAAAAATACCGAGCACTTAGGATAATTAGCTTTTCTGTAAGTCTGTAAAAGTTTCTCTGCCATTCCTGCTTTCCTGGAGTTCTGTCCAAGTGGGATAGCTGAGGAGTCTGTTTGCTGGAGATTTTTATTCCCCTCTTTAAGGGGGGGTTGATGTTTCTGGTAGATCTGCAGCTGTAAAATGTTCATGGGTGATTTGGCCAAAAAGAGCTGTGCCTAAGTCCCCTGTGAAGTTGTCCTGCCCTGACCCTGCTGCCAGCGTGGGATAACTCCCCGTTGGTGTCTGCAGTCGTGTCTTGCCCAATCTTGTTTTTAATGTCTCGGGAAATTGGGCTTTTATCACTTCCTTAGGCAAATTCCTTCACAGGATAACAAGGCTCGCTTGGGGAAGCATTTCTGCTCAGATTCAGACAGAGGCTTGCAAATGGAAGACTTTAAAAATGTAGTTTAAACATTAATTCTGAATAGTTTCTCTTATTATTCAGACTTCTAACTCCTTCTTGAAACACCTCCTTGTTCTTTTTGCTGGTTTGGGTATCCTGCAGTGAGATCTGAATTGCAATCATAGTCATTTTTCTGTCAGAGGAAATACATTACTCCTGATTATATAAATAATTGTATAAATAGGCTATAGAATTGGGGTATGGAACGAGCCACTGGTGCGATACAAAGGATGCCCGTTAAGAACACACTTGGAATTTTTGTTTGCATGTTTTAATTGGACTTATTTTTATCTTCCACCTTAAAAAGATGTGTTCCTGCAAGACCTGGGAGTTCCATCTCTGTGCCCCAAAAGGAAGGTCCATCCCAGGCCACGCTTCCACTGGATGTGTCCATTCCTCCACTTAGCATCCACACATCCCTCGTGCTCTAGAGTCTGGAGAGCAGGATACCCTCATTCCTGGACTTACTTTGCTCTCTGCTGTTTTCCGTACAACAGATTTATTCCCCATTAAAACCTTCAGTTATTTCTGGGCGTGATGTCATCTCAGTTATCTCTTTTTTTTTGACTTAGAGTCTCTAGTTCATCTCACAAATGCAGGTACAGCTTTTTGTAAACCTTACTGAAGTTTATTTAATCACAAAGGCTTTGCAAGACCTGACCTGTGAAATTCACTCCACACTTGTGCAATACGGTGATAAAATCAGATCTTGGCCAACTTCTCCGTGGGGAGTGTGTTTGAATACACTTCACGTGGCTTTTCACAGCCTGTTGTGACTTCTCATTAACTTAAACCCAATGTTTCTTAATAGTTTGGAGCAGATAATTATCTTGCCAGTGTTAAGAAGAAGAGTCATCATTTTCTGGAATGATTCCATGGATGAATACAACTTTAACGGGATAATGGCTCTGTCTGCTGATCACATTTCTCAGGCTGACTCTTCTTCCAAACAAATCCAATATTCAAGTTAAAGCTGGGCATGAGGGGATTTTTAAGAAGTAAGGATTAGTTTTTAAACTCCACATTCAAAATTCAGTTGCAGTATCGACAGGATGAGAACAAACAGCCTCAAGCTGTGCCAGGGGAGGGTCAGGTTGGACATCAGCAGGAATTTCTCCATGGAAAGGGTGGTCAGGCCTTGGAAAGGGCTGGAATCCCCATCTCTGGAGGTGTCCAAGGAACAAGAACGTGTCACTCAGTGCTCTGGGCTGGTGACAAGGTGGGGATCAGGCACAGCTTAGACTGGATGAGCTTGGAGGGCTTTTCCAACTTCAGTGATCCTGGGATTCTGCGATCCCATATTTAGCAGATTTTTGCTCCCCTATTTTGAAGTGGTGACAGCAAATGGGCAAGTCTGTTCCACCTACTGTGAGCAAATCCCTGACTCATCCCTTCCCAGGGCTGCCTGGGAGCTCACCTTCTGGAATTACCACAGAGCTCTTCCGAGGGGAGGTGTCACCGCTCTCACTTCCATGCACAGCAATCCTGAGTCATCACAGGTAGAAGTGGAGTTCAGGGGTGTCTCCTGCACCTTTTCTCTGGGATGTTTTATTTCCCTGCATTGGGGTGGTTGTTCCTACACGGTGTAGCTGCTCTGTGAGTTCCCTTCAATCGAATAAAGTGTTTACTCAGGGTACAGTGAAGCTTTGCTCTTCTTGGGGGCTTTCATTGAGGAACATCAGAAAATCACCGGTCACCAGCCTGCAGAACTGTCTCACAAATAGGAAAGTTTGGTCTCCTGAAGTGGTTTCTCCTGTAGATGAGCTGCTGGGTGTCTGCTCTGGGAGATTCATGGTCATGTTTTCAAAGCCTGGTTAAGAAAACATCAATATGAGCACTCTGGAGTTGTAAATAACAAACACTGCGTGTGGTCAGAGTGTTGTCAGTACTTTCTGTTTAATTTTGGTTGATGGGTGTTACCTGTTGGTGGAATACGGTTGTTTTGTGGGCTCTTCGTGCTAAAATATTTCCAGGTGAGCCAAAGTAGCTACAGAAAGTCTCTTGTGGAGTGCCAGACGTGAGTGTGTGACTGAGGTAACCCGTTGTCTGTGGGTTTGAGCTGTGCCTGTGGACACGGGGAGGAACCAGTTTGGTCCCAGCAGGAGCAACAGCACCTCAGATCCCAGTCTTGGAGGGGTTTTACCACAGGAGTTGTCCTGTTTCTTGGCTAGGAGAGGTGGAAGGGTAAGGAGGGATAGGGAACCAAGCATCCCAACCTCTGGTGCCAGTCTGACACCGACCAGGTCCTGGGCAGCGTTTGGCCACTGGTTATTTGTCACCTACCCCCCATGTCATGGTCACCATGACAGCAATATTGGCACTGGATCCGCTTTGTTTTCCTCAAACCCTGCAAGTTTAAGCCACGTGGTCCCAGAAATTAGAGTTAGATAAGGGTTGTGTGGGTTAGATAACGGTTATGGGGGTTAGATAAGCTCAGGTGTTAATCGAAAGCAGAGAATGAGAAGGGATGGGCTCAGTGGGCCAAAATCTCAGCTGGTGCCAACGGGTGCCACCGCTGGCTGTGCCACTTCCCTGTGCCCAGAAAGGATCTGCACGAGGCAGGATGTGCTCGTAGGGGAGTTACAACGCCTTCGAATTCCATGTTTACATTGGGAATACTTGGCAGAGTGCTGAGTAAGCAGGTGGGCTTTTAAGCCAGGCCTTATTTATAGAGAGGGCACTGGCTGTGTCGGAAGCAAACGGCTTTGTGGGTTTGTGTGACCTGGTGGTTGCAGTTTCTTGGGATTTTTTAATGGAATAGAAGAGTTACCAACCCATCAAATAAAGGCAGAACATCTCTGCATATCCTTGCAGGCCGTGTTTTATGAGTGAAATCTGGGAACAAGCTGAAGGGTGGTGTCAAAGTGAAATGAATACACTTAGAACATTCCTGTTCTCATCTGACTGCAGCATCCCAGCTCTGCCCTCCCTGTGCACCTCTGAGATCAGCCAGCTCTGGTGGCCCATCCAGGATGCAGGATTGGGCTGGGGGATGTTCATTTTCAGTGAATCTTTCCAGGACTGGCGCACTGAGCACTGCTTGGTTTTGTTTCACGTTCCCTCTCCCACACTCAGTGCCAGAACACTCCCACCCAGCATCGCTCCCCTCCTTCTCCAGGTCAGGTTTCTCGGGCTGGGTGGGCACAGGGAATTAGGAGGTGCACTGCTTTCCTGTGCTATGGAATGTGTGTGCACACCCCTTCTCCCCACCCTTCCACCAGCACTCACTAAGGCTCACAGTGTTGGGGTGCACTGTGTGCTGGAAGAGAGACAGGCCCTGAGGGCCAGAGAGAGCCTCTTTCTTGGCCCCAGAGGTGACCCTGGGAGTGCATCCAGGTCACCGGGGATGGGCTGAGAGAGGATTGTGGGTTTGTGGACAGTGCTGGGCCTATGAGATGTGATAATTGTAGTTTGTGACCTTATAGGGTATTGTTTACCTGTTACCATAATAGGCAATGTCTGTGCACTACCCCAGGTGATTGGGGGACACTGAGGTGAACATCTTTCCTGTTTCTATGATGTGATATCCTGTTGGGTGCTGCTATTTAGGGAATATTCACTGTGCAATAAGCGCTTGCACTTTCCATCTTGTGTGCGGAGCCGTGCCCCTGCGTGGTTACTGCATCACAGAAAGTCTGTTTATCCCTGGGGGATGGCTCCAAAAGCCTTCCCTGATGCCTGAGCAGCCTCATAGACTGCACGTGGATCTGCTGGTGTAGGGAGACAGTGAATCCTGGGTGCTGGGTGAAGTCATCCGTGTTTGGATACAGGGAATGTTCTACCATGACCTAGAGCCAAGGCAGGACACACTGCCTTAACACCATCCTCCTTATCATTTGCTGGTTAAAATTTGGTAAAGATACAAGCAAAGACTTCAATCCCCATTCAGCTTTTTCTTGAAGAGCAAAGAATTCTCCCAGCAATGAGCAGGGGCTGCTGGGGTTCAGCTCAGTCCTTCCAGCCCCTGTTTCCAGGAGTTTTCATACACGTAGCCCTGATAAGTTCAGTGCATAAACCACATCCCTTCTCGTGCACGTGGGTTTTCAGGATTCAAATGGCTTGTAAATAGTGATAGATACCACCTTCAGCAGCCTCTCAGCACTGTGTTTCCCTCAGCTGTTCCACTGCAGAGTCATTCTACCTCCATAAAACCTGTGGAGAGGTTTTAGGGTGGGTCAAGTCCATCCCAAAGATTGGCTGCTTAATTAGCACGAGGCCTCCCAGTGAACAGCACTGCAAAACAAACTCCAGCTCTGGCCCACTGCCTTTTCCCCCTGGGCTGCTTCTGCTGCCCAGATGTGTCAGCCTGCCAGCACAGAGCATCAGATCATTTTATTCCTGTGACAGGAACTCGATTCCTGATGATATAGAATCCATATATTAACAGCATCTCTTGGTTTTTCTCTTTTCTCCTTCCAGGAGCGAATTCCTCAGTTGTTGCTGATTTCATGCCTACGTTGTCATGGAACATCTCAAGTGAATTAGATAAAGGTAAGAAGGCAGAAAAAACCCCAAACCACCTGAAATCAGATTTAAAAATCTCAATTTTTCTTGACTTGACCAAATCAGCAAACAAAGCGGGTCAAGGGTATTTAAGAGAAACCTCATTTGCCTCAGGATCCATTGATATTTAATTACGTGGTTCTGTGATTTCTGGAGATTGCTGTGTTCATTCTTTGTACCAGGAAAATGTTCCACAGGGCAAAAATATTTCAAGATGTTCTGTCACACGTTTTGTGTGGTGGATCTTGGGATTTGAACTCAAAAATCACAAGCATCAGGCACTCAGTTTGCCCCGATGTGTTTTATTATGAAATTTCGAGGCTTTAATAACACAAAATACATTTGCAGGTGGTAATTATGTGTGACTTGGAGCTCTCCAGAGGGTGTATATTGTAAAAAACCGAGAGATTTCTCATTCCCCTTCGGTTTGTAAATTAAGCATTGTTAATTATTTAAGGCAAATTGCTGAGGTTCCCTCATTGCTGCAGCTCCTGAGTCAAACCTGTCTTTGAGGGTGCTCTTAGCCACCCTCACGGGGCAATTTGTCAACCACTCTTTTCATTTGCCAGCCATTTACTACTGAGATGGAAATTTTCCATAGTGGAATTCTGCCCCAGATGGTTTTTCCAAATGTTTTTGTCTGTGTTTTCTTAACGGTTTGTTGAACATGTGTTCATGATGTTTGATGTTTATGCATAAATATGTTTTCTGTGCTCAAGGATGAGGAGAATCTGTAATTCTGAGGATTTTAGGTTGATTCTTTCACATCTGCCTTCCCAGCAGGGAAGGAGCAGGACTTTCTGGTGATCCAGGACACAGTGGAGAAGATGAAAGTCAAAGGGCTGGTGCTTCCTGGTGGGAAAGGGAGAAAAGCTTGTGGTCATTCAGCAGAGAATTCCCAAATCCCAGCAAATTGCTGTGGGAAGGCGTTGATAGAATGGGTGTCTTATCCCACTGCAGGGATTCATCCAGGTGCTCATGGGCTGTGCTCAGGGAACATCCCAAAGCTGGGGGGAAGTGCTGGTGCTTCCCCCAGGCAGGATCATGGAATCTCAGACTGGTTTGGCTTGGGAGGAACCTTAAAGCTCATCCAGTCCCACCCCAGGGACACCTTCCACTGTCCCAAGCCGCTCCAAGCTCTGTCCAACCTGGCCTTGGACGCTGCCAGGGATCCAGGGGCAGCCACAGCTGCTCTGGGAAAACCATGCCAGGGCCTCCCCAACCTCACAGGGAAGGAATTTTCCCAACATCCCATCTAAACCTGCTCTCTTTCCATGTTTCTTTTCATGTTTCTTTCCTTGTTTGGCAGCTTTCTTTGGTTTTTCAGAAAGTAGGAAAGAACTAAGTGGCCTAGAAAATGAAAGGCCACAAATCCACTCAAAAGTTTGGAAATGCCGGAGAAAGCAAAGCTTTGGCTTTGGAGAGTCCCAGCAGAGCTGAGATTTCTGTGCCGACCTTGGTGATTGAACCATTTCCCACCAACTCCACGGCACCTGTTCCTGAGCTAGAGATGCTGTCAGAAGCAGGTAAAATGGAGTGCCCGGCTTCCAATCCACCTGGAATGCGGCAATTAGCACCGGTTGGGCTGAATCCCGCATTCCTGGGGGATTACCGGCCCCTCTGCTGGAGCTGATTAGCATTCAGAGTGCTGGCAGCTCCCACACCTCAGCACGGATTTACATACGGGATTAAAACGCGTTTGTGCCCGAAAAGCTTAGTCAGAGGGGCGGCTTCTCCCGGAGCTCCTGCCAGCAGGGGCACGCAGGTTTTGTCTTGTCCCAGGCACCAACAGGGGCTTTCATGTGGGAGCTGCTCCTTCTCCTCAAAGCCTTGGAAACTCCGGCTTGGATAAAGCCAAGCCCTCGGCAGCACACGCTGAGCTGGGCAGTGGAAACCTCAAGAGGAGAAAATGAGGCGTGCGCTCGGTTCCCGTTTCTTTTGCATCTCAAGGAGTCGACATCCACTTGTCTTGGCTGCTCTCAGGCAGGAGGGCACGCCGGCGTCCCAGTAAAACTCGTTTTAAAGCCTGTTAAGTTCACCACATGAAAGTGGTTGCCAGCCAGATTTCCCAATTAAATCCCTGCCCGCTCTAAGTGGCTCCAGCTCTACCTGCTGCCTTTTGGAAATGAGCATCTCCTCCTCCGGTGTGTGCCCTGTGTTGGGGAAGGAGCAACAGCTCGGTAATAATATTCTGCATTTTGAAATAATGACTTAATCTGGTGCTTTGCCTCGCTGGGTGAGTTCTGCAGTGATTATCTTATGACTGAGCCCTATTCAGGTTTCAATTTCTATTAAATAAGCTAAATCGACAGCATTAAACAGTTGCCTGTTTATTCTTTTTAGCAGGAAATGAATTTAAAAGAGACGCAGCCACCCGTGAAGAGCTGTTGAAAGCAACGATTGATGGGAGGGAGGAGGTGGTTTCTCACCAAAACCTTAAAAAAACAAACAAACTGGGCATAAAAAATAAAAAATAATCACTTTTAAAACGGGGGAGATTTAGCTGTGAGCATTTCTCTCTCTTTTCCTATTGGTAAGCCGTGGTGTGCAGAGGGAATGCCACGAGGGAGAAAGAGAAATGAAAATACGATCCTGTAAATAATTCTGTAAGGAGAAATAAGTGAAGCTGGGGGGAAAAGGGGGGCTCTGGTGGTGGGAAAAGCCCCATTTCAGGGGGCTGGTGGCAGCATGTGAAGCTTCTCACTCCCAAGCTTCCAGCTGAGATTCCCTTGGGCTGGGAGAGCCTGGAGCAGCCCCAGGTGGGAGATGTCCCATGGGGACTGTGGTTCATTGCTCCAAGAGGCTGGGAAAAGCCTCTTCCATGTGTGTTCCTACAGGGATTTCTCCTTCCTTGTGCGTTGCCTCCCCTTCTCTCCCCTCACACCACGGGACAAGCTCCTGCTCCAGCTCTGTGTTAGGGAAAGCTCCCAATTTCCCATCTTCTTCTCCTTCTTTACAAAGGTGAAGAGCCCTCCATTCAGCTGCTCCTCTCCCACAAAAGGGATCATGGAAGGACAGGCTTTTTCTTCCTCCTTCCATCCCATGTCAGTTTATTTACAGAGAAATAGGCCTGAGTTGGAATGAGAGCCTATTTACACCTGCTTCACTGGAGGAATTGTTTGGGAACTCTTCATCCTTAGGCAAAGATAATATTGGAGTCTTTGCCAGGAAAGAGCCAGCTTTGAGCTATTATTTTAACTGTGGGTAGGACTCGGCTTCAGTGGCCGTTCATTCTGCAGGGCTGATGAGAGAACGACGCTGTCACTGCAGCTTCCCCTGCTCCAGCCCTCCCAGTGCCCCCATTCCCACCTGCAGCCTCCTCCAGAGGCACAGGGATGTGTCCTGCCTGTGGCTGAGCTGGAGCTGGGACTAGGATGCAGCACATTTCCTGTTGCTGGTTCCTCCTCCTCCCAGGAGCTCCTCCTGTGGTCCTTCAGCTTCCCAAGAAAGCCATTACTGTGAGTTTTTGCCTCTTTTCCTTTCCCTTTCACGGCCTATCAGCTCTGGCACACAAGTATAAAGCCTTGGAATGGGTCAGAGCTTGGGAACCGTTTCCATTTGCAGACATCCACGATCCCAAGCCCAGGCTCCGAGCTCCCCCCCGCCTCTGTGGGGCACAGACCTTGTGTGGCAGCACTTCCCAGTGCCATGGTGCTCCCTCCACATCCCCTGGAGAGCTCGGCAGCAGGACTCAGGGTTTTACAGTTTAAGGTCCAGCTGGGATTTATCCTTGACACTCAAAGGCATATCAAGGATCCCTCGCCTGGGCTGGGCTGGGCTGGGCTGGGGATCCACAGCAGAAAACCACAGTGGAGGGTCAAAACCAGGGATGGGAGAGGTGCAGCATTTGGGACTGTGTGTCCTGAACTTCCTGGTGTGGGCAGAACATTCCCTGGAAGGGCTGGACAATGGCTGCAGCACAGGAGGAGGCCGTGGGAGGTCTGCAGGACATTGTGGGGTGCAGCCAGGCTGCTCATGGAGCTCTGGGGGCTTCCCCAGGGGAAGCTGTGCCACCCTCACTGACAAATCCAGGCTGAGGCTGCCACCTTGGCACGTCCTTCCAGGCAGGGAAAGGACCTGGCTGGGAGTTCTTAGAGGGAAAATCTCGGTGATCTCCCAGGGAGAATTTGACTCTTAGGCAAACTGCATCCTGAGCAACATCAACACAACCAAACGTGGGGAAAACCAGGTGGATCGAGGCCTCCTGCCTTTGGCCCCGGTCCTTTAGAGATTCCAGATTCTCCTTTGAAATCGCTGGATGCGAATTCGATACGTGTGCTGAAAGGGGAAGAATTACAGCTTTCACATTCATGCACAATTTACCTTTTTATTTTCCTTTATTATCTGGGGGATATGGGGTAAATCAAGCTCCCCTGATGGGGCTCAGGGTTCTGATTCGATTTGTGGGGTCCCGTTAGTAGCAGGGCAGTAAATTACTGCTACTTTGTTTGAAAATTTTTTTAGCCACAGTACATTAGCTCCTTTTGTTTGCTTTTCCACTGACGGAGTGCACGTTTTTATTTGAGAATTTGTGTTTCTTGAATGTCTCATTTATAAATAATACAGGGTGTGAAATTTGAAGGTCACAGAACGCGGCCTGAAAATGAAACCACCCTGAGTAACTTTGGGCTTTCACGGCAAAAATCTTTCACAAAAAGCTTCACTTACATCGGATTTTTTATCCAATCTGAGTGTGTGCAGTGAATATTGACCATTATACATAAGGTAACTATATATAAAAACCCTTTCCTGGCTCATCCAGCTATCTTTGTTTATTTGAAAGATTGATAGATCAGAGGGTCAGGGGACGTGTTTTATTGTACGTTTCTGTTCCAAATTTCCTGACATTTTTGGTGGAAAAAAAAAAATAGACCTTTAAAAGGCACAGAAAGGACTAATAAGAACCAGATCCTAAAGTGATGCTATGTCAAAATGTCAGAAATAACAGCTTTTCTTTGACTCCACAGCATTAATCTTGAGGCACATACCTTTCCTTACACCCTCCCTTTAATGCTGGAGTTTTTCTTTGTGGCTCTTTACTGCAGAGCAGCTTCTAAAGTGACAACAAAATCCCTTGATGGTTTTCAGTAGTTGGCTTTATAGCTGGATGTGGACATTTGTTTACCTATTCCACATCACTTTTTTTTTTTGGGTGATAAAGTTTAGAGGTTTCCTACTTGGGCTATAAAACTGGTTCCTGAGTAAAGAAAAGCTTCATTTCCCCTCAAGGTGACCTCCAAGACATCTGTCCTTAAACCTCAGAGGTGACTCATGAAAGGAGGGGCAGATGTGACTCTCAAGTGCATCTCAAGAGTTCATGGAGGGCAGTGAGTTGTCCAGTTCCCATCCAAAAGCAGTGGGATTCAGGTTCCAGATAATTTTTTGGGGGTCTGGTTTCCCTCCACAAGCCCAGCGCCGTCTCTAAACTACTAATTATCAGAATGTAACAATTAATTCTGAGAATCCCAGTGACAGTGTCACATGTGGAGATCTGAAAAGCCATCGAGCTGTGCCCTGCCTGGCTGAGTTCAGGGAGTTATCCTGGGTGGCTCTGAACCCTCTGGATGGAGCCTGGGAAGGGAAAGTCCAGGACAGAGCTTCCATGTGCATCCCAAACTGACCCTGCACATCGCTGAGGAAACCCATTGGGATTTAATCTGGGCAAGCAAAGGCAGCAGAGGGTTCCTTTTGTCCCAAGACTGTTGACACTGGATATTTCCACATGATTATCTGGACTTCTTTAACCCTGATGTTCTTCAAGAGTTGCCAAATCACGGGTTGAGTGCAGCATCTCTTCCCTCCCACTGTCACTCCTCTTTTTTATTCATTTGAAATACGTGAAATTCCAAGTGGGAGTTTTCCTTTTACCTCTTTTAATAACAAGGGCTGGTGATCAGACCCACGGGGAGTTGTTTTCCATTGTGAGTTACGGGCAGATCCAGCAATCCGTGGTGAATCCTTTTCCCAGCGGAGAAATACGTGCCCTGTGCATGGCCACGCTTCCATCAGAAATCCTGCTGGTTCCTTCTTTTTCATGGAGCAGCCAGCAAGCCCCTCCAGCATCTTCAGGCTGGGTGGGCTCTGTGTTGTTTACCTTCTCCAAAGACAACTATTCCACGTGGAAAATTTCCAACGGACCGAGCTCAGTGCTGGTGCCGATACTTGTGAGTACGGAGCACATCCAGGTGTGGCACCACGCTGGACTCGTGGGCAATCCAAGGCTCTGGGTGAATGAAAATGCTGCTTTCCAGGCTAACATATAAAATGGGACAGAGTGTGTCAGCCCCTCTGGTGTGCCCGGGAGTTCCTTCCCTGTAGATGAAGGTTTTCAACTCTGTTATCGATCACTGAACGTTCTTTGAGGTCACTGACAGAGACACTTCTGGGCATTTTTCCAGTGTATGCAGTGGCAAAGAACCAGGGAGCTGCCAAACCTTTCGGTTCACAAAGATAATTCAAGGCCAGGTTGGACAGGACTTGATCAGCCTGGTCTAGTGGAAGGGTCCCTGCCCATGGCAGGGGGTGGAATGAGCTGATCACTGAGGTCCCTCCCAGCCCAAACCATTCCAGGGTTCCATAAGTGCAATAAGCAGCTGGAATATTGGTGGCCCGCTGCCTTACTCCAGCCAGGTCAGGGTCTGCTTTCTCTGCTGCAGATTGGAATCTTCAAATCCAGAATGAAACAATTCCTCCAGGCCAGCAGCTGGAAAAGGTGTCCCCACAGCTGCTTGAGGAAAGGTCTGGAGATGTTCCTTTGCAGAGAGCTGTGTTGTTCCCTGTCTGTAATGGAAGGAACTTGGCTCACCAGCCTCTCTGGTGCACCTGGATTAAAGCTGGTTTAGGCTTGAGCAGAGACTTTAATTTTAGCTTTTCTTTGAATATTCTGAAAGATCAGAAGGGCAGAAAGAGAAGGATAAACGAAACAACAACTCTTCTCATGAAATGACCCTTCCAGGGTCTAATCCTGCATCCCCATCGTGCTTTAAACACCTTGTGAAATCAGAAACATGCAGCACACACGGTGCTGGGGGGAAAGGTCTCGCTGTGGCCAGCAGAATCCTCCTGCAAGCCAGGAGGGTGTTACTGCTCTAAGATGTGTCCGTGGTAATTTAGGATAGAGTAACCGTGTGGTCACAGAGCAGATTAACATTCCTTGGCCGGCCAGGACGAGCTTTTATTTTGAAAGCCACCTGGGTTCCACTTAAAAGCAGTAGAATAGTGGAGGATTTATTAGGACTGGGCAGGCTCCTATTTAACAATGTCAAGGCAGAGCTGTGGAAATACAGACACTTTTCTTCTTTGGAGACGTGCAACGCTCTACATTTCGTCCGTGCACAGCTGTTGCTGCTCTGTAACATCAAACCAGCACAAAGTTTGGCCATGAAGGATACCTAATATTTGGGTTTTATATGCAGTGTCTCCAATTTATGCGCTCAGAATCATGAGGATGACTTATGATGTGTTGTGTTTGCCTTGGCAACGGCTCAAACCCAGAAATATATTTCAGGCTTGGCTTTCCAGATATTATCTCAAGTCATTTAAAAGTTCATTATAGGGCACCCGCTAGTGCTGCTCTAGTAAAGGGGCTGTCAGCATTTTTCAAGGGTTTATAACTCAGCCATTAAAAAAAAACCTCTCTGTGGGCTGAAACTTGGCATTCGGGGTCTAGGCCCAGCAGTAAATTGTTTTTACAAATTAAAAAAAAATCAGTTTGACTATTATTAAATTATAGGTGGGCTAAATTTTATTTAGAACTCTTTCAGGCTATTCTCCCGTACTTCTGTAAATTAAAACGTTTCCCAAATGTTTTTATAGAGTGCTACTCTAAAATATGGACAGGCTTTTGTTCTGTGTTTGAAACCCTGAGATTTAACTTAAAATATAATAACAGTGCTTATCCCAGCATAGCACTTTTCACCTTCAAAGTGCTTTATGAGCATTATCTCATTAATGTACATAGCAGCCTCCCCATGATGTAAGAGGGATTATTATCCTCACTTTATGGCTGGAGACATCGAGCCAGAAGGTTTAAGGCTGTTTTTAAAAGGCCTTAGCTGCACAAATCCCATGTGAGCTTTGATTGGCTTTGGGTGTCTACTTCCCTTTGGCTCTTCTAAAAATCACAACTGAGCTGATTCACCCAAGACTGCTCAGAGCCAGGATTAAACTCAGACTTTCCGAAGGCCGGTGCCACCAGCCTGGTTCATTCCCAGTACACAAGAACCGTCCTTTTTCTAAGAAATTGTTCTTTAGGTCAGAGGGAGTCAGCTCCATCTGGAGAGCTCCTGGATGGGAGGAGACTGTCGGATTGTGGGGAAATGGTTTGGGTTGGAAGGGACCTTGGAGCTCATCCCATTCCATCCCTGCCATGGGACACCTTCCACTGTCCCAGGTTGCTCCAACCTGGCCTTGGACACTTCAGGGATGGGGCAGCCACGGACCACCATGGCTGGGAACACCACGGCAGGGCCTCCCCACCCTCACAGGGAAGAATTTCTCCTTTGATGGGCTTTGGAAGGTGCGAGAGACAATAAAAATGCAACTGGGCTTCTCTCCAGCCCCTCCACACCAGGCAAGGGCAGCGATGAATGAGTGTTGTGCATGCCAGGGAAGGGATGCTCCTCATTTTGTGTGCCTCACTAGCAATCCAAGGTTTCTTCGGAGTTCATTTTTCGTTCCAGAACTGCTTTATCCGTGAGAAACATCTCACAAAGCTTCAAACCTGCCCTGTTTAAATCTCATCTCAGGTGAACTGCTTGGTCTGGTTTATGATTTGGATGCTAAATTTATGGATTTGAGGACTAATCTAGGGTGAATTTAGCAGATGAATTTGTTTTAGTGTTTCTGCAGTAGCTCATGGAGGAAGGTGGAGAACAATTAGAGGAGTCAGCAGCTCCTGAGGCTGAGGCCACTTCTGTTGGTCCCTACAGAGAAGTTGCCCCATAGCTCTTGTGTTATATCCACACTTTTTCACTGACTTCCGGTTTCCACTGATACTTCAAAATCCTTTTGCAGGCTTTGGAAACCTGCCCTCCATCCTTACTCCTTTATTTGCCTCTCCCGTATTCCTCAGGACCTTTAAAACGTCCTGCTCACCGTGCTGTTTGTCAGCCAGCCCATCCCAGGGCTGTGCTTCTCTCCCTGTTTGGCCGGAGATGTCTGAGGCAGTCTCCGGAACATTATCAGGAATTATATAAATGGCTGCGGTGCAGAAATGTTACGTTGGGTAATTAACTGCGGTTCTGCAGTCCCAGGCTATTAGCGGGGCTTTATTAAACCCAGATTGTGCAGAGAGTCCAGGATTCCGTGAGCTGACTGGAGCTCTGCTTCCCAGGGAGGGTGTTAGGATGGCAGGGCAGGAACATTCCTTGGGATGGAGCTTGGAGAAGTGGTCTGGGGAGCTGAGGAGCCATCGGACACCCCCGAGAGAGACTTTGCACCCTGTTGTCTGTCCTACAAGGGCTGGGATCTGTGCCCTTTTAACCCCATCCACAGATTTCCTAAATAACTGGATCCATGGGAGCGTAGGAACAGCTGTACTTCCATAGAATCATGGAATTGTTCAGGTTGGAAAAGACCTTTAAGATCACCAAGTCCAACCACCACCATGTTCGCCACCAAACCATGTCCCCAAGTGCCACTTCCACACGTTTTTTGAACAGTTGGAGGGATGGTGACTCCCCCACTGCCCTGGGCAGCCTGCTCCAACGCTTTACAACTCTTCCCATGAAAATTTTTTCCCTGATGGCCAATCTAAACCTCCCCTGGTGCAACTTGAGGCTGTTCCCTCTCATCCCGTCCCCGTTTCCCTGAGAGAAGCACAGTTTGACACCTGCCCGTTCGAACTTAATTGAAAAAAGACACGTGGAAAAAAAATATCTGTGGGCAGGGCCTTGGTGCCAAATGTTTGCCCCAAATGGCTCCTGGGACCAGGCGAGGACAGGGAGGCCTTGTTCAAAGTGCTGTGCAAATACAGGGTGAGTTGTGTGCTAAACAGATTGAAAACAAAGGCAAGAGATACTGCTCCACACAAGCCATAATGAAGGGAGGAGCTGGGCAAGCCGAGATTACCGGCAATAATTAGGGCAGTGGCTTACTCAGGCAGGCTGGGTGGCTGAGCTGGTTTGGAACATGCTGGAGGGTTTTTTCACACTTTTAGGAAGGCTTCTTGCTGGAGTTAACTGCACGTGGACCTGGGAGTGGTGGAGCGAAAGCAGCACAGCACCAGTTTGGGGATTCCCCGTCCCTGGAAGTGTCCAAGGCCGGGTTGGACGCGGTTTGGAGCAACCTGGGATAGTGGAAGGTGTCCCTGCCTGTGGCAGCGGGTGGGACTGGATGAGCTGCAAGGTCCCTTCCAACCCAAATAATTCTGTGATTCCAAGTTCACTTACTGGTTCTGGCTTTTCTTGGCCTCCTGGTTTGGCTCTGAGAGTTCAGGAGCCGGATACAGTTGGGATTTCTCATTCCTTGGCCACCCTGCTGGGACAGCCAGCAGCTGATAAAGGCTCTGGGCACTAATGACCACCGATAAGTTGGAACCTCTGACATGGAGATGAGAGCCTGAGGATTCCATTCCCAATCCATCTCCCTCCATGCCTTTAAAGGATTTAATTAAATGGTGAATACAGTTAACTGGGAATGGGCCTCCTCCTGAAGGATGCCCAGTGAAATAGCCCTTGTCAGGAGAAGGCAATGCTCAGGAATGGATCGGGAGAGATTCATCTTCATAATTTTAATTTAATTTGGTTTTTCATTCATGAGCCCTATTTCAGATTGAAGGTAATCTTCAGTACTCTTAGTAATGGAAATACTGAGTGAGAACAAAGTCTCCTTTTCCCGGATATCATCCGTATTCCTCATCTCTGCAGTTGGTGCTTACAAAATCATGGATAACACACTGTCTGCTCTGCTCTGTGAGTCACTAAAAATGGCTTAGAGACAGGATCACAGAATCCTGGAATGGTGTGGGTTGGAAGGGACCTTAAAGCTCATCCCACTCCAGCCCCAACACCTTCCACTATCCCAGGTTGCTCCAAGCTCCATCCAGCCTGGCCTTGGACACTTCCAGGGATCCACAGCTTCTCTGGGTAACAGGATTTTCACTTCTGAATGATTTCTTTCATATATTCCTATATTTTGTGGATTCTAGCATGAGCAGAGGCAGGTCAGCATCAAAATGAACAACTGGAGTTCTGAGATGTTTTCATGTTTATTGGTTGGGAAAAAGAAAAGAAAAAAGGGAAGCAGTGTTTTTTCCGGTGCTGAATGAAGCCAAATAGGAGATGTTGGAGCAGCAGAGGGAAACCTGACATCCACTTCCTTTGTGTCCCTTCCAAAGACAAGCAGGAGCTTTCTCCACACTGCCATTCCCTGCTCTGGAGTTCTCCATTCTCCTTCTTTTCTCTGCAATCCCAGATTATTTCCTGACGCTGGACGAACCCATGAACAACATCACCACCACCCTCGGCCAGACCGCGGAGCTGCACTGCAAGGTCTCTGGGAACCCCCCTCCCACGGTCAGGTGGCTGAAGAACGACGCTCCCGTGGTGCAGGAGCCCCGCAGGATCTCCTTCCGAGCCACCCCCTATGGATCCCGCCTGCGGATCCGCAACCTGGACACCACCGACACCGGATACTTCCAGTGCGTGGCCACCAACGGCAGGAGGACGGTTTCCACCACTGGGGTGCTCTTTGTAAAGTTTGGTGAGTTTTCTCCTCTTAAACTGTTCCAACTCTTACTTAGGAGAAAGTGTTTATCCAGGGAAAATCAGTGCGCTGGTGCAGTGGTGTCATGGGATTGTTCAGGTTGGAAAAGCCAAATTTGTTCAACTTATTAATCCCAGATTGTGCAGAGAGCCCAGGAGTCTGTGAGCTGACTGGAGCTCTGCTTCCCAGGGAGGGTGTTAGGATGGCAGGGCAGGAACATTCCTTGGGATGGAGCTTGGAGAAGTGGTCCTGGGGAGCTGAGGAGCCGTTGGACACCCCCAAGAGAGACTTTGCACCCTGTTGTCTGTCCTACAAGGGCTGAGATCTCTGCCCTTTTAACCCCATCCACAGATTTCCTAAATAACTGGATCCATGGGAGCGTAGGAACAGCTGTACTTCCATAGAATCATGGAATTGTTCAGGTTGGAAAAGACCTTTAAGATCATCAAGTCCAACCAGCACAACCTCCACGTTCACCATCAAACCATGTCCCGGGTGTCACATCCGTGTTTTCTGAACAGTTGTAGGGATGGTGACTCCACCACTGCCTTGGGCAGGCTGTTCCAACACTTTTGGAGGAGAAATTCTCCCAATATCCAATCCAAACCTCCCCTGGCCCAGCCTGAGGCCATTCCCTCTCCTCCTGTCCCTGTTCCCTGGGAGCAGAGCCCGACCCCTCCGGCTGCCCCCTCCTGTCAGGGAGTTGTGCAGAGCCACAAGGTCCCCCCTGAGTCCCCCATTAATACCTGGGTGGATTCAGACCAGAGGAGGAAAACTCCTTTATTCTGGAGCGCCTGAGTGACCTCTGTGTCTGGGGAGTGAGAAATCTCAGCTGGCACTGCAGACTGAGGGCCTGTGATGAGACACATGTATACCTGTCAGGGAAAATAAGCACTCGTTCTTGCAAGTTTATATTGAGATAACTGCCTTCAAAGCTGATCCTACCACTCGGAAGATTCCAAACAAGAAACAGGTTTTGTGTGTCTTCTCCTCCTCCTCCACGGTCAGGGGGAAATAATTCACTGAGATGAAGATATTTGCACACAGCCCTGGTTAATCCTCTTTGGAACTGGACAAATAACACACGAGGGATGATGGATGTGATGAGTTTCGTAGTCTTTTTTCATAAATCTCCCATGTTTTCTGAATTCTGATGAGAAACTCATCATTAGATGTTCTCCTAAGGCAGTTTCAAGAGGAGGGTGAGTTCCTCACCTGTTTATTGTCCTCCTATCGTGTTCTGCAGCCAACACAGGCTTGTCTTTGGTGCTGAGGGGCTGCCACTCCTCTGTTCAACTACATAAACCACAGCCAGCATGACAGACTGGTGCTTTTATCTTTTAAAAGGTTTTCAAAAGCTTCCCGCTTGCTACCTCGCCGTAACTCATCCCACTGTTTTTCTTCTGTCACTTTTCCAGGTCCCCCGCCAACAGCGAGCCCGGGATCCTCGTAAGTCCTTTCATGTCTCTTGTGTGCGTTCATTAATCTTGCATTTCAGCAGTCAGAAGTTCATTTGTCATTTGGTGTGACAGGAGCACTTTTGCATTCTGCTTTAAGTCAGATAGGATGGTAATTTATTATAACTGAGTTGTCTGTCTCGCAGTTACATTTTCATGTTGTCGTGTCAACTCCTATTTCTTACCCCAGACTTCTTAATTTCCAATATTATTACCTTTAGATCCTCTGGTGCCTTCGCTCTGTGAAGTGATTTCAGTGCACCTACAGGTACTTCATCCATGTCACAGCCCAAGCTGGAAAATATTTATCACTGCAAGCAGATTTTACTACCCAGGGGCTCCTTGCTGATTTGAAGGGTCGTAAACTGTGTCTGTATCTCTCTGTACCTGCATTAGTAAACTGTCTGAAACCTGAGGTTTTAAAGATTGAGTAGGTGGGTGGGAGCAGTGGCTGTTTGTACCACAGCTCCCTGTGTCCTGCAGCTCAGGTTTGGCTCCTGCTGCTGGGTCTGAGCACTTCCCACGTTGTATTTTGGCAGTGGAGCTTCTGTCGTGGGCAGTTTTTGAGAATATTCACTTTTATCTCTAATTGCAAACTACCTGATCAAACCTGCTCGCCTCTTGCAGTCCCTTATTCCTTATTTCAAGTGTGATCTCCAGCTGTCCTGAGGTTTGGAATCAGTTTTGTGGTGCTGTATCCAGTTTATTCACATCTCACATAGGGGAAAAATACTGCAAATCCACCTCTCCTGGTGAGGGCAGAGAAACACAGAACCAACTAAAGCAGGAAGTTAATCTATTAATGCAATTAATGAGATAGCAAATGATGGGGAAACCTGGGGATGTGAATTTTCCTGGCTCCTTATGGAAGATCTTTCGTGAACTATTGCAGAGGATATAAATGAGGAGAAGCCTCTGACCACAAAAGGATGTTGTAGGATGCCCTCTAATGGAACAGCCGAAAATGTGGTTTTATCTTCCCTTGTGAAGGTACCTGCCACGGGATCCTGGAGTTTGTTTTGGAAGGGGAGCTCTTTGCTGGGATTTCAGCTCTGTGCGGTGGTTGTGGTGTTCTGGGGAGGGAGGTTTCCTGCTGCTGTGGGATCTGGGGGCTCTTGGGCTCCTCAGCAGTTTGGAGACTTAATGAATGAGGTGAGAAAATGGGGATTTTGTGCTGCTCCCACCTAGTTTGGAGTTTCTGAAATTTGTGGGGTTAAACAACACGTCCTTGGTGGTCAGAACCCGCGTGAGAGCAGTGTGAGCACAGAAAGCAGGGAGCTGGGCTGGAATTCCACTGTCTAGAGCACTCAGGATTGCCTCACTTTTTAAAACGAAATACATTTGGGACCCTTTTTTCCCATTTTTTTCTTTCTGGCAGGGTTTTGGTGGTTTTTTGCTCCCCTTCAAAACAAAAAAAAAAAGACCACAACTTAATTAGCTAAAACACACACAAAGGATGTGAAAAGGTGAAAAGAAAGTGAGATGTCCTCTTTAATAGTTGATTTTATAGCTGTGCCTTATAATTTTGTAACCAAAAAAGATATTTAATCACACTTCAGTTGCATGTTGTGAAATGCAGGAGGGAAATTACCTGGAATTCTGGTCCTTTGTGTTTGCTGCCCCTTCCATGCAAAGAATATCCTGAGGATTGGGTTGTGTGACTCACATGTCTTCTCCCTGTGCAAGTTGAAAAATGAATTTGTAGCTATGAAATTCATTTTTCTGCTTTTTTTTGCGTGAAAACCAAGCCCAGCTGTGCCAGTTTCAAGCTCCAGGGTGAGAGATGAAGCACCTGGTTGACCTCCCTCACCATCCTCCCTCTGGGGAAACACTTTCTTTGGGAACAGTCTGGAAGCTGGGTCATAAAATTCAGAACCTGGCCCTGCTTTTCCCATGTCTTTATCAGTCAGCCACGAGTGGAAGGTTCTGTTCATTCACAGATTTCCTTTGAGGATGGTGTTTTTAAAAATATCCACATGCTCAGCACTTTTCCTTCCAGAATTTATAGGTGCAGAGCTCTGCCCCGATGTGATGGCAGCAAAACAGATGGGCCACGTGTAAATGGGAAGGTGAAAGGATGATTTCTGGGAAAGGAGACAGGCAGGGGTAGATAACACAATAATTTGTGTGTGTTGTTCTTTCTGCTTTCCCTAAGCTCTGTTAGAGCCAAAAGTCTGATTTGAAGATGAGGCTGAAGCAAAGGAAGGCAAAGGCAGCAGTGCTGTCCCTGAGGACACCGGGAACCCCAGGCAGTGCTGGGGTGGAGAGCACTGCCTTCCCTGAACATCCTTCCCTTAACTCTCCCGTGCTGGACAAGGCTCAGCTGTAAAACCCTTGGAACCACCTTCCATGATCCTGCCCTGCTGCTCTGACCTGGCTGGGGGAAGCTGCTTTTGTTTTTTTAAAAAAAACCCAACAACCCCAAGCCGTTGCTCCACAAATAAATCATTCTTTTATCTTTGGGTGCTGCAGATGCAGTGCCAGCTCCAGGCAGCTCAGGGAGTGTGGGGAGGGTGTGAATGCCAATGTCCCATGTCTGGATGTGCCCCCAGGAGCCAGCTCCAGGCTCTCCAGCTGCTGGAATAGTTTCCAGAACATGGATGGTGTCAGGGGTGTGAATGCCAATGTCCTATGTCTGGATGTGCCCCCAGGAGCCAGCTCCAGGCTCTCCAGCTGCTGGAATAGTTTCCAGAACATGGATGGTGTCAGGGGTGTGAATGCCAATGTCCCACGTCCGGATGTCCATCCCCAGGAGCCAGCTCCAGGCTCTCCAGGCACTGGAATAGTTTCCAGAACGTGGATGGTGTCAAGGGTGTGAATGCCAATGTCCCACGTCCGGATGTCCATCCCCAGGAGCCAGCTCCAGGCTCTCCAGGCACTGAAATACTTTCCAGAACATGGATGGTGTCAGGGGTGTGAATGCCAATGTCCCATGTCCGGATGTCCATCCCCAGGAGCCAGCTCCAGGCTCTCCAGCTGCTGGAATAGTTTCCAGAACGTGGATGGTGTCAAGGGCACCTCCACAGCAGGCAGGGTCTGGGAGGGGCAGGGAGGTCAGTGAGCTCTGGCTGGAAGAGGCCGCCCTCAGCTGCTGTAGCTCCGTCTTTGATCCGTGGGATTTCTCAGTGCAGACGCAGATTGGGTTGATTGGATGACTTTGGGAAGGTCAAAGGGAGCACTTTGGTGGTTAACTCGTGTGGCAGAGTGTGGTTGTGCATTGCTCTGTGTGTCTGTGTACTGTGCACGCAAATGTGTCACAAATCCCGGAATCCCAGAAGGGTTTCAGTTGGAAGGGACCTCACAGATCTAATTCCAGCCCCCTGCCATGGGCACCTTCCACTAAACCAGGAATTTGCACTGAATTTGCTTCTCGAAATTTCCCCAAAACCTCAGATTTTTTACATTATTTTTGAAGTTCCTGTGCTTCGCATCCCTTTGAAACTCACTTTTTATCCATCATCCATGGCAAGGTCGGTCCCGTAAGGACACAGAAATGTGTGTCTTCACCTCAGGTCTGGCTGCAGAGATCAGAACCAGAACAGAATGAGGTCAGAGTGCAGCAGATTCCTGGGGGTGAGAGAGTTTGATGTAACAATAGAGATACTTTGGCCTGGGAAATGGTTCTGTGCCCAATCTTTTTGTTCTTTTTGTCTCATTCTCTCTTGTTTCCATTACCTGGAGCCTTGCCTTTGTGCTTGTCCCGAGCTTCACCCACTGCAGGAGAAATGCTGGGCACAAATCACTGAAATTAGACGTGGTAGAGCAAGAACTTCCAAAAGAGCTGTGGTGAGAAAGAAAAGGAAGATGCCGGTTTACATGGGCTGGTGTAAAAAGGAGCTGGAAAAACCCTGCTGGAGGGTAACCCAGTGGGAAGAGTGCAGGAAAATGCTCTGTGTTTATTATTAATTTATTGTGTCTTGAGCATGTTCTGAAGAGGTTTAACCTGGATGTGTATGGCAGGGACTGGCACTTCCCAAGTGGAATATGAACATCCTGGTGCCAATATTCCTCTGGAACAGTCCTTTTGTTCTTCGTGGAGCCTCTTCTATATATAAATATCCTAAATATGGCATTGTTTTGTTCTTTATTTAACCACTGGGAACGAGCAGAGGGGGAAGAGGAGACGAGAGGGCTGTAACTGTAAGGAGCATCTGATTCATGAAATGAAATGGGGTTTGTGATTCCCAGAAATAGCTTGCAAGGCTTGTGAAACCACAACTCCCCCCTGGATTCTCCCATCCTCTTTTTTCAGTGATTCAGATTTCTTTTTTTTTAATTTATTTTTTTCCTTTCAGCTAAACACATCTGGGTTGTTGAGTAAAACAGATCTTTTGTGCAGTGGCTCTGTGTGCCAGCATGGTTCCTGCAACAAGAACATGTGTAACCACTGGCCAGCATCCAGGTGAGGCTCGGCCAACTGCGTGTGTGACTGTGGATTTCAAAGAGGAACACAGAGACTTTCCTCTTTTGGCCACAGAAGGTAAAATTTAGAGAGGAAAAAACGCCAATAAAGAGGCCAGAACAGATTTGCTGCTCCAGCAGCATCCTGAGAGCCATGTCCCTGCACTCTGGGTGCCAAGTTTGGCTCCTGGAATCTTGGAATTCCAGCGTGTCCCACGTTTTGTGGCTGTCACAGAAGCTCCCTCCTGCTGTTCAATGATGGAAATGTTGAATGAGGACTGGACACAATTCCCAGGCGTTCTGGTGTGGGATCTTTTACAGTCCCGCTGTGTGCTGGTGCAGCAGCTCGTTCCTGCAGCCTGTGGGATGTGAGACACAAGCCTGGAGTGGGATATTCCATGCAGAGGCCAATGTAAATATATTTGGGGGGGGGGAAAAAAAACCCCCCACATGGTGGAGGGTTGGAGCCTGAGTGGCTGATGCTGACACAAACCATGTTACGTCCTGCTGCATGACTTCATCCCCGGGAAAATAATGCTCCCTCAGTCTGCCAGGGGCTCACTCAGGTTATCTGCTGGAATGGGAATGTTTCCAGGGAGATCTGGCCTTGTCCTGTCCACTGGGTCTTTGATCTGCTGCACACTTATCTCTTGTGCCACTGTCTCACCTTTTCCCTGGATTGTTCTGCTCTGGCACTGGGGACAATGAGGTGATGATTGCTGAGGGACCAGGGTGCACACGTTTTTGGGAGTCACGCTCTTGGATTTTCCTAAATGAGCAAAAAGAACTGAAAACCTCTGGGTAAATGTAATACAGAATTTAGGAAGCCACAGTTGTGTCTTGCATGAAATGAATTGGCTACTGAGCCTACTCCAGGGTGTTTTATCGACCTCAGGGTACTTAGGTAGCTAAATATACACCTTATCTGGGAATTCCAGGGTCCTGTGCCTCTTTACCTCCTCTTATCTCCCAGACATGTGGGAAGCTGAGGCAAAGTAAGATTTCAGGTGTGTTTGAGGGGCCTGAACTGGAGCTGGTGCAGCTGAAGGGCCTCTGGACACCTGGTCTGGGGGAATCAGCCCAAACTATTGCAGGAGGGGCCTGAAACAAAATAGGGAATGGGATCACGGTGGGGGGTGGGTTAGAAAGGGCCTTAAAGCTCATCCATCCCACCCCTGCCATGGCAGGGACACCTTCCACTGTCCCAGGCTGCTCCAAGCCCCAATGTCCAGCCTGGCCTTGGGCACTGCCAGGGATCCAGGGGCAGCCACAGCTGCTCTGGGCACCCTGTGCCAGGGCCTCCCCACCCTCCCAGGGAACAATTCCTTCCCAATATCCCATCTGTCCCTGCCCTCTGGCACTGGGAAGCCATTCCCTGTGTCCTGTCCCTCCATCCCTGTGCCAGGGCCTGCCCACCCTGACAGGGAACAATCCCTTCCCAATATCCAGCTGTTCCTGTCTGCTGTGGCCCTGCATCACCCACTCGTTTTCACGTGAGCAGTGCTGCAAACAGCCACGTTCTTTGCCATGAAGTGGCTTCAACTGCATTTTGTTATGCTGTGGCAAGCCTACAGAAAAGAAATTGGCCTGGAGTTTGGTGAAAGACTGACCTCAGAAAGTGCTTTTGACTTTTAAAAGAATGTCTGATAAATATTTTTGCAGATTTGAGCTGAAGTGTTGCCTTATCTGCGGGCAGTGCAAACAGAAACCCCTCCTGTGCGCACGTGGCACGGGGGAAAGGCCCAGCACGGCGCGGAGACAGAGCTGAATTATCTGGAAACAAATTAATTACGGAGATGTCAATATTTTTTTAAGCAGGGAGGGAGAAGGGAGTGAGGTGCCTTAGGACGTGGGCACGGGGAGCTGGAGCTCCCTGATGCTTTTCTGCAGCACGAAGGGAAGACAATGTGCTGTTGGAGAGCTGGCTTTGTTCTCCTTCCCTGCACCCGTAGCAGCTCCACATGGGAATAAATGCTGGGTGTGGAAGTGGACCCTGTGGAATGCTGCAGTCAGTATTTGAGGAGTTTGGGGCTTCTATTTCCACCAGACTTTCACACACCCAGTTGCACAGTCAGTATTCCCGGGCCTGGCACGTGGGATTTGTGGCCACATCCCAGAGCCTGAGGGAGTTGAGAGCTGAGGATAAAATTGAAAGAGGCATTTATGCTGTCATTCTATCTTTATTGCCTTTATTTATATATCAATGACTTTATTTATGTTCATGTTTATATGTCCATCAAGACCTTATTGCTCTTTTAAACACTGGATCCAGGAAATTCCCAAATCCCTCACAGCGTCCTGGTTATTCGTTGGACTCAAGGATTTTTCCTGACCTTTATAATTCAATGATTCCAAGGGGACTGATAAGTAACGTACAGATATAGGATAAATTTTCCTTTTTCTAATTGAATATCTCTGTTATCAGTCTTTCCACAGCACTAAAGAAATCCATCATTTGACCCTGAGTTACAGACTCTGTGCCCGTTTTCCTGATTTTTTTAAAAAGGAGCAAAGTAAGGATCATTTTGAAGTTTTTGACAACAGAAAGGCAAAAAATAAATCAGGAAAGGCTGGAAAGTTGCATTACTTCTGCTGATCATTTCCTCCAGGCCATCGTGTTCATGGAGATATTCTTCAACTGTTGTAAAAAATAATAAATATCATCGAGCCCAGCTGGCAGTCTGGGTCTGACTAATAATAAACCCAGTCTTGCGAGTTAAACCAAGCAGTCCAGCCTGCCAAATATCGTTCCCATTAATGCCTTAATGTCACCCAGAGGCCTCTTCCCCACTGCTCTCCCTGCAGAAGTTGTCTGGGTAGGAGTTCACCCCCCCAGGACGGGGGACCTGTGTTCCTCAGCTCCACGTTAAGGCTGCAGCTAAGTCTGCTTGGAAACAAAACTGTTGGATTCGATTAAACATCCCAAACTTTGCTTTTATTCCCTGCTGAAACGAAGCTCAGGCCATCAGGCATTTGTCTCAGAAAATAAAAACTGCACAGCCCCTAACCCAGCAACACTTGGGGGGAGGAAGATGCTGGCTCTGCTTCAGAGCAGAGGCATAATCTGGTTTTCCCATATTTCATGTGGTCATTCCAGGTAACAGCTCTTTTGAAGCCAACCCCAAAATCCCTTGTGGAGCTGCTAAAAGCTTGCAGCAGCACTTTGGGCCAAACCACTGGGTTTCTGTGAAGCATTCCAGCGTTCAGGAGGTGAGGTTTGCTCTTTAAGACAGTTTTAATCAAAAAAAAAATCTCATTTAGCTCTAATCAGAAGGACATTTTAAGTGGCTTAGTGGGATTTCTTTGAGCCTGAAGGCTGTGAGGAAAGATCTGACAATATATTACAGTACCAATGGATTTCAGCCATCCTGGCCTGGGTCAGGTTTCAGTCCTGGCTGAGCAGAGCCTGGCTTTGTGCTGCTTGGGTTTGGAAGGAGTTGGCCTGAATGTGTGTCTTGTCCTCAAAGAGGACAAATGAAAAATGATGTTTTAGAGAGTCTCTAATTCATGTGGGATTAGACCTGATTTTTGTTGTGCTTGAGACAACACAGGATGTGAAAATTATTGATCTGTTGTTTTATTTGTGTGTAAATCCAACCCAGTTCCTTCTTCAGTGGCCTTTCACTGCAGAGCTGCTACAACAGAGGTGGGGACTGTTGTTTTGGGGACAAGGATTGTATTTTACAGTGGAAAATTCACCTCAGCCCCAGGCTTTGGGAGCTTTCTGCTCTGTTCTGGGGGTTTGCTGGTCTACCTTAAGCAGTTAAAAAACAAAACACAACCAAAACCTGAAGGGTTGGACAGCAGGTCCTTGATTTCCCTGCCCGGCAGCCTGTGGTGGGATCACAGTCACTCCGAGGATTCAGTGCTGCAGGAGAACACGTGGCTCGAGTTGCTCTGCTCCCCACTGCCTCTGCTGCCCCACGTTTTACCCCTGGGAAGGGGTGGGAAGGGCTGTAGGTGGAGGAGGAAAGAAGGGAAATGGTTCTCTAACCTGGGTGCTTGCGGTGTAAAATGGTGCCTGGCTGTCGTGAGCTCGGCGTAACCGAGTCAGAAAACTGACAAATGAGGTGGTGGCTTGATGATGATATTCTGGAAGAGAAAATGGGGCATCTCTCACATGGAACAAGTGTGTTTCAGAGTCCTTGTTTTACTCCCAACCCTGCAGCGTCTGGAGGCCGAATGCTGCTCTAGAACTTTGCTGGGCCGTGGGGGTGGGTGGGTGTAAGGGTGGAGTAAAGAACTACTCACACATTTCAGAGCCCACTTATAATATCTGAGGTCATCTCCAAGGTGCACGAGGCTCCCCTGTGCCACAAGGCCTTTAATTGTGAGGGAAATCCTCTTTAAAGGCCTGTAATGTTTCTGTGGTGGCAGTAAAATCTCTCACACAACCCAGCAATAAAACCTCAGCGGGCAGATCTCAATCTCTGTCTTGTTTTGTTCTTTTGCTTCGGTGCCCAGCTATTGCTGATATTCCTTAAACAAATCCTCTTCTGCTCTTTTCGTTTTGTTTTGAGGGGGAACCAAGGAAAGGAGGAGCGCTGAGGGATCTGCTGGAGATTCATCAGATCCAAAGCTCAGCTCTGGGCACAGCTTCAAGCAGGTTTTTGGTTTGTCTGCCAGCCTCGCTACCAGTGGGCTGGAAAATGAATTAAGATGAAACTTTTCAAACATTGCAGTAGTGAAAGCTCCGGTTGCTTGTGGTAGGAATTATTCAGGAGAACAAAAAGTAGGAATAATGATGATAATTACAGCCTTGCAAGCACGGGGCACTGGGAGGGGGAGAGGCAGCATCTGTGGCTCTGTGGGATGGATTTGTTTCCTGTCCTCGGCTTTCTTTCACCCACATGAAAAGTCATCTCCCTCTCCACGTAAATCCTTTCTTTCCGTGGGCGGTTTGGGATCCTCCCCCCCTTCAGACAGACTTGGTGTCGAGCCTTTGCTTTTTGCCTGGTGAGACATCCCAGGCTGGGATCCAGAGCCGAGTGCTGGACCTCGGCTTATCCCTGGAAACCTCTGTCTCAGCTGGGAGCTGGGCAGCTGCAGAGCTTCCTTCCCTCACAGGATCATGGAATGGTTTGGGTTGGAGGGACCTTAAAGCTCATCCCACGGGCAGGGACACCTTCCACTATCCCAGGCTGCTCCAACCTGGCCTTGGACACTGCCAGGGATCCAGGGGCAGCCACAGCTTCTCTGGGCACCCTGTGCCAGGGCCTCCCCACCCTCCCAGGTAACAATTCCTTCCCTATATCCCACTAAACCTATTCTTTTTCAATTTGAACCCATCCCAAGCCTGACTTAAGATTTTACTCCAGGCTTCTGCAGCCTTTAGGAGAACCAGTGTTGGGGCAAGTGTTTATTCAGCCTAGTAAGAGCATTAAAAGTGGGAATAAATCTGTATTGGCCCAGGGGGCTTTCATTACTTCAACAGGGTGTAAAACCTTGGGAATGAGTTTTCCTACAAGGATAACCTCGCTGCTCAGCCAGCCTGTGTGCAGTTACTACTCACTCCCAGTCTGAGTAACTCCATCACAAAGTCCTGCAGAGCGAGGGAGAAGATTATAAGGTGTTACATTATTTATCCTGATAATTAAAACCACTCCTGACGTTCCAGCTCTGGCTGTTCAAAGCAATAACCCCGGGCCACCTCAAATACTGTAAAAGGAGTTAATCATCCATTTCTGAGTGTGTCAAGTTTATTGATCTTGTTAACAGGAAAACATGTGTGGTTACCTGGGTGAGGAAGGAAAGCACTTATCATCTGAGCTGGTGTTTGGATGCTGTTACTGGTGCCTGAGCCCAGCAAAAATGAATCACCAATGTTACCCTGCCATAGCTCTCTAGCCAAATTTCTCGTGGCGGTGAATTTACTTGAAACAAACCATTTTCTCTCCATCCTGATTTTGCTCCAGATGAACGGGCACATTCTCTTGCCACAGTTCTGCCCAGCAATTAGCACCAAGAGCCCTTTGCGAGCCAGTCCCCTTTCAAGGGTCCCAGCTGGCTTAGAGATTTGGAGGCCTTAAAGTGAGAAGAGACCATTGCAGTCCTCACTGCTGTAGAACTTCTCCTGGGTGTGTTATGGCTCAGTTCTGGTGATTTTCAGTTCACTGGGGCACGTCCTTGGAAAAGAAAAAGTCTCCTGTTGGTTTTATCTGATTTTATCGCGCTCGTGCTGTGTCAGGTCGGAATCCCCCTTTAGGATCCTGAACACACGACCACTGTTCCCTCGCCAACCCAGCTCCTGACTCTGCCACGGTGACCCTGAGAGGTCTCTTTTCCATCAGCTCCTGGGAATTGCCCCCAGCTCTGTCACCACCTCAAATCCTGGATTGTTTGGGCTTCATTCCAGCCATTCCACTGGTTTGGCTTGGATGGTGTAAGGCCAACAGGAGTGGAGTGGTTTGGGTTTTCCCGGGATGTGTGTGAGTACGGACAGCACTGGATACCCTGCAGATCATGGAGAGGTTTCTTCTACAGTTCTGGGATGGAAATTGCCTCAACCTGCCCATGTTTAAAAGATTTGGCTTCAGTAATTCCTCTCTGGTGTCTTCTTTAGCTACTTGTGGAGCAGAAACTGTTTCATTCATTTAAATGATAAATAAATGCCTTTAACCTGGCGTTATTGGTGACAGCTCCACCATTTCCATCTTGTGAGAAACAAATATGAATTACAGCAGAAACTCTTCATCTTGGGCTTGAAAGCATCACACAAAGCCTCTTTTGCACTGATAGTTTTGGAAATCTCCTTGTCTGACTTCTGCTCCTCATGGTAATTTTTCAGCGTTTATTTAAAATTTGGCGGTGTCAGTTTTTCCTCCTCAACGGGTACAAATCAGCCCAGGCATGAGTGTCAGGTGAGGATTTGCCCTTCCAGGAGTGTCCCATCTTTTGGAGACTGGGAAGGAGTAAGAGATAATGAGAGAAAATATTATTCCAGCAATGCTAAATGGGAGGGAAGCATCTGGGGAGTGTTTGCTTTGCACTGGGAGCTGTTTGGGGCACCAGGAGCTGTTTCAGGGTCCGATCTCAGCTGTGTGGGGATAAACCAGAGGAACCCCGTGGGTTTCAGCTCTGTATTTTTCCATGAATAACACGGATTGTTACTCCATCCTTGGCATTTCAGACAGAACAGGCAATCGTGGTCTTGCCAAAATAAAGTTCCTTGGCTGGATCAAAGGAGCAGCGGGGTAGGAATATCAGGGTTTCCTTTGATTTTCAACTCCAAATGGCTTTGCTGCGTGGATGGGGGCTGTGCCTGCCTTTAAAATGATGTTTGGCTTAATCCTCCTTTAATTTTTTATGCAGTTACAGAATGCATGTTTTGTATTACAAGACCACGATAAGGGGGAGTATTGATCTGAGCCAGCATCTCACCTACTCCGAGATAAAACCCAGCTTTTAAATCTGATCCAGCGCAACTGCCCGAGTGTGCCAGGACAGATGTTGTTAAAACAAAGTTCTAGGAACAGGTCTGTTATCTTAAATAATATTTTTCTGGTTGGGGAATGCATTCATATCAGACATATCATGCATTCGAGCTTATCAATCCCGATTAATTTCAGATTTGCGGCTGAAATGTTGGTGGCACGGGTAGGAAGTCTGGCAGACTGGATGTTAACAGCATCCTGAATAGAAATTTGCATCAAAGCACCCCAAATAATCATGTGTAAAATGCCTTAAAAATCTGTGCTCCGTTCCCAGTGGCACATTAACATAATTCCTTCTAATGCAAACCTCGAGGGGATTCCTATTCTCGGTTGCTGGCACGCTGGAATAATAAAATACAACTTAATAAAGCAATTGGGATCGTTTTATGTGTTGGGAAATATCAATAAATTCCATATCCTAAAACTTAGACAAGTCCAGAAAAATTCGTGCATTTTCAGCCACGTGAATTTTAAAACGTGCTTGTTATGAGGGGTGAAAAGTGGGGTTTTTTCACCTTGAATACCAATTATTGGCTGTAAAAAGGCTGTGAAGGGACAGTGATTTAGATGTTTTCTACGGACTGCAAACAATTTGTAGAGTTTCAGACTGGTTGGCCTTGAAAAATTAGAAGTTTCCAGCCAAAAAAAGAGAAAGAGAAAGGGAAAGGGAAAGAGAAAGAGAAGGAAAAAGAAAAAGAAAAAGAGAAAGAGAAGGAAATAGAAAAAGAAAAAGAGAAAGAGAAGGAAAAAGAAAAAGAGAAAAGGAAAAAGAAAAAGGGGTTAGAATTTACTTAATAATTCTTTTAATGCTGCTGCCAGAAAACGGGCAGGAAGGTGTGTTGGAACATATTCACTCTTAACAGGAGGAAAAGGCAGTGACTGCCTGTTTTTTTCCCTAAAAGCTGAAGTTTTGGGAGGGATTTGTCCCATTTTTGAGTAGAAAACTGCCATTTTTACACAGTTCTTTCCTCAAAGCAGGATTTTCTGAATTTAGGGCTGGGCATCCTTCTCAAGGCTAATCAAAATGCGCAAAATTGGGCTCTAAATTCTGAATATTCCAGCCCTAGCTTCTGAAATCGGAGCGGTTTGGTGCCAGGGTGGTTCCTGGAGTGTGGCTGCTTCACTCCGGTCCGTGCAGCCTCCGGAGAGAGGGAAGATGTTTTTGAGGAAAACAAACAGGTTCTGTCCCCGTGCCTTATCCCATTTCCATGAGGGCACGGAGGGACAGCTCTTCATTGCCACCGGAGCAGATTTGCACTCGTGTTTGTTGTCTTAAGAAGGGGTTTCTTATCTCCAGAAGTGTCGCTGCTTTCCCCACGGACGAGTAGAGAAACGACACAAAGTCCAGGCTCAGGGATAAACGGAAGAAGAAGAAGAAGAAGAAGAAGAAGAAGAAGAAGAAGAAGAAGAAGAAGAAGAAGAAGTTTAATGAATTTTCAGAAGACTTTTATATATTAGTTTGCAAAGTGTATTAAGTGGCATAAGGTAATTGGTTTTTGCCATCCACCCCCTAAGGGGTTTGGTCAAGTTCTAAGACACCCATCTCTGAGTGTTTTTCTAGTTAGAACCATAACAATCCTGCAAAACAACCTGCAGCTGCAAGAAGTTCACAAAACTGTAACATTGTTTTGTCTTGCTTGCATGGGAAAGACAGAGCTCTCACAAAATGCTGCAGAGAGCTGAAGAAATTCTCTGCCGGAGTTTTTCAGCATCCATACAGAAGGGTCCTTTCCACAGGCCATTCCCAGTCTGATATTGGTGGTGACGCCCTTGGCAATCTGCGGGGCTGGATTTCTCCTGGACCTGCAGTTTTCCTGAGCTTCCAATGTTTTCACACTTGTTAGGCTTGACCAACTAATGCAGTGAGAGCAGCTGCTTCAAATGGGTCTGGATTTAGTCCCAGCCCAGGTTTGTGTTGCTCCTAAACCCGGCGATCCCGCGGTGCTGAGGGAAGCGCTGTGTTCCCAGCCGGGTCTAACTCCCAGGAAGGTTCTTGAGGAAAATGTGCTGCGTTTTCTCAAAGGAGTCTGGAATTTCACAGAGCCATAGGATTATTTAGGTTGGAAAATCCCTCTGAGATGGAGTCCCCAGCCCTGCCAAGGCCACCACTGCCCCGTGTCCCCAGGTGCCACAACCACAGGGATTTTAAATCCCTCACGGGATGGAGACTCCACCCCTGCCCCAATTCTGATGCCTGGTCACCCTTTCCATGAAAAAAATCTCCCAATATCCAACCTAAACCTCTGCTGGCACAACTTGAGGCCATTTCCTCTTATCCTGTTCTCTGGGAGCAGAGCTGCACCCCCCTGGCTGCCCCCTCCTGTCAGGGAGATCTTTTTATCTGTGAAATAAAAAGAGAATTAAACCAGCCAATTTTGGTCAGTTCGAGCTCAGTGTTATTTTTGCAGCAATTGTGGACTCCATTTCTTGATGGGTGCAAATTTCTGGTCGAGTAATAGCTGAAACAAGCTAACATTATAGGTATTATTTTTAATTAACTTGTGCTGAGGCATGTGTTTCACTTTTAATTCGAGTGTCAGCTTTGTGAAGTCTGTTTCTCATCATGCTGAAGGTTCAAATATTAGGTCACCAGAAGAAAGAACTATTTGAGGCACATAAGACAAATTAAATGTTAGGAGGAAGGAGAGGGGAGGGAGGAGCAGAAATAAAGCTGGGACTCCAGAAAATAAGGGAAAGCAGGAAGGAGTTAGGGAGAGACAAAATGGGCTGCAGAAGATCTGAAACTCATTTTGTGGGGTTCAATATTCCAGGTTTTTCTATCAGTTTGGGAGAGGTCAAAGCTGTATTTGCAGTGGCCTGACACCCAGGAAGGAGTGGGATGGTGCTTTCTGGAAAAACTCCCTCCCAGGCAAAGAAAATCTGCAATAGTTTTATCAGGGAATAATCCTGATAATTGTTGGAGAATGGGAAGTTTGGATGTTCTTCCATAGGAGAGAAAGAAAAAAAAATGCTTAGGTTGGAAAAATAGCTTGAAAAGAAAGATAATTTCCCATGTGATTTATTAATGCCATAAAAAAAACACCATTTGCTTCAGACTGAGTGTTTCCATTTCTGATGTTCTCATGTATAAATGTGTGTTTTTCCCTCAGTACTCCAGAGGAGTGACAATCCTCTTGTCAGGGTAGGAGTGTGGTTGTCACGAGGGGCAAGCAATTCCAAAACTCTCATTTGCTTGAGCATTCCCAGTCTCAGCCAGGAATAAGCACTTGGGAGAGACAGGAATCGCTGCAAAATCTAAAATGTTCATTTTCCCTTAAGAATAAAAAAAGGGACCCCTGACAAAAGAGATTTAACATGAGGCAAAAAGAAAAGTGTTCCTTAAAACCTTGTTATTGTTCCTGTCCTCTTCACCCTCGTGGTGCTGTTTCTCAATCCAGTGCTGCTGGGAGGAAAATACTTGGGAATAAAGCTCTTAATGTGCAGATGGAGCCATTGGAAAGGTGGCTCAACCTTGGCTGTATTTCTTTCGTATATATAAATGAATTGATTGTTTAAAATATGTCCCAGAAATGCACTTTTCTGTATGTTATGAGGGGGGAAAATCTGTGAGGAAAAGCACAGTGCCATCCACAATTTCTTTAATTCCTCAATGAAATCTGAGCAACCTCTGTACCTTCATGTGACTGAAAAAAATGAAAAATTCCGTATTTTTGGGGGGATTTTTCCCTGATTAGAGACTGACTCCAATCTGCAGCATGTCCTTGGTGATGGGATTTATCTGTGCATCTCCTGGCAGACATGGAGAGGCAGGAGGATGTGTTGTTCTCCCATTCCTGCATGGAAAAACACTGGAAAAATACTTCATGCAGCACCAAGCAAATGTGGAGGACTTTTCCCTACGGAGAGCAGGATCCAGGGAATTCCAGCTTCCCATCCAACAGGTCCCTGAACACTTTTTGTGCCTGTGAAAGCCATGAGATGTTTGAGGCAGGAGCTCCGTGGGATCTGGGGGCTGGCTGGGAACTGTACAGAGCTGGGAATGGGGTTGATGGAGATGCATCCACCAGGCTGGAATGAACTCAGAGAGTGCTGATAAAATGTGTGTTTTAGGAGGGTTTTGTCCCATTTCTGAGTAGAAACCTGCCATTTTTACACAGTTCTTTCCTCAAAGCAGGATTTTCAGAACTTAGGGCTGGGCATCCTTCTCAAGTCTAACCACAATGCGCAAAATTCAGCCCTAAATTCTGAATATTCCCTCCCAGCTAGGAGGGATTTAGACAAAAAAATTCAGGGATGTGGCCAAGCTCTTAAAGGAAGTCTCTTCCCTTTGCCTGTCTTGGTGCCCAGTGCCCGGCGTGTAGGACACGGATGTGGACGGGACGTGCTCCAGCCCCATCCATCCCCTCCCAAGGCCCCTCAGACCAACAGCCAGAGCGTCTGGGATCCCTCAGGGCAGAGCAGCTGCAGATTTATGGGATGGAGCTGAGGATCCTTCCGTCCAAACCTCCTTATCTGGAGCTCGATTCCCGATGAGAGGTGGACAAGGGTGTGGGAGACCCCTGCGGCTCCGGGAGGGAATCCAGCAGGAGGGAGGGGATTTTGAGAGAGGAGGCAACGTGGAGCACGTGTAACCTTATCCCTCTTGACTGCTCTTCAAAAACATTGCACGTTTTTTTTCCCCCTCTGCGTTCCGAAACTTGGCCGAGCCGACCTTCCAAGCGTAACCTTAAAACAGCTCTGTCAAACAAAACACGAGTGCCAGGAGTCTCCTGCCATTCCCATAACTTCGAGCACACGATTTGCAGTTCGTCCTGGATAACGATGTCAGAAATCTGCCAGGAAAGATCCAAACCCTGCTTCCAGGGTTGTTCCCTAACCAGCTGCAGCTGCTGAGCCACCCCGGCCTGCAGGGAATGCCCTTGGGCTTTGCAGGAGCTGTGGTAGCAAAGGGACGTTCCAAGTGTTTGGGAGGAGAAAACCATCTCTGAATCGGAGTCTCAGGGCTGATTTATTGATTTTTGATCAATATTTGGCTCCAATTTGTGGCCCTAATGTGGCCTCAGTGCTGGCCTGGGCTCCCTGGTGCCATCCTACTGCTGATCCCTTCAAACCAGCATCCCAAACCCACAGGAATTTTGGATTGTTTATCCATATCTGGAAAAAAGCAGCCATCAGTCTGAACAGTGAGGTAAGAACTAAGAAAAGCAGTTCCTTAAGCAGGTCTTATTTAATTATTGGTATTCTTTGATCACAGAGTCCTAGAATGGTTTGGGTTGGGGAGGACATTAAAGATCATCTTATTCCAAGCCCTGCCATAAGCAGGGACACCTTCCACTATCTATCTTTTTTATTACTATTATTATTATTATTATTATTATTATTATTATTATTATTATTATTATTATTATTATCATCCAGAGGTGCTGTGGGACTCTATAAATGTCATGCTGTCAAAGCACAGCATAATGAATTTTTTTCCTTTTCTGCCTCTGCTTTCCCAGGGAACCATTTCAACCCTGGCTGCCCCGTGCCTTTAAAGCGGTGTCGAACAGCCACAGCTTTTATTCCCCAGAACTTTTCCCTAAATTACACAGTGCCATGGAAGTCTGGGCAGTTCTCTTCTTTTTGCAAAGTGAAAACTTTCATGTTCCACATTGCTGAAATATTGTCATGAACTGGAGCCAGCGTGTTCCCGTTTTCCAAGCGAGGCACAAGTGACTGGGGTTTGCTCTTTGGAAAGTATGAGAGAATTTTATTCATCTGTTTGTTTTAAGGGAGATCTGCCAAGTCCAAACCCTTTCATTTCATCCCGTGCGAAGCTGGAACACGAGGTGGGAACGGAACAGAATTTATTTAACGATGTACAAATAATTTACACAGAGAGAGGGCACTGGGCGTGAGTAACCATAAAAATCATTAATTGATGCACTTTGTAATTAATGGCAAAGCTTCCCTGAGTGTGTTTCTTCTCTCAGCATCATTATGGACTCAACTCCCCTAAAGCAGCACCCTCCATAACCCCGGGTTTAGGCTGGAAATTTGGAGGGGTGAGACTCAGGTGCTGAGCAGGAGCCTTTGGATGCAGCTCTGGAGAGGGACAGGAGTGTCCCCAGACCCAGGGTGTTGGGGGGTGAGCTCCCACTCCTGTCCTGCACTCCTGACTTTCCCTGCAAGAGAAGAGCAGAAAGCACTTGGTTGTCTGAACTGGGCACTGCCTTTTCCCATCAATCCATTTCTTTTCCCATCAGGACTCTGCTGTTGGATAGAAGTGATTTAGATAAACAGCTCTGACTGGTTCAGTGCTGTGGAAGGAGGGGTTTTTTATAAAGCAAGACAAAATGCCTTTCACTTTGTCAGTGAAAAAAATGTCTGCACAGTCCTCACCCAGAGCCAAAACTTTTCCATCTCCACTTGGTAGATCTGGGAGATAATCCAGCATTTGTTTGCTTTTGCTCTTCAGACTGGTTAATTCCCATAAATCAACCTCCTCTGCATTTACACCTTAATCCATGCTGGCTTTTGGGACACTCAAAGCATTTGGGACTTTGTCTTGCCTTGTTCTGTTCTCTCCTTTGGCCATTTTTGCTCAAGATATCCAAATTAGTCCGGTATTTATGATTCTTTCTTGCAAGGTACTCATTCAAATCCTTCTGAAAGCAAAAAGGGGAAGAGAGAAAGAGAAAGAAAGAGAGAGGAAGGAAGGAAGGAAGGAAGGAAGGAAGGAAGGAAGGAAGGAAGGAAGGAAGGAAGGAAAAGAGAAAGAGAGAAAGAGAAAGAGAAAGAAAGAAAGAAAGAAAGAGAAAGAAAGAAAGAAAGAAAGAAAGAAAGAAAGAAAGAAAAGAAAGAAAGAAAGAAAGAAAGAAAGAAAGAAAGAAAGAAAGAAAGAAAGAAAGAAAGAAAGAAAGAAAGAAAGAGAGAAAGAAAGAAAGAAAGAAAGAAAGAAAGAAAGAAAGAAAGAAAAAGAAAGAAAAAAAGATCCATGGGGTGTGGTAGAAATGACCACACAATGACACCATCTCTGGAATATCCATTTTAAATATATTGGATTGTAAAAATAAATCCAACATGATCTCACAGGTTCAGTTTTTCTGTCAATATAGGAAATACTTCTAAATGAACTCACGTTAGAGCCTGGTTACAAAGCTTTGCTGAACTGAGTTCCTGGGCTTGTTGTTGGCATTTGCTGGAAATGTTGTTTAAATTGGGGCGATTTCTCGTCATTTAGAAAATGACTGGCAAAGAAAATTCAGGATGTTGGGAAGTTTGCCAGAGAACCGTGCAGAGATGGTTTGTGTTTAGGAACCAGTTGCAGAGGAGGTGGTACCATGAAGCCCCTCCAAGCTTAGTGTGAAGCAATAAAATAAATACTGCAAACCGATGGTTAATATTTCTCTGCTCGGCCTGGTTTGTGTGGGGATGCCCAAAAAGCTGCAGAGGCAGAAATTCTGCCCAGTTTCAGAAAGGTGCTGCACCGGGAAGCGGATCAGCCTCTGGATTCACTGGAACCTCACGCCAGGAGCAGCTGAGATAAAGAGATGGAATCAGAGAATGGGATCTTAAAGAGATTTGGGCTGTGGACACCCTTCAAAGCTCTTTCTTCCTCGGTTTTCTGTGAACTTTGAGCCATCAGATGCTCAGAGACACCTGAGTATGGTGTAAACTTAATCCTTGGTGCTATTATTACACCAAGCCAGAGGTATTGTCACGGGGGGAACCGCAGCAGGATCCAAAGGCGATGGGCAAGCTCCAAGATAAACATCCAGGCTGGAAATATTGACAGAGTGAAACAGAAAACAGAGTGGAAACCAAATCTGAAAAGAAATAATCTTAAAGCCCTACAGTATCATCTGTGGGTCATTAAAATGCAGCCCTTTGCCTTGTGCAGCTTCACCCAACACTCACGGGGCTTTGTGGGGTGCGGGCAGTGCAAGGAGCAGCAGTGAGTTGTGGGGCAGCTCCCAGACCCCAAATCCTGTGCTGTGGTGAGGCTGGAGTTGTTCCTGCAGGCTGCCATCCCTGTTTTCCACCTGCTGGCTGCTGTCCTCCCCACTTGAGCCAGGATTTGCACAAGTGATTAAGTCCATCCACAATCAGAAACGCCTCCAGGCTTGGACTGACTTCCAGTTCGTTAGGACTTAATCATTAGGAGTTAAGCTCGTCTGTAAATGTTAACACGTTCATCGCTGGATCAGGCCTAATTTACATCCTGCCGGAGCCAGAGGGACCCTTCCTTTCGCGGGATCAGGATCAGGAGGCAGATACACATCCGAGCAGGGATGCGGTGATTCCTTACACAGAGCAGGTGAGGGATGCCAGACGTGGACTGTGGGAAAGGAATGCGGGCTCAGCCTTGATCCCAAGAAACTGAGAGCTGTGTTTAAAGCCAAAAACTGATAATAGCTGTGTTTAAAGCCAAAACCCCATAGGTGTGTTTAAAACCAGAACCTGATCGCTGTGTTTAAAGCCAGACCTGATAATAGCTGAATTTAAAGCCAAAGCGCTGCCGGGGGGCAGCAGGAGGTGGGGATTGTGTTTAAGCTGCAGGAGCCCTTCGTGCCTTTGTGGGTTCCGTGTCAGGCCGGGGCTCTGGATCTGGACGGGTTCGGCTGGAATGTCTGGAAAGCAGAGGGTGATCACCTCGGCAGCATCTGCTCGGTGGGAAAGGGTCTCGGAGAGCTGTGGCTGCACCCCAAAACCGCTCTGTTGTGGGGAGCAGTGGCTCAGGGAGCTGCTGTTCAACAGAGAAACTTCCCATCCCTTCTTTTGTCCCCATGACCCCCGGAGCAGCTGTGGGAGCAGAGTCCAGGGGACCGCGGAGTCTCGGGGTGCTGCTGTCACACCCCGATGCTCCCGTTCCTTTCATTTGTTTCACCCTTCTGCCCCATCACGGAGCTCATTTCCGAAACAATCCTAAGTAGTTCCTGCTCCTTATGAGCTACTAATCTCCCGTTTTCCCCGTGTGAATTCCGCTGGGTGCAGCCCCAGGGCAGAGCTGGTGGCATCCTGGTCCTTCCTCTTCACTCCAATCTTCCTCTCCTGAGATTATCTGCAAAATCCTGCTCCTCAGGGCATTCCCAGCCAGGTGAGCTGCTGTCCCTGCTCACTCCCAGTCCCTGCTGCGTGCCCTCCCCTTCAGAGGGGAGCCTTTGTGTAGTCCCTGAGTGAAATCCCATCATAAATTCAGCCTGGAGAGAAGGAGGTTCAGGGGGGACCTTGTGGCTCTGCACAACTCCCTGACAGGAGGGGGCAGCCGGGGGGTCGGGCTCTGCTCCCAGGGAACAGGGACAGGAGGAGAGGGAACGGCCTCAGGCTGGGCCAGGGGAGGTTTGGATTGGATATTGGGAAATCTGCTTTACAGAAAAGATGCTCAGACATTGGCACAGTGCTGAGTCCCCGTCCCTGGAGGGATTTCAAATCCCTGTGGATGTGGCACTTGGGGACGTGGGGCAGCGGTGGCCTTGGCGGTGCTGGGGAATGGTTGGACTCGATCTCAGCGGGCTTTTCCAACCTTAAGGATTCTGTGATGCTATAATTATATAAAAATTATAAATGATTAATTAATGATGTCCTATCTGGGCATTTAGTGATGAGGAGATGCACTGGACCCCAGAGCCTGCAGCTGCTGTTGGGGTTTTTCAGCTGAGGTTTCAGCTTTTCTCTTCAAGAACCAACAGAATAAAAATGTTTTCACCAGAGCTGGTTCCATGCAGGAACCCAAGGATGTGGTTGAGTGTCCCTGCTTGCATCTCAGGGTGTCTTGGTTGGCTGAACACCTCAGGCACCTCAGCCTCCCCTCGGGCTGTTAATGAAGGGTTTAATTGGCAGCTCAAGGCCATGCTTTTGCAACCCAGCTTCCAGTGTGCTTGGGAACATTTTGGGACCATCATCCAGTGAAACCTGGACCCTTTCCCACTGATTTCCCGATGGTGGGATGTCCGTGGAGGAGGTTTCCATCTCTCCCACCCCTCTTTCCCACCCTTTCGTCTTCACACTCATCAATTACTGCGCTTAATCCCTGGGGATTGGCTTCTCCCCGTGCACGCTGCGTCAATGCCGGGACGCTGCTCTGGTAGCCCGGCAGTGCCGGGAGATGTCTGGGGTGTCCTGGAAGGCGATCCCAGCGCTTCTTCTTCCCACTAATCCCATTAGCTGGCGCTGGCCGCGGTGACAGGGCACTGGGAGCAGCCCTGGCTCTGCAAGGCAGCACACAATGAACGCGCCACTTCAAAGAGCCCCCATGGAATTTGCATTTCCAAGCTCTCACAGCCAAGGTCTTGAGGAGGGGATGAAAGTGGCTTTTGTTAAACTTAATGGCAGAGTTGATTAAAAAAAGCTCTGATTTTTCCCTTATTAAGGCGTAGTGTGATTCCACTGTTGGGCTTTCGGCATCTGGGGGAGGGAGAATTCCGCACACAAAGGAAGTAACCTGTGTCCCTACCCGGCTGTCATCATCCCTAGGGATATTCCAGAGGCATTTATCCCAATTGGAGAGCCATAGAGCAGCTGTCCGGGCTGGGCATGAATAACAAAGAAAATACCAGCAAATTTTCGTTAAGCACCTCCTTTTCCTGGCACCTCAGCAGAGACTCGGTGTCTGCCCAGAAAATTCATCCCGAAAATCTCAGTGCAAAATATCTCCAACTGGATCCTCGGAGGAAGGAGTTTAAAGGGTTGATTCGTGCAGTCGGGATTTCAGGGATCATGTACTAAAACCCCTCCTCAAAACCCCCCCCTAAAACTCCCTGTTCAGTGCTCATTATTCAAAACACCCAGGGACTGCTCTGGTCTTCAGAGCTTCAGTAATTTCCTTCCCTTGCTTTGTTTGAAGAGCGTTGGCAAATAATTTCCCATCTGGATTTCTGTATTAAATATCTCCTATTATTACCTAAAAGAAAGCACCTAATGAAAGAAATGTGTCTGTTGCACTCCTGTCTCAGCTTTGGTCCTGTTTTAGCACTAAACATTACCACACACAGAAGACTGAGCAAACATTTCCTCTTTCCAGGGTATCGGTGCTGCCAGAGGTTGGATTTTCTATGTACACTTTTAAATTCTGCTTGCACGACTCTTCCTGCTGTGTTTATCAATATTAAGGACAAGCGTGGTTCAAAAATAGAAAACTATGTGTCATCTGCTTTAAATAAACACAAATCCTCTTTTTGCAGGCAGTTTATATTTCTCTTCTAATCAAGGCTGGGTGTAGTTGTGAGCAGAGCCTTAAGAGCGCTCATTTCATACAACATTCATGCGTATTTTGGCAAAGCTGAAATGCCACTTTTTACCAGGCAGATGAAGGGGGTTTATTTAAACAAACAAACATTCAAGGTCTTGTGGAACGGAAGGAAAATAATCCTAATGGTTTTCAATATTTTCCAGTCACAGCTTTATGTTTCTGGCTGATTTCAGGGATGAGTATGAGGAGGATGGGTTTTGCCAGCCTTACAGGGGCATCGCCTGCGCCCGCTTCATTGGGAACAGAACCATCTACATGGAGTCCTTGCACATGCAGGGGGAGATAGAAAATCAGATTACAGGTGGGTAAAAACGCCGTGGCTGCTCCCCCACCGAGCTGTCTGCTCCCAAAAAGTTGCTGGGGTTTTATAAACAGCAACGTTATTTTTCTTTGGTCTTTATTCCCTCTTGCCACGAGCTCGTCCGGGTGTCTCTGCTCCTCCAGGTCCCCCCAGAACACCTAAAAAAATGGTTTTTCAAGGAGAAGGGGCTGTGTACTTACAGCCCCTGAGAGACTCAGTGCTGCTGTTACCCCAGCAGGTTTTGAAAGCAAAGGGGGGCCTGCCTTAGTTGATTTGAGGTGCCTGGAATAATGTAGGTGCTGAGAAAGGCTGCATAAATAATCCAGCAGGTGGTGGTTTTCCTTTGGATTTAGGGAAGAACCAGTTGCCAATATTTTTGAGGGATGTGCTGATGAGGTTGCTGAATTCACAGGCATCATAGATATCATGATATTCTCTATTTTTTATATAAATTAGCTTGGCCTGATCCTAGCCCTGGTAATCATCTCTATATTCAGATTTTTTCCTTGCTGTCAGAATATCCCAAATTTCTCTTCTCCCTTTGTCCCCAAACACTGTCAGCATTGCAAAAAAGGCTTCTTCATTGCCCCAAGAAAGGCAATGTGCAGCCACCAGTTCATAATCTTCCAGCATTTCGTTTGAAAAGTTATTTGGGATTGTATGAAAGTTGTCACCTTCCACAAGGGAACCGGTGCTGTCACCCTGCAGGAATTTGGGGTTTACCTGTTGGGCTTCCAAATACTACATGAATTTGTAAATGGTTCTAAGTTCCTTGGGAGGAAAAAAAGGAATAATTAAAGGAATAATTAAGTTTGGGGATTGGGTAATGAGCGTAGCATTTATCCCGTGTTGAAAACCTGCTGTGTTTTCCTTGTCAGTGGAATCAGCATCGTTAATAACTTCCAGTGTAATTAGTGCTGTGCATTCCTGTTCATCACCTGAGCAGCTGCAGTGGGAAGTGAGGGTTACACCAGGAAGGCAACAGCACAGGAATAACATTCCCAAACCAAATCCTCGTGCGTGTTTTCCAGCTGCCTTCACCATGATCGGCACCTCCAGCCATTTGTCGGATAAGTGCTCCCAGTTTGCCATCCCCTCGCTGTGCCACTACGCCTTCCCCTACTGCGACGAGACCTCCTCCGCTCCCAAACCTCGGGATCTGTGCCGGGACGAGTGTGAGATCCTGGAAAACGTCCTGTGCCAGACCGAGTACATTTTTGCCAGGTCGAATCCCATGATCCTGATGAGGTTGAAGCTGCCCAACTGCGAAGATCTGCCCCAGCCCGACAGCCCCGAGGCTGTCAACTGTATCCGGATCGGGATTCCAATGGCTGATCCCATCAACAAAAGTAAGTGAAAAATGTCTGTTTCTCCATGGAAAAGGTGCTGCTGTGCCAAGATTGGCTGGAAGGGCTCGGGCACCCCAGCTGGAGCCAGTGCTGGGCTTTGACAGCTCGCAGGTGAATTTCCCAGTTCCGGCATTTCCCCCAGCTTGTCCAGCAGGGGTAGGAATTCTGAAGGATTTTCTCAGGAATTCTAAAGGATTTTTTCAGGAATTCTGAAGGATTTTTCTGGGTCTTTTCTAATTCATATGGGGTAGAAAACTATGGAGTGAAAGCATTTGGATGCTGAGGAACATGGGTGGCTTCAGCCTCCTCCCACCTCAGCCTGACATGCTCCGGCAGCACCACGGCTGCAGTGCAGGGATGCTTGTCAGTGGGAACATTTGTAGAGCTGGATCCATGGCCGTCCTGCCTAAGCCAGCCTAATTTTAGGCTCTGGCTAAGCTCACTCTTTGATCAGGCTGGGCTGCAGCCTGTTCACAACGCGTCCACATCTGAACAGTCAAATATAAAACACGGCTCCCACAAGTTCTCCACCTTCCTGTGAAAATAAGAGCTGCAATTCAGGTTCCCACTGGAGTTTTGACTTCCTTTGTGTATCCTATATTAAAAACGCTTGGCAGGAGCTCTTTTCATTCCAGGAGCAGAAGCTTTAAATCCTCTCAGGAACGCGAATGCAAAGCAGGCCTAGCCTTGCAGCCGCAGCAAACTGGGAGCCCACGCTCCCAAACTGGGCCAGCAGGAGTTTGCTGGGAGATGCCAACAGCTCGTCCCCGTGGATGCTGCATCCACCACCGACCGTGGCTTTGGCTTTTGGTTGTCTTTGCAGATCACAAGTGCTACAACAGCACGGGCGTGGATTACCGGGGCACGGTGAGCGTGACGCGCTCGGGGCGGCAGTGCCAGCCCTGGAACTCGCAGTACCCCCACACCCACACCTTCACTGCTGCCAGGTACCCCGAGCTCAACGGGGGCCACTCCTACTGCAGGAACCCCGGGAACCAGAAGGATGCCCCGTGGTGCTTCACCTTGGATGAGAACTTCAAGTCGGAGCTCTGTGATGTCCCAGCCTGTGGTAATGCCTGAGCCGGGTTGGGTTTGAGTTGGGGGCAAAAAGGGGAAGGGTTTGGTCACATCCTGGGAGAAAAGTGCACCAAGTGTCTTATGTAAATCCCTAATAACAGAGCTGTAGGAAAGGCTGGCTGGCCCTGCTCCAAGGAGACCTTTTGAGCACTTGCTGCCCCTGCAGTGACAAAGTGGTGGCATGAAAATAATTTCCTGGGGAGTGGCTGTGCACTGCCAGCTCAAGTGTTCCTGACTTTCCAGGTTGTTGTTCCAATCAATGCAACTCCTTAGGCCAAATTAAATCATAGAAACAGAGAATTGTTTAGGTTGGAAAAGCCTTCCGAGGTCATCGAGTCCAACCACCCCCAGCACTGCCAAGGCCACCACTGACCCACGTCCCCAAGTGCCACATCCACACGGCTTTTAAATCCCTTTTTAAGTCCCTTTTAAGACCCCACCACTGCCCTGGGCAGCTGGGCAAGGGCTGGACAGCCCTTTCTATGAAGAAATTTTCCCAATATCCACCCTGAGCCTCCCCTGGCCCAGCCTGAGGCCGTTCCCTCTCCTCCTGTCCCTGTTCCTGGGAGCAGAGCCCGACCCCCCCCGGCTGCCCCCTCCTGTCAGGGAGTTGTGCAGAGCCACAAGGTCCCCCCTGAGCCTCCTTTTCTCCAGGCTGAGCCCTTTTCCCAGCTCCCTCAGCTGCTCCAGCCCCTTCCCCAGCTTCGTTCCCTTCCCTGGACACGCTCCAGCCCCTCCATGGCTTTCTTCTTGTGAGGGGCCCAAAATCAGGGTTTGAGATGCACATGATAGAGCCCAGACTGTCTGCCTTCCCCCTGATCTGCCCTTTCAGTAAGAACATAATTTAGATCCCATTTTGGCATCGATTCCCATCTTTCCATTAATTGAAAAAGACTTTGGAGCAGACTCAGAACATGTCTCACTGCAGGAATGTTCATAACCATAACCAGAAAAAATTTAATTTGGTTCTGGCTATGGAGCAGGGACATCAAAGGTATCTCCTTTCTGAGGGGAAAGGTAAATGTTACTGTGACAACTTGAAGGCAACATCGAATTTTGTGTGAAACTTTGAATTTCCATAACATTTCTGGGTGCATTTCTGGCATGTCCACACAAATAGTTGCATTTTTTCTTGGCCTCTTATCAATATTGTTATTTCTACATGCAGATAAAGCAATCAGGACCCATTTGTTCAGGTCTTCCCATTCCCTTCCCCCGGGTCTCTGAAAAGCAGAATCAAATGAGAGCTGAGTCTCCCTTTTTGTTCGTTTTGCAAACCCAAAATGCAGCCAGGGCTGTTTGTAAACACGAACTTTAACTGCAGCTCAGAGGACCTGGCAGTGTCACCTCTGGTTTTTAAACAAGGCCTGAGCTGTGTTGGCAGTGCTGGTTTAAGAGTTGGACTTGCTGATCTCTGAGGGCTTCTCCAACCTCAACAATTCTGTGATTTCCCCCACGCTTTTTGAGTCTTGTGTCTCTTCTGCTGTTACTTCAACAGAAATAACCAAAAACTGTTCTGAAGATTCTTGTGCCAGTCCTCTCTAGATGGGCTCTGAGATGCCAAGCCTGGCTCAGGCTCCTGATCTGGGATATCAGGACACTTTTGGAGCCAAAGTCCCTAATTTTCAAGCTTTGCTTGATAATAACCGAGATAGGCTGGCTGGCCTGGAGAATTCCTGACAGAGGTTTTAATTGCCAAAACCTCTCCCTGCTGCCTTAAATGGTACCCGTTGTTCCGTGGCTTTATTATTCTAACTACAAACAGAGCCGGGTCAGGTGAGCAGTAATTGAATTGTTAAGTGCTAATCTGCATATTAAAACCAGAATGCCGCGTGGGACTCGCATTCTGCCGGTTTTGCACTGGCTGAAAGAGCCATTTCAGGCCCATTTTAATCAGTATTGTGCATTCGGCCTCACCAGGACATGCCTGGATGGGAAATGGATTTAATTAGGGTGGCTCCCAAGAAGCCCATTAACCTAATGAGGCTTCACGGCAGGGGGGCTGCTACTTAATAAGAATAATAATTGCCTTTGACTGGAATAGCTCAGGTGATGAACTGGTGCCCAGGTCTCCCTCTGCCTCGTGCTGCTGCTTTCTTCTCCTTTCTTCAACTGTATCTCACCACCCGAGAGAGATTTGTTTCATCAAAGTTTGTCAACCTGGTTGCGGGAAGATGTGAAACACGGGGTAATTCGAGCATGAGGCTTAGCAAAGCCAAGCCTAAGACGGTTTGGAAGGATGGGGGAAGGGGGTGTGTGAATCCCTGCCTCTCTGGGAACAGGGAAAATGTCATGGGGATGGTGCTTTAGTCGTCTCCTGCTTCCCAAAGGCTGCAGCGATATTTGGGCTACCTCTCCTCTCAATTAAAAACCAGATGGCACAACTTAATCTGAAAGGAATGATCAGAGATGAGCGTGGGGGGAGCAGAGGACGGCGTGAGCCTGAAAGAGGAGAGGGGTTATGCAAAGTGACATCCAGAGCCATTTGAACTTTGCCTCTGTCACAATTTGAGTCGAGCCCAAGCTTCAGATCAAGTTCATGTTTAATGAAGTGCATAAAAGAGATCTGTGTGGGCCGCTAAGCACTTGTACAAATCCAGCCTGGAAAACACAGACAAACAAACTGGAGTGACCCTGCAGGGATAATAAAACATCCCCGTTCTCCCAGACTGCCTCAGGCTGCCTCAGGCATCCCCAATGCCCTCGGAAACAGCCAGGGCAGCCTGGGCTCCAGGCATCCTCCAAGTCCCCGTGTAGTGAGTGTGTTAATCCGGGTGTAATTCCAGCCTAAGCCTTGGGAATGCTGCTGGGAAGTGGCGGAGCAGGGCAGGCGTCGGTGTCGCTGTGCCCGGAGCACTCGGGATGGAGGATCTGTCCTTGTCCCGGCAGCGGGGGCTGCCTGAGCTCCTCCCGGAGCCTCTCCCCTCTCCTGCTGCTTTTCCCTCCCAGCAGAGCTCCCCGGGAAGCCAGAGCCAGCCAGGGGGTGCAGTGCTGGATATCCTGGGCAGCGGCAAAGAGGGGATTGTGTTCCTAAAATTGATCGCTGGGAAGAGCCCTGGGAGGGAGCAAGGATTGCAGGGAGCCTTTGGGCTGTGTTACACCATCCTCCTTCCCCACTCTTCCGGATCCTTCCTCTTCACCCCTACTCCAGCTTCCCTGGTGCTGTTCTGCTTGTAGGGGACTGTTCTTTCCTCACTTCCATGTGCTTGTATCCACTCCTTTTTGCTGGAAAGGGATTGGTTGAACCTTTAAAGGGAGGCAGCTCATTCCAGAGTGTTCTGCTTTAAATCGTCTTAAAGCAAGGCACAAAATAAGGAGTTTGTATTCCCACCAGAGCTTTTCTTGGAATCATAGAATGGCCTGGCTTGGAAGGGACCTTCAAAATCATTTAGTTCCAACTCCCTGCCATAGGAAGGGGCACGTCCCACAAGCTTCTTCCATAAGGTGTTTTAGAAATTCACTTTTCTGTGGATCTGTGTTGGGCCATGGCTTCATTTCATCCCAAGCAGAGGCTGCCTCACAGCATTCCACTGCTTCCTGCCCATCAGTAGCTTTGACCTTACAGGGACAGTTTGTTACTCCACAAAATTGTTCGTCTTTTAATATTAATTAAATAAAACAGCATTCAAGGTGGATTTCAGCAAGATAAACAGGATGATTTATTCTTTTTAACACTTCTACTTGACCCAGGGATGTGTTTGTCTCTGTGGGATGCTTCATTCATGGTTGGGGTTTTTTTCTTTCTGAACCAGATTACAAGGATTCCAAGGAAAAGAATAAAATGGAAATCCTGTACATCCTGGTGCCAAGTGTTACCATTCCCCTGGCCATAGCCTTGCTCTTCTTCTTCATCTGCATCTGTCGCAACAACCAGAAATCCTCGTCCCCTCCGGTCCAGAGGCAGCCAAAGCACGTCCGGGGGCAGAACGTGGAGATGTCCATGCTCAACGCCTACAAACCAAAGGTAATCCCAGATTCCTGCCTCCACACTCGCTGTGTCCTCAGGCAGGGAGGAAAATGCATCAAACAACTCAGCACTGAGATATTCAGGTGGTTTCCAGCCTGTAGTTTCTGTGATTTTTGTGAGGGTTTTCTCAGCAGCAGCAGCGTGTGTTGGACCAAGGGGGTAATTCCTGTGTGTCCATGTCCCTGGAGAAATGATGGAGTTTTTATGTGATAAAGCAAGGAACCCCTTCCTGCAGCATCTCTAAAACACCTCATTTAAGTGAGAGAGTAATGCAGGTAAAGATGTGATTGAGCATTTCCTCAGGAGAGCTTTTCCTGGCTCTGCTCTGTTCATCTGTCACCTTCCACTCAGCTGAAATCACTTCTGAAAAGATTTGTTCCTTGGTTTTTCAGGTTTATCCTTTCAGTTAAAAGGAGAAATGACCAAAACAGCCCCAAAGCTCTGCCTGCAGCTCTGGCCAGCCCAGCTCCTGCTGCTGGTGTTTGGCTTCACCACAGCCCCAGGTTCAGGAAGAATTTTTAAAAATCATTTAGATTTAGGTGTGATCAACCTCATGCTCCTGATTTCCTGGGTGGGATGTGCAGACCTGGCTGTGTCACCCAGGGCAGGGCTGGAAGTTCCTCCTGCCATCCACAGGCACGGGAATGCCCTGGAAGAGCATTTCCCTTGTGTTTCACACCATGCCAAGGCTCCTGATCCTCCTGGGTCCCTTCCAACTCAGGATATTTTATGGCTCTTCCAGAACTTGGTGGGTTTTGTTCTTTTGAAGCATTTCAGAGAGAAAATCTCTGTCTCAGTCCCACAAGCACTGGCCTGGTGAGTTTATCTTCCTTTTCCTTGGAAGTTCCCAATTCCAACTTGCCCGTACAGCTTGGAGTAACTTTATCTCAAAATGTAGGTAGCAGTGCAAAAAACATTTAACAAAGTCAGTGTCCAAACTGCATCTTGCATCTAGCCTCAGGGAATATTTTGTTAAATTTGGGATTGCTTCTTGCTCCCTGTTCTGCTGGGAATTTGGGGTGCAGTCCAAGCTAAACTGGAGATAATGAGGATCTCAGCATCCTTTTATTGAGGATGCAATTCCCACCTCTCCTGCTGGCACACGCAGCACAGGGAAGCAGAAATGCCCGGAAATGGTTGCAAATATTGACCCTTCTCTTTCCTTTCAATTCTCAAGTCATGTGCTGCAAGAATATTTTCATTTTATTTCTGCTAATTTGGGATTTTCCCACTGGGAAAGCCAGCTCTCCCCGTCTCCAGTGTTTTGATCGCCTTTCAAACAATATTTTCAAGGAAAGGAAGTGGAATCCTATTTTTAAATCACGTAGCCAGCACTGATGTCAGCTGTGGGTGAAAACAAATTTAAGCTTCAAGCTCCCACTGAGGCAGTTGTTTGCTTGGATAAACAGGAATGTTAGCATTTCCTCCAGCTTTAAGGGGCTTTAATTGCCTTCAGAAATATAATAAATTAAGGACATCTTGTCATGGAGCTGAAAAAGAGGTGGGAGGGGTGGGTTTCCCTCTCCCTTTCCCCTGACCTGCTGCCTCTTGTGTATTTTACACTTCCCTACATTTCGGACACCCGTGTGTGACAAATACTTGTCAAACAAAAGCCGAGCAGATTTACAACTGCTTCGCTCCAAACGAGCCCTTCCTGCCAAAACTTTATGACTTCATTTTCTTCCCCAGTTTTCTACTCCGTTGGTTCAAACAACCGGACCCAGGCTCAGGTCAGACAGAGGTCATTTCACTTTCATTACTAAAATATAATTTACAATATGCCAGACCTAAACAAGTTTTAGCCTAAAGGATTTGGGTAATATAAACCATCTGTTCCTCGACAATATAGCTAATTTCCTGCCATCACTGTGCAGTCTACTGGGCTGCCTGCTTAAATGGCTGTATTATTATTATTATCATAATCATTATGATGATTATTAATGCAGTGTTTGTCTGAAAGTCAGAAGTGATCAATACAATTAGAATTCATTCATGCTAAAAGGGCTTTTTTCCGTGATTATTTGAAATGTCAGTTCTTCTCCCACGTTGCCACTGGAAAGCTGCCCTCACATGATTTCAGGAATGCAAATGCCAATGTTTACACTAATTTACAGAACCTAGATCCCAAACTCATTAACCTTAAATTACTACCTGTGGCTTTACTGAGCGCCCTAAATGAGTGGGTTTGGGTGTTACAAGCACAAGTGGAAGTTGAGAATAATACAGGTCCTTTATGGCCCAGGAGTGAATATCTGCACTCCAAAGGGCAATAAATGTTTAAAAGGTTTGCCTTTCTCCTTTGGCCACTCTCAGGGTTTCAGGATGGAACAGAAATAGTGGGAACAGAAACAGGCTCTGCTCTACCTGAAAGGGTTAAGAGCAAAGTCAAGGCACAATTGGCTACAAGGCCATGGTTTTTAAAACAAAGTAACTTTTTTCCTGCTAAAACTCCAGGCCCTGGCCCAGAAAACACTTCAGCATGGACCTCTTAGAGCATGGGAATTGCCTCAATTCCTGAAATTAGTCACATTCAATTGGAGGTACAGAAATGCCCAAGGCCAAATGCCAAGATGCTGATGGCTCCTGCGTGTATTTGGATCCAATTCTTGTTGTATCTGACCTTGTGGAGAGCATGGAAAGGAATTCTTTTTGTTACTTTTTGGAGCACGGTGATCCCGTTTGGATCCTGGTGTCCCTCGGGTGGGATCATTGCTCCTGTGTCCATCTCCTTGGCTCCCACACATCCTGCACCAAGAAATTTCACTTCAGAAAGGCTATTTTCAGTCCTGATGTGTTTTTGCTGTTTTTCTCACAGAGTAAAGCCAAGGAGCTGCCCCTCTCCGCCGTTCGCTTCATGGAGGAGCTGGGGGAATGCGCTTTCGGCAAGATCTACAAGGGCCACCTCTACCTGCCGGGCATGGACCACGCCCAGCTCGTGGCCATCAAGACCCTGAAGGACTTTAACAACCCGCAGCAGTGGGCGGAATTCCAGCAGGAAGCGTCGCTCATGGCCGAGCTGCACCACCCCAACATCGTGTGCCTGCTGGGCGTGGTGACGCAGGAGCAGCCCGTGTGCCTCCTGTTCGAGTACATGAACCAGGGCGACCTGCACGAGTTCCTGGTCATGCGCTCGCCGCACTCCGACGTCGGCTGCAGCAGCGACGAGGACGGCACCGTCAAGTCCAGCCTGGACCACGGCGACTTCCTGCACATCGCGGTGCAGATCGCGGCCGGCATGGAGTACCTGGCCGGACACTTCTTCGTGCACAAGGACCTCGCCGCCCGCAACATCCTGATCGGGGAGCAGCTCCACGTGAAGATCTCCGACCTGGGGCTCTCCCGGGAGATCTACTCGGCCGACTATTACAGGGTGCAGAACAAGTCCCTGCTGCCCATCCGCTGGATGCCCCCCGAGGCCATCATGTACGGCAAGTTCTCCTCCGACTCCGACATCTGGTCCTTCGGAGTGGTTTTGTGGGAGATATTCAGCTTCGGCCTGCAGCCGTATTACGGATTCAGCAACCAGGAGGTGATCGAGATGATCCGGAAGCGCCAGCTGCTGCCGTGCTCCGAGGACTGTCCCCCCAGGATGTACAGCCTGATGACAGAGTGCTGGCACGACCTGCCCTCCCGCAGGCCGCGCTTCAAGGAGATCCACGCGCGGCTGCGCTCCTGGGAGGGCCTCTCCAGCCACACCAGCTCCACCACCCCCTCGGGCGGCAACGCCACCACCCAGACCACCTCCCTGAGCGCCAGCCCCGTCAGCAACCTCAGCAACCCCAGGTATCCCAACTACATGTTCCCGGCGCAGGGAATCCCCCAGGGGCAGATGGCGGGGTTCATGGGGCCGCCCTTACCCCAGAACCAGCGCTACATCCCCATCAACGGATACCCCATCCCGCCGGGATACGCCGCCTTCCCCGCCGCCCACTACCCCCCGCAGGGCCCGCCCCGCGTCATCCAGCACTGTCCCCCTCCCAAGAGCCGCTCCCCCAGCAGCGCCAGCGGCTCCACCAGCACGGGCCACGTCACCAGCTTGCCGTCGTCGGGATCCAACCAGGAAGCCAACATTCCCTTGCTATCCCACATGGCCATTCCCAGCCACCCGGCGGGGATGGGTATGACGGTGTTTGGCAATAAAACTCAAAAACCCTACAAAATTGACTCCAAGCAGTCCTCCCTGTTGGGAGACTCCAGCATCCACGGACCCAGCGACTCCATGATTTCGGCGGAGTTGTAAATAGGCGAGGCCTTTGTAAATAGAACTCTTGGCGACGCAGACTCGGAAGTGGTAGGAAAGATTTTTTTTCTATTCGAATATTTTATTAAAGATCCTTCTGGTTGTTGGACAGACATTGCAGCAAAGTGTCTTCTGTGAAGTTTCACTGCTCGCCAGGATGGGCAGGCACAACCAGACAGATCCTCGTGGTGGGAATCTTCAGCCTTGGCCATGTTTCTCCAAGTGCCACTGACAATTCAAGGAGGGGAAGAGGGAATTTGAGGGGTTTTTTAAAAATAAAAACATTTTATCCGACGCTTTTTCACAGCTTTTTAAACCTCTGGCGTGGTTTAAATCACAGGAACTTTTTTTTTAATACTGAAAACCATATTTTAATATTTGTCTCTTTTTTTAGGAGATGCAAAGATTCGGAGATCTGGGTGTGCAATTTCAGTGCCAATAGGGAAAATATTTGTAAATTTTGCAGTCGAGGGTTGTGTGTCAAATATGTGATCTTAGAGCTGAATAAATTACTTCGGGTGGGATTTTGGTCTTTGGTTTAGTCGGGAGTCTGAGCTCAGATTCAGACCAAAAAATGTCATTTATGTGACACCACAAATGCTCGAGTTATCAGCTTGCAGTCCACAAACCTCATCTGCTGCTGGCTGCTAAGGACAGCTGGAGTTCTTAAGGAATTGCCTTAAAGGAAATGAAATTAAAGGGCTTTAATTTCAGAACCTGAATCAAGTTCTTCAAAGATAACATTTCATGATCGAGTCGCTCAAGCAGGAATTTTATATCCTTTTGTTGCTATGCAACTGTGCAATGGAAAAGCGCCAAACCACAGTTTTGTATATGACAATCAGTTTTCCCAGGAATATTTATTGTGTCATTTCAGTGACTCTGACTCCAGTAACCCTGGAAAAAGGGAGACTCACATTCCATCAGGCAGCAAATCCATCGATAGCAATTGTGTCTAATAATGTGAATTAGTGCTGATTTTCCACTTAGAAATGCACCATTTGTGTCACTAAAAAACCCATTCAGGTAGAACCAGTCGAGATTCTTCATTTGAAACCACTTTAATGAGTTACACACGTGCTGTGTACGGTACATTTTCCACAGACTCTTTTTTTGTACTGAATAATATTTTTATTGTCCACAAAAGCCAATCTTTTGCTCAGTTGACAATGTTGTATAATAGGACTTTATTTTTATCTTTTTGCACAAAAGTGTGATGATGGTTTTTTGTACAGCAGAAGTGAAAATACATCTCTGCATTTTATATCTTGGGCTGTTTCTTTTGATTTTTACCCTGATGTAGATGTTCCTGAAATATATAATGGTGATACTCAGCCACTACCTTATACAAATATCTTTCTTTGTTTTCACTGCATGCGTTTAATCACTGTATTACTTGATGATTGAGTTATTAATTATGGGCATTTCAATTAGGCAAGCATGAAAAAAAATGTAATAAGAAAGGCTATTTTATAATTGAGATATGTGCATTTTTGTATTTCACGTACCAGAGATGATATTAAACACTGATTATTTTATGCTGCTGTTTATTAAAACATTGTTTTACCATAAACACATCGGCATTTCCTCCGTCCTGCAATGGCTGCAGGACATGGAAGGATCTCCATTCCCTGGAAGGACGTGGAAGGATCTCCCTCCCCTGGCTCTCAGTTACCAGGGAAGCTGAGCTGGTATCAGCCAAGCATCCTTGGCTTTAATCAGGAATTAGGAATAACCTAATCCTTAAGGAGCAGCAGTGGGATCGTAAAACATTCCCTCACACACTTTGTGGTTTTATGTTCAAACCACTCACGGCTCAGTTTGAGGTTTTGCCTTTATTTCAAAGCTGGGTCCTTAAGGTTAAAGTATTTTTAGATATGAACCAGCTCTGAACGACTCACCTGGAAAGCCTTGGAAAGACCTCTCCCTGCCCTGCCTCTCAGCAGGGAAAATCTGGGAATTCTGGGGCTGAAATCACAGTCTGGCTCACACCTGACACACAGGGAGGTAACACAGAGAGGCAGGAACTCCTCAGGGAGAGACGAGAGGGAAAAATCTAAAGAAGCTGATGAGGTAATGTGGAAAATAAATGTTGCCAGAAATTAAGGAATCCCTCCTCAGGTGGGAATGCAGATACGGGATGAAAGCTGGTTTTGTGGCCAACAAAGGGAGGGGGAATGTTCCCGATGCTAAATCATCATCCCTTCCTCCTTCAAGGAGAGAGCACAGCCAAGGCTGTTGGAAGTGCTGCAGTCTTGGCTGGATTGAGAAGCTCTGGAGGATTGGGAATAAAACTCTGGATAAACACTGTTTGCTGAGCCTTCAGTCTGGACAATCTCATCCCCTCCAGGTTGGTTGTGTTGCTGTGAAAGAGAATAAATATTTGCCGAATTAAAGAGCACGATGCAGGGCCTGAAATGGGGCTTTGGATCCTTTGTTCCCACAGAGGAGCAACTGGGCTGGAATTCTGCATTGTCTGGATTGAGAGGTAAAGGCCAGAGCTGCCTGTGCAGAAATGGGGGCTGGAAAGCTCAGAAGTCACTGGGATGTGTTTGTTCAGGAATGGTCAGGAGGGAATGTGTGCCTTGCTTTGCAGGAACAAGGATTCCCAGGAAGGCTTGGAAATACTCGATTCCATTTCCTTGTCCCGTGAGCTGCGCTCACCAGGAGAGCTCTGGAACATCCGCCCAGCTCCAACCACTCCTGACAGCAGGAGAACACTCCAAGGACAAACACGTGCTGGATCCAAAGCTCTGGAATGTGTGTTAACCTTCCACATCCACTGGCTCTTGTTCCTGCACATTCATCAGGAGGAATTTGGCTTTTCTTGGCAGGACTCAGCCTCCAAAGGGGGTGGAGCATCCAAAGGAGATGGTTTGAGTTGGGAGGGACCTTAAATCCCATCCCATGCCATGGGCAGGGACACCTCCCACTATCCCTGGATGCTCCAAGCCCCGTCCAGCCTGGCCTTGGACACTGCCAGGGATCCAGGGGCAGGCACAGCTGCTCTGGGAATTCTATTCCAGGGCCTTCCCACCCTCCCAGGGAACAATTCCTTCCCAATATCCCATTGGATGGTGCAGCCCAAGCTCCCAGGTGGTGCTGGTGTGAGCACAGGGCTTAGAAAGCACAGTCCTGCAAAAAGAGACATTGAACACAAGTTGCTCTCAAGACCATTTTTGCACAAAAAATACAATTATTTTTCCAAAACCACTCCACTAGCCAAAAAAAAAAAAGTCAATTTTTTCATTTGCAGAAAAATATGACAGCATCTTTCTTGTGTGTTACAATATTTCAACCAGTGTTTCTTTATGAGTTCATGGTTCTGTGGTCAGGGGCTGGAATGAGCAGCTGGTTCTGCTGCAGAACATCCATGGAAAAACTCCATCCATGGGCCCGGAGCCTCTCCGAGATGTGATGGCTGTGGGATCCAAGCAGCAATTTTTATCTTGCTGTGGCTCTCCTCTTTGATAGGAGGAGACAGAATATTGCCCCCGAGTCGGTCACTCTCCAGCCCCTCGTGTTTCTGCCTGTTTGATCTCCCCCAGATTCAAGTCCAGCCCATTGCAGGGCAGTTTCTGTGGCTGAGGTAATAGAAAATTATTAAAACCAGAGAGAGACACAATATTGGGACTGCACATCAAAAGCTCTTTAAGACAAAGGAGGGAAAATTGACTCGAAACTGGAATTATTGGAAGCATCTGTGGTGTCCTTTATTTCCCATTTAACAGCACAGCACATTTGGGAATGGTGTCAGGCTGGTTCTGGGCTTTAATTTGCTGAGTTTTACCCTAAACCCTGTGGTTTATCTGCTCCTGCAGAGGGAACTGCAACTCTTGGGAAATGAATTTTGACCTTGAGACACAAAGGAAGATTCTCCAGTGCTGCAACCTTCAGCTGTGTGGAGAACTGGGGTTATTTTTCTGCTCTTCTGAGGAGTTTAAAGGCAGAAATCTCTGTTAGGTTTATAAGGAACACGTGGGTTTGTAAACCATGAGTGGTGCTGGGAGTAGGATCTGCATCTGTTGGAGCTGTGGGGAATATCTGTGTAAATCCAATGGGTTTGTTGGGTATTCCCAGAGTTTATGAAAAATCCCATAACATTTGGGAGCAGCCACTCACAGGATAACAACGATTCCCAATCCCCCTCAAGGAGCCATGGGTCCATCCTGAGCTGTGGAAAGCAGAGCCATGGGCTGGGTCCCCATGGAAGGAGCAGTGCTGGGATGTGGATGCCACTCCCAGCACAGCTGAGGGAGGGTCAGCCTCTGGCTCCAGGTGGTTGCAGCCACTGGGGAGTGGGCAAAACATCCCATCCATGGAAAAAATACCCTTTAATGGGAGCTCAGCTGCCTTTGCTCACAAATTCCTGCACCTGGGATGGGGCAATCCCAGAACAAAGGGTGGAGAGGAGTTGGAGCTGCTGGGGCTAGTCCGGAGGAGGCCCCGGAGCTGCTCCAGGGCTGGAGCCCCTCTGCTCTGGAGCCAGGCTGGGAGAGCTGGGGGTGCTCACCTGGAGAGGAGAAGGCTCCAGGGAGAGCTCAGAGCCCCTTGCCAGGGCCTGAAGGGGCTCCAGGAGAGTTGGAGAGGGACTGGGGACAAGGGATGGAGGGACAGGACACAGGGAATGGCTTTAATGCTGAACTCCAGGTTCCTGCTGGAATGACCATCCCACAAACCTGTATGAAAACCTTTGCTGCTCCTCTGCTCTCAGTCTGCTTTTCCACACCTTTGGGCAGCTGTTCTGCCTTGGAAAATACCTGTGCCAAGGCATTAAGGACATTGCTGCATGATGAGGAGGAAGAACTGGAGTTAACTGGATTTTTAACGTGACTCCACACAGCGATGCTGCCCTGTCCCTGTGAAATGGGTCACTCCCTCTTCTCCCACGGCACTGGGAGCTGCTTGTGGAGCTGGATCATTCCAGGAACTCCCAGGAGGAGTTCAGGCTGCTCAGAGGGCAGCAGGTCCCGGTGGGAGCAGGAAAAGCCCCGTGGGCTGTGGGATGCTGACTGTGTGGAACCACCCTCATCCCAGCTGGAAAACTGTGTGTGTGTCCTGTGTGCTGGAGTTTGGGGGGTCAGATCCAGGGAAAACCAGCTTGGGAGTGCAGGATAAATAAAAATAAAAATGGTCTGGATACTAAATTATGGCATAGCAGGAACCAGTGGCAGAAATGGAATGATTATTCCAAAATAGGTTCACGTAAGTCAAAACCTGAAAGATATTGGGGATATTTTCCCCAAATGTAGTTGGTATAAAACGGATGAGATATTGGATAAAAGTTAATTTTAGCTTGTGTTGGGCAGAGTTAGGTGCTGCTGACAAATCTCTGGTCCTAAGGAAACGCCCTCCTCAGCAGCCAAGCCATGGGATTGCACAAGGAGCCACGAATCCGGCCTGTCCCAATTCCTGAGCTCAGCACTGCCCCCGAAATGCTGCTCCTTTCCAGCAGCGCTGTGTGGGCAAGTCCTTTGGGATGTAATTTATGTCTTGATTTCCTTATCTCGAGGTTCCTCTCAGCCCTGAGAAGATGCAGATGGCTCAGCAGAGCAGGGTCAGCACTGGGGTTGCTCTGATCCTACAAAAGCTGCTCTGGGGCAATGCTGGATCATCCCAGGCTGGTGCTCGAGGATGGATCATGTCCTGCTTCTCCCATTTCTGCTGCTGCAGGGATTTGGGGAGAGCTGGCTTTGCTCCCACTGTTTTCCCTCCTGCTGAGGAAGGCTCTGGGGTTTATTCCCTGCTGGGTTTGTGCAGCTCCTAAAACTTTTCCAAGCAGCCCATGGAGGGGGACAGGAATGCAGACATTGGGAGTATCCAGGTGTTGGTCTGATCCTGCAGGGATTCTGAACACTTTGGTTGATGTTAACAGGAGGTCACCAGGGAGGAGAGGCCAGACTTGGCAAATTGCCTCAGCAAGGGCCAGAGAGAATCAGGGAATCACTGAGGCTGGAAAAGCTCTCCAGGATCATCAAACCCAGCTGTTCCACCAGCACAGCCAAGGCCACCACTGCCCCATGTCCCCAAGTGCCACATCCACAGGGATTTTAAATCCCTTCAGGGATGGGGACTCCACCCCTGCCCTGAGCAACAGCCCTTTCCATGAGGAAATTTTCCCAATATCCAACCTGGCCCAGCCTGAGGCCGTTCCCTCTCCTCCTGTCCCTGTTCCCTGGGAGCAGAGCCTGACCCCCCCGGCTGCCCCCTCCTGTCAGGGAGTTGTGCAGAGCCACAAGGTCCCCCTGAGCCTCCTTTTCTCCAGGCTGAGCTGGAACCTTGGGGAGGAATTTGTGAATTCCTGAAGAATCGGAGCACAGGAGAGCGGGGAAGGAAAGAGCCCTGGGAATAACAAGCCCTGGGAATAACAAGCCCTGGGTCATGTGGGTGGTGCTGCTGTGTCTCCCTCCAGGATAAGAACCCAGGGGCACCTTCCAGGTAGGATTTGCTCCATGTTCCTGTTCATTTTATCGGGGAATTTGTCATCAGCATTTGCTGAAATACACCAGGCTGGGGGGATCTGTGGAGCTGTTGCTCCAACCTGGCCGTCAAATGTCCAGAAGTCTTGGATAAAGGGAGACATTTTAACAGCTCCTGCCAGGAGAGGTTTATTCTGGACAGAAAAATTGGGATTTGTCTGGGAAATCAGGCAAACACCCCAGAGATAGAAAGTTTGAGTTGTTTAAAAATACAAGATATGCAGGGCAAACAACCTCTGGTCCCTTTAGTGCCCGGTGACAAAGCTGTTTTATCTCGGAGTTACACGGGGTCTGGATGTTTTCCCCTCATGCCATGGATCAGTTTGGGAAGCCATGGATTGACTTCCTCAGCAACTCTGAGAAGCAGGAAGAAAATGACCATTTCACTTGTGCTCAGGTGAGGAAACGGAGATTTCTGTGTCTTCTCTGCCAGAAAATACTGATTTACTTTCTGTGATGGCCGTGAGGGTTAAAATCCAAATTCCCGAGCCGGGATGAGCAGGATCTGTGGCTGTTCCCCTTTGCAAGCAGGAATCATTCCCGTTCCCTCCTGCACCCCTGGCAGCTCCCTCGATCCCAGGAGAACAGATGATGACAGGAATGGCTGGGCTGGAGCTGTGGCCGGGGCTAATTTCCAGATACACCAGGGAAGGGCTTCCTTTGATCCTCGGGATTTACACTCCATTATCTCCTGGGAGTCAGCTGCTCCAGAGGCAAGGCCCCACCAGCTCTCTGCACTTCAAAAAGGGCTTTAAGGCAGCTGATAATTTCACTTTTAAGTTTTCTGGGCTCTCCTATTGCCAGTCTTGATCAGGAGTGTGGGGATGATCAGTGATCAAGTGTTTTATTTTGCCACGTGGGTCTCTGTCCTTTACTGCCCTCTGGTTTTGTTGGGTTTGGGGGTTTTTAGGACAAATGAATCCAGATTTTTTTCTTGGAGCACTCTTGGCCTTTCCTTCTGTCCTCATTTCCACCACATGAAATGATCCTCTCCCCTCCCGAGGATTTCCCTCCGTGTCTGCAGGATTTTTCCAAACGGCTTCATTTTAATGATGAGTGAAACAAACTGGGGAGTCGTGTGTCACCCCAGGCTCTTTCCTGGGAATTAGAACAGAATGAGGGGGAAATGAAAGGAGGGAGAAGATCGTGGCCATACCCAAATGAAGAGCCCGCTGTGATTGTTGTGGGCAGAAAGCAGCCAGTGTAACAGATTAGAGTTGTGTAATTGTACTAATTAAGAAAGAAATCAGGGCTTTGAGAGTTTATAGAGCCTTGGGTGCTCTGGTTTCTTTAGGGGGTGATTTCAAATCCATTGGCAGAAAATACAGGGAACAGACAGAGCAGAAATGGGGGAATAAAACAACATAACTTGATTTAGGAAATAGTTTTACAGTGGGTTTGAAAGAGTCTGCACCCAGAAGGTAACAGTGTCTCTTTTAAAATTATTAGTTATTAATAAATATTAATATCTAAATATTATTTTAAATATTATAAGAAATAAAATCAACACATTCATTATTTTTAAATCAATGGCAAGAATTATTCAGACTTCCCAAACCTTTCTAAAACCTGCTGAGGCTGTAAATTTGAATGTTGAGTTAATTGTACTGAACAAGAAGTCGAGTTTTGGAAGCGAAAGCTGTAGTGGGGGATGAGAGCCAGCATGCTGGAGGGCACAGCTGGGATAAAACTGGGATTTGGGAAGTGCTGGTGTTCTCTCCCTGACACCCCAGCTGGTGTCTCCAGTCCCAGCCCAGCACAAATCCAAAAATACCGGCTGGATTTCAAGGGAACAAAGAGAAAACACAACTCTGCCCATTCAAAACCCCTCATCCAAGAGTCTCCTCCTGCTCAGGTATTTCTGGAATGGAGGAAAAAAACCCCTTTTTTTCCCAAAGGGAGGTCCTTTAAAATCTCCCACCTCCAGAGAAGCCCATTTCTGCCATTCCTTCCTGGCCAGCCCTGAAGTCCTTCAGCCAGGAATGCTCCTCCGTGGGATTCCCAGCATGAATCCTTCTCTTCTCCAAGCATTTTAAAGGATGTGTGTGGGCTGAGGGATCCCAGAGCTTCTGTTTTACAGGGATCAGCTGCCAGAATGGATGTCCTGGAGGGAAAACCTGGTGACAGAACTTCTCAGTTTGCTCAGCAGGTGCCAATAGGAAGAGGGAGGGGGCAGGGATGGATCCCAATTTTTGTTACAGTGGCACAAAATGTCCGGAGTCTGGTGATGTCGTGAGGGTGGGGAGGCCCTGGAATGGAATTCCCAGAGAAGCTGTGGCTGCCTCTGGATCCCTGGAAGTGTCCAAGGCCAGGCTGGACGGGGCTTGGAGCAGCCTGGAACAGTGGAAGGTGTCCCTGCATGGCAGGGGTGGCACTGGGTGGGATTTGAGGTCCCTCCCAGCCCAGGATTTTATGATTTTATGAGGCAGCCCAAAGCTGTCACTCTTGGCCTGCAGAGAAAGTTTTCTGTGTTCCTGTTTCCTGCAACTTTTATTTTTGTAGTGGGAGAAAACAGTCCCTGAATTTTGTAGCATCCTCTGACAGGAAAGGAGGAAGTTCCTCCGGTGTGACAGAGCCAGCGCAGCTCCACTGAGCAGAATTCGTTCATGCCAGTAGGATCTGGATGAGAAATCCTATAAAAGACCCTGTTTTCCACTGCAGTACTTCCTGGGACTGGGAAGGACTGTGTTTCTCCACTGAAGCATCACCAGCCACTTAAAAGGTTCCCTTGGCTGGGCCAGGGGACAAATCCCAACAAAATTCCTGCTTCCACTGCCGCCATCTCAGAAAACCCAGCCTAACTCCAGGAGCTTTGGGTCTGTGGACCGAAGAGAGCAATTATTTTGTTTTCCCTGGTAGTGAATATTCCCAATTATTTCATTTCCTACGGAGACATTTGGCAAGCAGCTCCCTCCCCAGCCCCTGCCAGCAGCTCTTGTTCCTAAATGAAACAAGTTCTTGGCCTGGCGGGAGCACAGCCAGCAAATTTGTCAGCGTTGGGCCAAGTGATATTTTCATTTGCCCTAATCAATGATGTTTATTTCAGGCAATCCATATTCCAAGGGCATTTGTCAGGTTAATAAAGAGCCCGGGGAAAGCAGGGAATTCTCTCGAAGGAAAACAAAACCCTGGGTCATTTCTCTGGTGCATTTCTTTGTGCGTGTGGCATCACTGGTGAAATATTCTTGAAATTAACTTTCAGATCAGCGACTGGAGTCAGATTCCTCGTCCTGGTTCAGCTGCCTTTGCTTCCCTCTGGAATTTGGCAGTCCTTGGCCTGCTGACAGTTTTCCTAAGGACAAGAAGTTCTCAGCCCTGGTAATGCAAGTGCGGTGGATTCCTAACCCAGGCTATTTCCAGACTCAGAAAAGAGGATGTGGCTGAGACATTGAGGATAAAACCTTGGCCCTGCTGGAGTCAAATTCTGATTCCTGCTGGTGGAAGCAGGATTTCAGTGCAGGATTTTTGCTCAGGTAGAGAATCAGATTCATTGCAAACCCCAACCATCTCCAGTTTGCCTTCAAAGCCTGGTTGGCCTCATGTGTTTTTGATGCCCAGGCACAACTTGCAGCGGTTTCACCACAAATTCCAAGCGTGGAACGGAAGGAAGTTGAGGTCTGTGATGGAATTGTTTCCTTTGATGGGCACAGCTTTCAATTTTGCTAAAAGCAAAAGGCCTCTGGCAAGCAGCGTTTGACGTTTCACAGGACAGGGACGACAAGGCAGGTTGGAAGGACATCAGAGAGACCAAAATGTTGATCAGTGAGCTCAGGAGACCACGTTTATTCACACCTGGGGTCTCCCTCTGCCTTCCACTGGGACTTCCCGAAGGATGAGACAGCAGTGGGATCATGGGGATGTCAGAATTCAGCCAGGGGGTGATTCAAGGCTTTGTTATCTATAAAATTGTTGGCCCAAAATGTTTTGTTTTCACTTCAATCTGCCCCCCCCAGTCCAGGATTTTTATGGAGGCAGGAGTCGTGAGGAGGAGACAGGGCAGAGCTCTGGCTTGGATGGTCCCAGCTGTCCCTGTGGAGATGAATCCCATGGGAGTTTGCCAGGTTTGGGGGGGGGGGAGGAGCAGCCAAGAGAAATTCTTTAATTTTCCTCCTTCCCATAAAAACATCCTGCTGAAGAAATGTTCTGGATTCTGTTCAGAAGTGTCCTCAGGTGGGATTGGGGAAGGTGGTCGGAGCTCCCAGGTGGGATGAGATGAGCCAGTGTGGCTCCTGTCAGAAAGGAGAATCCCAGAATCCCACACCGGTTTGGGTTGGGAGGGACCTTAAATCCCACCCAGCCTCACCCCTGCCATGGCAGGGACACCTTCCACTGTCCCAGGCTGCTCCCAGCCCTGTCCAGCCTGGCCTTGGTCATTCCAGGGATCCAGGGGCAGCCACAGCTGCTCTGGGAATTCCATCCCAGCCCCTCCCAGGGAACAATTCCTTCCCAATATCCCATCTCAATCCCACCTCTTTCAGTTTAAATCCATTCCCCCTTTTCCTGTCACTCTCTGTCTGTGTAAAAAGTTCTCCCCCTTTTTAAATTCCCCTTCAAAGACTGGAAGGAGCCCTAAGGTGTCCCTGGAACCTTCTCTTCCCCAGGATTTTCCAGCCTGGAGAAGAGCCCAGCAGCAGCCCAAGGAGGGCTCCTTTTTTAATTCCATTTTTTTGGGTTCTGCTGATGGCTTCCCTCGGTTCCCAGCAGGATCAGGTGGAGCCTGGGGAGGGAAAGGAGTGTGTGGATAAAAGCAGGAGGGATGTGGGGCCACAGCAGCTCCAATTGGGTTCCTTCAGGCTGTCAGGGAGCTGGGAATTGCTTCACCTCACTCAGGCTGTGCTTCCTCTCTCCTGGTTTAGCACAAGACAACACAGGAGAGGAGCATATCCAGGTGGGATGGGATGAACCACAAAGGAATCAAGGTGGGACAGGCGCTTTCCTTCATTCATTTCCGATGTTTGTGCAGTCACTTCCAAACCCAGGCAAAAAGCTCCTGCAAAAACACCAAATGGATCTCCCAAACCTCGACCTCATGGCGAAAATATGTCTTCCCTTGGCTCTGCTTGGCTTCGTGAATGATTTTAAACAGAATTTTATTTTCCTTGGAGGAGGCGGGAAGGGCAGAATATTAAAATAATCTTTGCTTGTGCTTTTCACAGCAATAATGAACAGACAGAGCAAGTCCTTGTGGAAGTCCTTCCCCTCGGGCTTGGGGAGCTTTGTGCTCCTTTTTCTTTCTGCCACTTCCCAACTCTTTATAATGTTAATATTTAAACTATTCAGGGGTTTGCATCACCTTTGTTGATAATTATCTTTAGCAGAAATTACACAAGAGCCTGTGTTAACTAATAAATTCTCTTTATTCTGGGCCAGAAACTCCTCCCTCCAGCTGAGGATGTGATAAAGGTTCTGACATTTTACTCCTGGAGTCTCCCGAGGCTTAGCAAGTGGGAAAAAAAATCAGGGAATTTGCAAAGCCAGGATGCTGCCTCATGTCTCAGAGGGGACTGGAATTTCCCTCCTCCTTATTTCTAACGTGGTAACTCTGTACCAGTTTAAAAAGTCCCTTTTCCCTTGGAATCCCATTTATTTTCAACATCAATTAGGAAGGAAGGGACCATTTCACTGGAGTTGAAGGACAGCAAGCCCCGAGTTGAAACTCAGGGTATTTTTTCCCTCTCCCAAGGAGCCCCCAGAACACAGAGTTCATTTTCCTTTGCCGTGGGCTCGTGTCCTTTAACAGAACCCCTTTGTTTGATGTCTTTGGTAATTGTTTCATGATGCAGTGGCCCAGATCCTCTGGGATGTCCCTTTTTGTGCCCAGCAGCTCGAGAAGCCTGGACCTGCTCCCCTGGCAGGGATTATTTTCTTTCCCCCCCACTCAATTCATGAGAGCCAGAGAGGAAATTGGGAATTTGGGAATTTCGGGAGAGAGGAGGCGAGGCCGTTCCCTGGTGCTGGGGAATGGGAACATCTCGGTGCCACCTGGCGGCAGCAGATCCCGGGATTTTGGGGGATTCCTCCTCGCCTTTGGACCACTTCGGGATGAAAGGCAGGTCCGGGTGATGCCTTGAGAGGCCACCTAAAAACAGAGATTAGACAAGAAAAAGGGAATAGAGTTGGGTATTTATTTGAAAGGCCTTGAAAGGTACCTGTGGGGAGCCAGAGGCTGCTCTCAAAATGGACCCCAAGATGGACCCCGAGATGGGCAACAGGTCACGAGTTCTTCACACTGTTATAGGTTTGGTTCATTTGCATATCAGGGTTAATTCTCCAATTAAAGCTTCAGTTAACGATGTAATTCCCCTCAGCTATCCCCCCTTCAGAGGGTTTTGGTTGATACTTTTGGGCCCAGGACGGTCTGGGTGTCCTTGCAGAGCAGGCCCAGAGAGGCTCTGTTATGTCTGCCCAGCACGAGAGAGCAGAAATGAACAGGCCACAGGAAACCTCAGAGTTACACACCAGGCAGTGCAGGATTTGAAAAATATAAAAGTTAAAACCTAAGGCATCACGGGCACTGGCTGCAGGTTCAAACACGGTGGGGGGGGCTCGCGTTTTTGCCTTGTTTTTGTTTCCTCAATCGCAAGCAGCTCACGAAACACGCGGGGCTGGTCAGAGCTCACGGGCTGCTCTTGACTCCTGGCAGGGGATGAGAGAGCAGAGAGGCCAAAAATCTGCTGGCAGCAGGGCAGCGGCAGCAGCAATCCTCATTTCGGGAGTGCAGGAAGGCAAGGGTTTGTACTCCAGCGCGTTTTCCTCGGGAAATGAGGTCTCGGAGTTCACTTATTTCTGGGAAGGGGGTTTGAAATCCAGCTCGGTTTGGTGTAGAACATTGCTCACCTTGCTGAGAGCCCTGTGGAGTTTGCACGTCTTCACTAATTACAGTGGCACTAGCTCAGTTTTTAATTAGTGCCAGCCTCCGGGGACAAGGGGTTTGTCCTGGTGTGAGGAGCAGTTTGCTGCACATCTTCCTGGGGAATTGTGAAAGAAATGATGGTGAAACACAGGGAAATGGGGGTGTGCCAGGAATTATCCCTCGGGGAGCTTTCAGAATCCCGGGATGGGAGCGGGGTGGGTCTGGAAGCGGCGCTGAGGCTGCTACAGCACGGACTGGGAATTCGGGGGTTGATGGTGAGGGACAGAAATGGGACTGAAAACCACATTTCCAGAGAGCTCCTTGAGCACACGGAAGGGCCTGGAGGGACAGGACACAGGGAATGGCTTCCCACTGCCACAGGGAAGGGTCAGTGGGATATTGGGAAGGAATTCCCAGCTGTGAGGGCAGTGAGGCCCTGGCACAGGGATGGAGGGACAGGACACAGGGAATGGCTTCCCAGTGCCAGAGGGCAGGGCTGGATGGGATCTTGGGAAGGAATTCTGGGCTGGGAGGGTGGGCAGGCCCTGGCACAGGGTGCCCAGAGCAGCTGTGGCTGCCCCTGGATCCCTGGCAGTGTCCAAGGCCAGGCTGGATTTTCCCTTTTCCCTTTTCCCTCTCGGATGCCAAAGCCCCCCTCAGCTCCTGGATCGCCTCCCTGTGCTCCCTGAAGCCACGGAAGTTTGGGAAACACAGCCAGGTAGGATTTGCCGTGGGTTTTGCTGAAAAAACCCCCAGAGCTGCGGGTTTTTATCGCATGTTCGAAGCTCTTTTGCCATCTCGTGGCTGCCGACGGAAGGGAGGGAGCGGCTGCTCCGTGCCCAGGATTCCCCGGGTTCCTTCGGGAGGTGGAAATCAAACACCTCATTAACAACGAGAAGTTTAGGAAGTGTTTGCCTCCGCTGGAAAAATTAATATCCCAGGAAGCAGGAACATAAAAAATACCCTCTAAAAGCTCTTGAATCTCAGAAGAGTTTGGGTTGGGAGGGACCTTAAACCCACCCAGTGCCACCCCTGCCATGGCAGGGACACCTTCCACTGTCCCAGGCTGCTCCAAGCCCCAATGTCCAACCTGGCCTTGGAATTTCCAGCGGCACCTGGAGTGGGCATTACATAAAATTCCCTGAAAGAAGTGTCTGCTAAATGGATTTTACCCATCAAGCCGTGTTTTTATTTACAGCTGCTCCCATTTTCCAGGAAAACAGCACTGCCAGGATTGGGAAACGAGGAGAACAGGGCTGGAAAAGCACCCATCCCCAGGCAGAGCCAGTGCCGCATCAATTAATCATATCCATGGATATGTATGACACGATTCCCCCCTCTTTCTTTCAGCACTGTAAATCTGCCACAACCTCATTGTCTTCTCATGCCGTTGGGAGGCTCAAACCGAGTATTTCAATGTTGTCATTTGTGGATTTTAATGTGCTGCACCCAGGGAAAAAAATCCTCTTGGAAATTATGGGCAGAACCAGATGCTGTGGAAGGAAGCTCAGCGTTGTTATAAATCCATGTGCAGCTCCCCAGGATAATCCTGAGCGTCCCAGGTAATTTTTGACCTGTTCAGAAGGGTAAATGTGAACCATTTTTTACCTTTTCTGCAGTGAGAATTGGCCTGCTCCAACCCAGGCACTACGTCTTGGTTTGGCTGGAGTTCCTAGGTTGGATTTTTCACTAATAACCAAAAGAAATCAGCTCAAAAATGTAGAAGCTTTACCTAAATAGAAGTGATTTAAATGGGGGAAGAATTGGTTTCTATATAATTCAGGAGGTGATTAACACACTTTTATCGTTTACTTTGAAATTTTATTTCATTTTTTCCAAAGGAGAAGAAATAACAGATATAAAGTTATGTAGAGAAACTGTTGGAATATCGCTGTTACACATTGATTTTAAATATTTATTTCCTCATGGCAGCTCTGTTAATGGCTCCCCAAAGTTCATCCTTGTCTCCTGAGAAAGGAACTCCCCTGGTATTCCTGATGGAATTTACTTTGACCCAAACCAACCCTTCCTCGATGGATAAAATATAAACCCAAATACCCTCGTGTTGGTTTGTTTCAAATTACTTAATGTCTAAATCAGGGAGGGAAAAGATTTAAAAAAGAGAATATTGGGGGCAGATTTTCTTCTCAAGAGTTAGACCTGGAGGAGGACTTGAACCTCAGCACAGTGAGGGGAAAATCTTCCCCTTTTTGGTGCTGAATCCAAGCAACCATCAGGAATGTGGGATGTCTGTGGCTCCGAGGGAGATCCCAACCCAGCAGAGCTGAGGTGGGACTGGGGTAACTGGGCGAGCCCAGGAGCTACCACTGAGCTGCAGCTTCAGGGACCTGCAGCCACTTGAGTGATCTCCTGAAAAAAATGGGCTGAAAAGACTGAAAAGTGAGAAATCCTGCCCAGGAAATCTCTTTATGCTCTGGAACAGAAGCAGGATTTGGGGCTGGCAGGCCAGGAGAGGAGGGCTGTTCAGGGAGAGCACCCCACGCTTGGTTCCGCTGTCCCACCACTGCTTTTTCCCTTAAAATCCTGTTTTTGTCAGAGAATAGGTGACAATGAAAATGATTTTGTCAGTACCTGAAGGAGGAGGTTGGAACTGAATGATCTTTGAGGTCCCTTCCAACCCAAACCTACGGAGTTCCCCACAACCCCTTGGGCTGTTGTTTCATAACCTGAACCATTTCAGGCACACGTGAAAAATACAAATTTTCTAAGGCCTTTCTTTTCCCTCACTTTGGTACACAAAGCAAGAGTTTAGCGGTTTGGAGCACCGGGATCTTCTGCCATTCAAGGCCCATGACATCACTGACTGGCTGCAAATTAGTCAGAAACCCCATTTAAAAATAGCCCCCTTTTCTCAATAGGTCTGGGCCTTGTTTGCATTGGAGCATCTGGGCTCACTTAAGCCGGCAAAAACAAACGACAGCCCTGCTCACAGAGCAGAGCCCTGCGGCTGGCAAAGAGCAAACGGGGATGCTGCTGACAGGATTGTTCCTGCTGGTAACGCTGGCAGGGCTGCGAGGCAGATTCCATCCTCCTGGAGCACAGCAGCGTCGGCCGGAGCTCGATTTGGGACAGGTTAAAAGGCAGCTGTCCGGAGGAGTTTGGGAAAAGAGTTCAGATTCGTGGGCAGACTCGAGGCAGAGCTGTCAGGCAGATGAGAAATGGAGTTTATGACATTATTCTGTAACTTGTGGCACAAATAATTCCCTATTTATAGCCCGTGTGAGGCTGATGTTCCCTGTGTGCTCCCAGCAGATGCAGTTTCACGGATCAGGACAAATTTGGGGCTGCATTTAAAATGAAAAAGGTGGTTTGGCTCAGTTTAGGATCATCCTTTCTCCTTTTTCCTGGTGTCCTTCAGTCACTGTTGATCTTCCCGGTTTCAACCAGTGGGATGTGCCCAAGACCCTCTTAGGAAGGCAAAGATCCGATGAGGCTCATGCTATGGAAATGTTGCACTGTTCCTGAAGCAAGGCAGGAGCCTCAGAATTTACCAATAAAATCACTTTTCTAAGAAAATTCCCGCATTGGGATTAGGAATACTTGAGGAGCTGTTATGTTTTGTGTGTTGTCTCATCTCTGCTGGGCTGTGACACCGTGGGTTGGGCGGGGAGCAGGGCATGAGCCGCAGCCTGAGCCGGGCCCGTACACCTGGAAAAAGGAATGAACAGAGCAGGAGCCAGCTCTGAGCAGGTCGGGGCTCTGCAGGAGGGAAGGACACCTTGGGTGGAGCTCTCCAGGAAGGGTTCCCAGCCAGGAATGCGAACAATCCCCAGCCGAGGGAAGCTGGGCTTTGTGCTCAGCCGGGAGCAGGTGAGATCCCGTTCATCCTATGGAAATCACCCCCGGCTGCCAACGCCCCGCACCCTTTCCAGGGAAAATCCAGCTCCGGATTTTCGCCTGCACAGGGAGATGGGACACGGAACTGAACTTTAAATCCCACACCTCTTTATGAGCTCTTATCTGCGCCCTTTGCTCTGTGGAGCCTGTCCCGGGCACAGCTCCCACCCCGTGTCCCACGGGGTGGCATTCAGGGACATTATCCAATACCCGTGGAAAAGCCTCCCAGCCGCAGCTTCCCTCCGGGCCTAGCTCTGGTTTAGTCGCTGCGATTCCAGGAGAGGGCTGGAACCTCTCCAGGTGCTGCAGGTGCCACCGGGGCTGCTCGAGGATGGCTGCTGGGAAAGCTCCAACTCCTTTTCTCCTCCTTCTCCTCCTCCTTCTCCTTCTCCTTCTCCTTCTCCTTCTTCTTCTCCTCCTCCTCCTCCTTCTCCTTCTCCTCCTCCTCTTTCTCCTCCTCCTCCTTCTCCTCCTCCCTCTCCTCTAGATGGCCCTGTGGCCCTGCCTGGGACACGCCGCTGCTCCCGGCAGGAAGGAGGGAAGGAGGGAGGGATGGATGGATGCTCCCCGCTGTCAGGAGCTCCTTCAGGGAGTGTCATCCGCCAAAAGGATTTAGTTCAGCTTCTAACAGTCTGTGGAATGACAAAATCACGGGATTGTTTCGGTGGGAAAAGATCTTTAGGACCATCGAGTCCTCCAGCACGGCCCAGGCCACCACTGCCCATGTCCCCGAGTGCCACATCCACACTTTTAAACCCCTCCAGGGATGGGGACTCCACCTCTGCCCTGGGCAGCTGTGCCGGGGCTGGACAGCCCTTTCCATGACGAGATTTCCCCTAAAATCCAGTTTAAGCCCCGCCTCAACCTCTCCCTAAGAAATCTCGGCTTTTCACCAGGTGACGCGTAATGTCACCCGAGAAGAAGCCAAATCAAAAACCAGCGACATTTCCTATCAAAGCCGGGTTTGAAACAGTTCAGAGGAGTTAATGAAGCAGAGAGGACCTCGCTCACGGTGAAAAAAGACAATAAAAGGTTTGTTACTCCTGCGAGCAGCTTCCAGTGCAGAGTATGTGTAACACAGGTGCTGCACTGCCCGCGTAACTCACTCGTGAGCTGTTCACTCCCTTCCATAATCCTGCTTTTCCCAGCACTGAGGATGACCTCTCCCAGAGCCTGGCCACGAGTTTAAGTGACTTCAAAGCGCTGCCTGAAAATCCTGGTGGCCAGAGGTGGCTGCGAGGCTCCTTCCTCCCGCTCCTTTTCTCACCAGGGGTGTCCTGCGGCTCCACATCCGACAAGGAGGGGGATCAAAGGTGCCCAGCGAGCAACACCCTCCGCCAGGGGTGAGAGGACGCAGGCTGGAAGATCTCTTTTATCTCGGGCACGCTGTAAAATATGTTAATAATTTAGAGCATCCAAGGACAAAAAAGACAGCACTTGAAAGGGAGGTGAGAGAACCGCACGAGTTTTATGAGGGCTGTTTGCAGAGCGAGGAAATCAAACAAATCTTTCATTTGACTCTGAGCATGAGAAAGAGGTGTGAGGCAATTCCTAATGAGATTGATGCCCGAGGCAAAGTGCTTTCTCTCGCGCTTTTGTGTTTGGCTTTCTTTTTTTCCTCTCTTCCTTTTTTTTTTTTTTTTAAATTTAAATAAAAAAATAAAATAAGGAACGATCTCGAAATCCAGAGGCCAGCTCCCTTGTTTTGCTGGTGTGAACAGCCCTAAATGTTGGAAGGTTTGCCTGGAAGCGGAGCCCGAGGGGGCTGTGGGGGCTCTGCCAGCACCACCGTGTGAAGGTGGAGCAGGGTCAGGGAGTTTGGAACCTCCTACAGCTCTGAGATAACCAGGAATTCTCCTTGGATGCTCCACAGGGCATCTTATAAATCCCCAGATTTTGGGGCATGACAGGGAAGCAGTCTGAGGTTTTATTTTGTTTCCCCGAGAATAATTCCCTGTTCTCCCGACAGCAACAATGTACTGATACCCCATAGGGCACCCTGAATTAGGATTTTAGGGCCCCACCCACCCCAAACACCTTCCACAGGTGGGTCCCTTCTGCAGGAGATGCCCTGAGCCTTTAAATCTGCCCAGTTTAGCAGCTCTGAGCACAGAATGCAGATGCATTTTTCTCTGCAGGGCTTGCTGGTCATGAAAATACCATTTTTCGGTGCGATAGGTGAGTTCAGAGTAATTTTCCAACTTCTTCAGCTTTTTATCTCTATTTAACCAGCCCCTGGGTGGGGACAATGCTGCTTTTCCAGTGTCTTTGGGTGCAGGAGTTCGAACAACCACGTGCTTCTCGTGGAGAACAAAAAAGGACAATCAGCAAATCTCCTACAGATATTTTGTCCTGAAGTCAGGACAGCCCTGAGTAACCTGGGGGGAGGGTGGGGAAACCAGCCCAAGCTGGACAGATGAGTCTCCCAGCTCCCTTTGAAATCTTTCCAGCTCTTCTCCCAGCCCTGCTGGATGCTGCAGCTCTGATGGTTCCCGTGTGCCTGCAGAGCCGGGGCAGCTGTGAGGTAAAACCACGGTGCATTCGTTGCTAAATGACAATTTATGTGCCAGGAAATGTGTGTTAGTGCCACATTAAAGCCCTGCTAATTCCCCCTGATTAATTGCAGCGGCAATATCAAGTGAATTATTGATTGGGCTCTCATTACCAGAGCAGCTGTCTGTCATCACCCCACGGTGGTTTGTGAGGACTCTTCCCCTTGTCATTCCCGGGCTAGAACTCCGTGATAGATCACGAGCTACATTCCCACAAGGAGCACATGCCAATTTTCCTGCTGCCAGGGGTCACGTGAGGCTGTATTAAAGTTTAGAGGAGATGTAGAGTGAATAATGGAGCAGCAGTTAAGATGTTGTTGAGGATTGAGGAATTAAACTGTCCTGGAAGCACAACCAAGGGCGTGAGTGGGTCCAACCACAGAGTCCTGGAATGGTTTGGGATGGAAGGGAATCTAAAGCCCATCCAGTGCCACCCCTGCCATGGACAGGGATGCCTTCCACTATCCCAGGCTTCTCCAACCTGGCCTTGGACACTTCCAGGGATCCAGGGCCATCCCCAGTTTCTCCAGGCAGCTTTTGGAGAGGGAAGGTTCTGTGTGCTGAGCTCAGCTTTCATTTGCACTGTTCTTCCCTTGCGTTCTGCACTGTGGATCAGCTCTGCCCAGTGGGGCCCAGCTGGGGATATTCCACTGTGGAATTTGTGCTCACACCGTTCCTTCCCTCTGGAATGAGGCACGAGAGCCTCTCCTGCCACTCACGGCCAAGCCAAACCTCGTGCCCAGCTCAGGGCAGGCAGGGGGAGGTTTATCCCCACATCCGAGGCACAAAAGGCACCACCACAACTTTAATGTTTATTTGTAGGTCAATGTCAGCCTGAATTCCCCATTCCTGGTGCTCCCTGCCTGGCAGTCACTTCCTCTGGACACTTCTTGGGGCTTGAGCTTTGTTCCCAGTGCTGTAGGAACGCCCGGGAATGTGATCTGTGAGGATTACCCTGCTCTGAGGGGCTGTGACCAATGGCAGTGACAGGGCAGAGCTGGTGGAGTCACTGCAGAGAAATTAAGGAGCACATTCCACTCCCTGTGATCAGCTGGCAGCCACGGAGGAAGGAAAAGACAATGGGAAAGAAAGAAAGAAAACACCCGGATCCCTCCACGGGCCGTTCCCATCCATCCCGGGAATTTCCCCAGGAGGAGCCAGGCTGGCAGAATGGCCACCCTGATTAATTAGTGAAATGAAAAGGCAAAATGCAGGAGTGGGGGCAAGGAGAAGCATCTCCTCAGGGCAGGTATTTGCTGCCGAATCCAGCACGGTTTGGCCTTGCCCGCCATTCTAAATTGATTTTAAGTGAAGCTTTATTAATTCCTGCAAGCCTCAAATGAAAGGGAAAGCTGGAATTTCCAATGTCAACACGCAGGAAAACGCCGGGTGCTCTGCTAAGGAAAATATCACCTCCAAAGCTGGAGCCAGAGGAGGGGAGTTCATTTGTGGTGCCTGGAAAAAGAGCAACCATCCCACCAATCCTGCAGGAACGGGCTGGGCCAAAATTGTCCACGTAAAACCCAAAGGAACCCCTCAGAGCAAGGGAATTGTTTTTGGGGCGACAGCCTGGCCTTGGGCACTGCCAGGGATCCAGGGGCAGCCACAGCCGCTCTGGGCACCCTGTGCCAGGGCCTGCCCACCCTCCCAGCCAGGAATTCCTTCCCAATCCCTAACCCAAGCCTGCCCTCCGGCAGTTCAAATATCCATCGGTTTTGATTGAGTGCACCATGGCCGTCTGGCTCTCTTGATTAAAGCCAGAGCTGCCACTCCCCCTCCTGAACCAGGAATTTGGGAGCAATCAGGAGATTTTCCAGGAGATTTTCCAGTGGTTTCCATCCGTGTGGGACCAAAGGAAACCTTTTGTCGTGGTCCATCGCCTGTCACTGCACAGATCCCCCAGACTGATCCGGCTCTGCCTTCCCGTGGCAGATCTGGGAGCATTTGGGCTTTGCTGAGGAGATTTATCATCTTCTGTGGGAGCTGAGCTCTGCACTGGCATAGGAGAAATCCATGGGAGGTCAGGGAGCTGGGAAACTGCCGTTGATCTTGTCCCAGCTAATGCTAGGACTAGGTTTAACCAGCTTTAATTGTAAAGCCACGTTTAGAGAAATCTGTGTCCAGTTTTATACATTTTGCTGTGTTTTATTTTTAATCATGGATCAAAAAATTTTGAAAATTAGGGATCTAATTTATTTTTTTTATTAAATAATATTAAATTTAAAGAGTAATTAAAAGTTATCAGGTCTGGTGGTGAAGTAGCTCTTCTGTAGCTGTACCTTTCAGATGTTACTGATTGTACAGAGTAATATTTAATTAATAAATTACAATATTATTATTTAGCTGTAAAGCAAACTGATTTCTGTGGGTTTTCTCACCTGTAAATCAAAGTTTGTTGTGATAAATAGTCAAATATGACAAAAATAATTTGCTAGCAACTAATGTAAAGGTAGACGAGGTCATGGCATGATAGCTGGATCAAGTCAGGGTCACTGGTTTTATCTTACTGCCTTTACCCAAGAGCAGCTATTCAAAATTTCATTGTCAATTTTAAAAGTTTCCCTCTCTGATCCATTGCCATTCCTCAACGGAATACACCTGGAAAATGAAGAATATTTTGGATTTTTTTGCAAAAGCAATACAGAAATCACCCTTTGGTGAAGCCCCTCCTGCGCTTGGGGATGAGTTACTCACTCCTTCAGATCCTGCCCTGTTTGTGCAGAGATATCAAAACATAATCAGGAATATCTGAGGGCAGTTTGCTGCTCCAGGAGCTTTGTCCATGGATTACTGCTGGCATTGTCTGCCACTGACAACCCTGTCTGTGCGAGGGATATCAGGGAGAAAATGTCTGCAGTGAAAAACTCTGCTTGTGCTGCTCATCTGGGAAGGAGTTTAAATAATATCATTCCAGGCTGAATATGTAATTTGGCATTAAAATCTCATAACAGGATTAGCCCATCGCTCACAGACCCTGCAAGAAGAATTTTCAAGGAAGTTATTTATGTGGAGAAGCCAAGACACTTGTGCTTTTTCCAGGCAGATAATGGGGGCTGGAGAATGATTTATGCCAAATGGAAACAATTCCTCATAATTGCATGAAGTGCTTAATATTCCATCTCCTCCCCATGAACAGGAAACTGTCTGGCTTTCAATTTATGGTTAATTTGTAATAATCAGACACTAAATCTATCATGTGCTCCTTTGCACTCTGGAATAAAATGAAGCTTTTTCCCTTGGGAGTCTCCTTCCAAAGCCCTGCTCACCCCTTGCTGTCAGTAGCACGATTCCCTTTCCTCACTTCACGTGGCCTCTAATCAGCCAGGAATTAGGCATTTAATTCAGCTAATTTAGGAAATAAAATCCGTGCATTCCCATCTCCAGCACATCAAGAATTCCTGGATATTCTACTTGCATCCCAGGAGGGGAGAACACATTGTGCTGCAGGTTGGGAATAGCAGCAGGTACAGAGCAGGGCAGATTCACAGAATCCTCTGCCAGCGGGATTTTGTGGTTTTTTGGGAGCTGGAGAGGCTGGATGAGGAGCACAAACTGCCTGGGAGCTCCAGCTCTGGAAAGGTACAACTTCCCCGAAAATCAGTTGGGATTTCTGTATCCAGCATTGCTGTGAGAGGAATTTCCCCGGGAATTGGTTTAGGTTACAGTGGCATGTTCATTTTCTGAAGCTTAGGGATCTTGGCTTGGGCTCCGACTAAAATCCCACAAACTTTAATTTAGTGGGATGGCCTGAAACGGGGACCATGCCCTGGAGCAGCCCCTGACATTAACCAGCTTCCCCAACATTATAATTTCAACCTGAAGTGCTGCCAGACAGGGCAAGGAGCTGATTTTGGAGGCTGTAGGAATGTAAATAGTCAGAAATATCAGAGCTGGAAATGCACAGGTCGGGTTCATCCTTAGGGGGGAAAAAACCCCCAGGCTGGCAGTGAGGTCTGTGAATTTATCTTGGCTTTCACGAGTGGAGGAAGAAAGCAAAGAGCAAAGATTGTTTCAATGAGATGTGAAAATTCCAAGCCCTGGGAGCTCTGCAGAAGGAGAGAAGCCTCCCCTGACCCCAGGCTGCACAGGGACACATGTGGGATATTCCTGCAGGCTCCAGATCAGACCCTGGATGTTTATTCCAAGCAGGATGGAGCCAAGTCTGGAAAAATCCACCATGGATGTCTTGTGAGAAACCAAATCCCTCCCCGCTTCCAGAGCAGGGCTGGCTCCCTGCACAAGGAGGATGCCCCAGGGAAAGGGTGAAGGTGGGAGGGACAGGAGCAGGGCTGCTTTGGGGTGGAAGGGTTCAGTGCAAGGTCTGACCAAACAAGAAATCCTTTGTTCCCGGGCAGGAGAGACCCAAAGCTCCAGCAGGGCGTGTCAGGCTGCTCCCCTCTCCCCCAGCACCTGCGGATTATCCTGATGGGGTGATGATGATCCATGCACAGGGCTTGGATTGATTTTCCCCTCTTCACAGCTGCTGGTAACATCCTGATCCTTGGGGCGACGCGAGGAAGTCAAATAAACCATCCTCAGAGACTGCAATATGGTTTATTTTTGGTGAAGTTTGGGAAGAAAAAAGGCAGTTCGGAATAAATATCTGTTTCGGCGTGACTCTGGGAGAACCCAGCACGAAACAACCACAGCGTTCTGCTGCAAAGAGCAAATGTCAAATCTCTGCTATGCCTTGATTTTTCTAGGTCACAGAAATAGAGCCTGAAAGCTTAAAGGTCATTCCTGAATATCCCTAGGAAAAGCCGGACACAGAGAATGTACTTGGCCACAGTCAGAGAAGTGATTTGGCTCTATCGGCGAGTTCCCTGAGCCCAAAGATACCAAAAATGTCTGGATTATTTATAATCCCCCTGGAATCTAACTAGGCTGAGAAATATTCTCCTGTCATCTTTTGATTCCTCCCCAGAAAGACACTTCCCAGACCTTTAAGCAGATTTTGAGGATGACAGCTAGCTGCAATCTGGGAGTCACTGCTAATTTTGAAGCGCGGTTTGATTTTAGGGAATATGTGAAGGAACTGTTTAAAATCCAGTAAATCTCCTTGCTTTCTCTTGGATTAATGAAATACCTGGGAAAAAACAGCTCTGCAGCCATCTGCCCCGTGGCTTTCTGAAGCTTTCTCCGGGCCATTCCATCAGCCCAGCAGTGGAGCAGGATATATTTTACACTGGATTGCTTGGAATTAGCCAAGGCAAGTGTGTCAGGGAAAAGAGCTGGAGCTGCAGCTGAATTAAGCTCCTTTATTGGGTACGCACACGTTGCGATTCCATCTGCCAGGAATCTGGGAGAACGTTTCCCTCCAAGCACAGAAATGCTGGGAGAGGATGGTTTGCAGTAGGAGTGTGAGGAATAAAACCCCCGGGAGCCTTGCAGCTTCCTTTGATTCCTGAAGCAGCTCCTCTCCCACCTCCCCAGGGCCGGGCGAGTGCTGGATCTGCAATATTGATTACCTGGGACACGGGGCCTCGTTTGTAAAGCCTGGATCCAATAGGAATCCATCAGGATTAATCCTAACCTGGTCCTTTGCACTTTGCTGCAGCCCTGGTGACTTTTCCAGCTCCATCCATCTGCTAACACCATTTCCAAAGGCAGCCTTGGAAGGCTGTCCCTGCAAGGGAAGAGCTGAACACGAGGCAGGAATCCAGCTGTTGTCAGCAGGCCACAGCCATGATGAATGAAAAGTTAACTTCTCCCAGATGTTCTGCCATCCTTCCCCATCTCCTGTCCTTCCCATTCCTCAGCCCTTTCATCCTGCTGCTGCTGGAGGTGGTGCCCGTGGCCAGGAGAGCGCTGGGCTCTCCATAATGGATGTTGACAGGGAAGGGAGCAGCAAAGGGAGAGATCCAGCCCTCAGCCATGGCCAGAGCCGGAATTTTAATGGATCAAAGGCATCCAGACAGCCCCTGCATGAGGGGAGCATCTGGAAGAAATAATAATCAGAAGTTTAGGGGGCTGCTTGGCATCTTCTGAGCAGGTTGGAGCAGTGCTGGAATGGGGAAATGGTCCTTTAATTTGAGGCTGTTCTTGGAGGTTTTATGGCAGGGCCTTGCTGGCCAAAGGGCCTCCCAAACTGCTTGGGAAGGGCTGAGCTCCTCGTGAGGGGGTAATAGGAAAGCCTGGAATGGGAGTCAATCCTATTATTTTGTTGATTTATGTTTTTCCATGACATATGCAGCAGCAGTTGCTACAACAAAGGGCTGCATTTATAAATGATGCAAATTGAATTATACAGGCATGCACATGTAGCTGCTCGTGTCATACATCGGGTTTGGATTAATGGATTATGGGATATTATAGGCCAGCGTGTCTGTATGTGTTTCTAGGAAGGAATTGTTCCCTGGGAGGGTGGGGAGGCCCTGGCACAGGGTGCCCAGAGCAGCTGTGGCTGCCCCTGGATGCCTGGAAGTTTCCAAGGCCAGGCTGGAGCAGCCTGGGACAGTGGAAGGTGTCCCTGCCCATGGCAGGGGTGGCACTGGATGGGCTTTAAGGTCCCTTCCATCCCAAACCACTTTATGATTTTAGGATTTTTTTTCCTTTTTCCCGACCACTGAATCCTGAGTGATGTTTCCCTTCTGATCTAACTCATCCCAGGCTGACCTGCAGCATCCCCAGTTTTAAGTCTGCACTTCAAATGCTGCCACACAAGAGGTTTGTTGGTGCACACGGAATTCTGCTCCCAGAGCTGTGGGATGGCATGGGAAGCATGTCAGCAGCCATGCCTGGGGATGGGGGGCTGCATCCTACAACTTCCTCACGAGAGGAAGAGCAGACACTGATCTCTGCTCTCTGTGACAGGAACAAGACACGAGGGAACGGCTGGAGCTGTGCCAGGGAGGTTTAGATTGGAGATCAGGGACAGGTTCTTCCCCCAGAGGGTGCTGGGCACTGCCCAGGCTCCCCAGGGAATGGGCACGGCCCGAGGCTGCCAGAGCTCCAGGAGCGTTTGGGCACCGCTCCCAGGGATGCCCAGGGTGGGATTTTGGGGTGTGTGTGCAGGGCCAGGAGCTGGGTCCATGATCCGGTGGGTCCCTTCCCACTCAGTTTATCCTGCGATCCCTGAAGTGCTCACCGAGCTCCCCTGGTGTTTCCAGGTGCTGCTGCCCTCCCCCAGCGGAGTCTGTGCGGGCACAGCTCAGTGCCCTGGCACAGGTTTGATCTCTCCACAGGCACTGCCTCACTGAGAGCTGGGATGGTGGGCTGGAGGTGCCTTATTCCCATCTCACGGAGCAATCCCGTTCCCCACAGGGAAGCCTGGCTGATCCCTGCTCTGCCACAGCCCCCGGTCCCATCCTGAGCCCCACTCCCTGAGAGCAGCCAAACATCCGAGGGCGCTGCGTTGTGTTTCTTCTCTGCAGCTTTTCTGCAGATGCACCCCAGCCCAAACGTGAGCTCAATTATTTTTGTCATCATCCCTGACAGTTGTGATTCATCACCCAGAGTTGTTTTCTTGCACATAATAACTTCTGTGGAGCAGAAAAGCTCTTCAGCTGCACATCTGTCAGCAACCCAGGGCTCCTCAGCCCAGCAAACAAAAGAGCTTCGCTTCTTCCTTCTAACAAAGACATTTGCTAAAAGAGGCTGTAAATGTTCAGAGGGGGTTGTGTCGCTGTGTGAGCTCCCAAATATTCCTGTTATGATCTGTATTAGAGGCTGGGTTGAAATACAAGCTCCAAGTGTCATTGAAGTGTCACACGAGTGTCACTAAAGGGGCAAGTGAGAGCTTCCAAACCCTTGGTGGATGTAGAGGGTGATTTCTCTCAGCTCAGTTTAAAATCCCAACAACTGTAGCTCGACTGTAACTGCTGTGTATCTACTTGGATAAATAATCACCGTTTTAATGGATGAAAAATGACCTAAAACATCCCAGTGTGTTGCCTGGAGTTTGTGAAGGTCTGGCTGGCCAAGCTCGGGTTGTTTCCCAGCCAACTCCACCTCCCTTTCCTGCATATTCTGCAGTCCTGGGACAGGCTCAGCCCCATCCCAGCTTCTCCCTCCTCTAGCACGTCTTTGGGACACCGTTCTGTGGTCCTCACCCACGTGGTCTGGAGGATTTAATATGTGAGGACTGGGGGGAAAAAAATCCCCAAAAGGTAATTGGATTTAAATAGGGGAAAAAAATAACGAATATTCAAAATACGGAAAAGAAACAGGTTGAGAGTTTTCCTTTCAGATGTTGTGGCTGGAATAACTCGGAGAAAAGTGAAGGACAAGGCAGCAGTGGGGAAATGCTGGGTCTGGGTTGGAATGGGGACAGCAGGGTCCCGTGTGGGTCACACCAGGTGATGGCACTGACACCCCAGGGACATCAGTTTGACTCTGGGCAAATGAGATGGGGAGAGCAGAGTGGGACTTACTGGATGAGGTTTATAGGATTTTTGGGTTTGGTTTTGGTTTGGTTTTTTTTTTTTACTTCAGTTGGCAAAGTCAATTGATAAAAATATTTTCCAGTGGAAATTAGATTTTATACTATTTTATATGTCCACTAGATTGCTAGTACAAGCAATTCAGCAAAACCTGGTTTTACCCATTTTTAATTCTTAATCTTAAAAGCAAAAATTTGGCTTTGAATTTCAACTGAAGCAGGAAGGTTTTGTTAGGGAAACACTGCCCTGGAACTGCCTTCTTTTCCATGTCCACCCTTCTGGTTCGTTCTCCATCCCACACTGGCTTTTAGGGAGGAGATTTGGGGTATCTGACAGCAATGCAGCCTGAGTATAAAATTACCTTGTTTTTCCTAAGTATCGGGCAGAAATCCCTCTTGCTGTGAACTGAACTGATTTCTTCTACTTTTATTCTTCATGGACACGGAAAACAGTGGATAATGGTCGTATGCAGAATAACCTATGGGGATTTTTACTGCCTTTATCCTCGCATTTTCCCTACACAGCAAAGCCGACGCTTCCCAGCTTTCCTCACCCATCTTTCTTTCGGGAATCTGTCCCCATTCCTCCGAACCTTTTTCCCGCTGTCTGTGGGGTGGGTGCACAAGGACTCTCGATACAGACATTGCAGGCAGGCCAAGCTCTCCTGGGAATGTTCCACAGCCCCCTGCTCCCGCCTGGCTCCAGCGCAGGACAGAGAGGAGCTGCTCCCTGGTGTAAAATTCCTCCTCCTCCTCTCCAGGATGCTCAGAGCCCCTCCTGGGCTCTCCCTCTGGCATTTGCCTTCGGGTGAATGTTTGCACATCAGGAGCAGCCCAGCAGAGGGGGTGCAGCTCTTTTTCAAATCGGGTGAAGGGATGATTTGCATGGAAATGCAAATTGCGTTTGCATTAATGGCTTTTTTTAAAATTTTTCACCCCCGAAATCTCACTTTATCAACCAATGGCGGGGCTTTGCACATCCCCAGTGGTTGCTGTCACCCTCGTGAGTGTTAATAGAAGTTTTTGCCTCGCTGATGCTGGGGAACAGAGGAGCAGAGGGCCCTCAGCAGTGCTGGGTCAGTGTTGGAGTATTCCCGGTGAGCTCTGGCAGCGCTGCCTGAGCCGCAAGCGCAGGCTCCAGCCTTGGGAGCAGCCTGAGGCTGTGTCCCGGGCAGGGCGTAAAGCAGCGGGAGCCCGAGGGACAGGGAGATTCTGAACTTGTTCCAGAGGCCAGGCAGTGACTGCGGGGTTGGATCCATCCCTCCCTGGCAGCAGGAGAGCTCAGGCCCTCAGCTGCCTCCTCTGTCCCTGGGAGCAGAGCCCGATCCCCCCGGCTGCCCCCTCCTGTCAGGGAGTTGTGCAGAGCCACAAGGTCCCCCCTGAGCCTCCTTTGCTCCAGGCTGAGCCCCTTTCCCAGCTCCCTCAGGGATTCTCCAGCCCCTTCCCAGCTCCGTTCCCTGCCCTGGACACGCTCCAGCCCCTCAGTACAGGCACGGCAGGGATGATTTGCATCCCCAGCAAGGAAATTCAGGAGGTATTTCCATCTTACAAAGGTGGAATTTTTCCTTGCCCTTGGTAATGATTCCTCGTGGAACGGGCGTTTCAAGCTTTCTGCCGATCGGCAACAGCATTTTGCACTTTTGTGGCACCTCTCGTCTGAAGATCTAAAAGTATTTTTAAAACATCACCTAATTGTGTGTGACAGCTCACCTGGCAGGTGGATGAGGGGGTGAAGCAGCAGCAAAGTTCCCTGGCACTGGAACAGAGCCATGGTTTGGGGAAGGGGAAGGGGAAGGGGAAGGGGAAGGGGAAGGGGAAGGGGAAGGGAAGGGAAGGGAGGGGGGGGAGGGAAGGGAAGGGAAGGGAAGGGAAGGGAAGGGAAGGGAAGGGAAGGGAAGGGAAGGGAAGGGAAGGGAAGGGAAGGGAAGGAGTATCCAACATGATGAGGAACAAAAATTCCTGATGATGGAGTTTAGAGCTGCATGGCATTGCCCCTGTCAAAATTCAAATTTTAACCCGAGGACTTTCCTCGTTGTGGATTCCCAGCTGGGAAACCCCCACCAAACCTTTCCTTGTGGCGTTAGGAGCAAAACCCGGAATATGACGGAGCAATCCTGGCTTTGTGGTGTCAGTTCATATTGGGGATTCAGAAACGGATTGGCTCTGCTTTCCTAAGGCATTTCTTAAAGAAGGTGCTGCCCCAGCTGCCAAAACCCCAAATAAGCAGTTTGGAGCTCCTGGGAACAGGGCAGTCCAAAACCCACAACACCAGACACAGCCAAAACAAGACAGAAATAAACCCCATCCTCCTCCCCCGTAATCACAAACGGCACCCAAACCCTCCCAGCCGCTGCTCTGCCCCAGCTCGTGCTTTCCATCCACACACGCGTGGATTGCGCTTCCCCAAAGTTCTGCACGCCCCAGCTCTGCCCTGGGGCTGCCTTCGGATGGTGTACGGTGTTTTTATTTGTGTGCATGGTTTTGTTTTATTTTATTTCATTTTATTTTATTTCATTTTATTTTATTTCATTTTATTTTATTTTATTTTATTTTATTTTATTTTATTTTATCTTATATTTCATTTCATTTCATGATTTTTTATCTGTGTGATTTTTTTTCTTTTGTGTGAATGATTTTGTTTTATTTTAATGTACAATTTTTTTTTATCTGTGTGATTTTTTTTCTTTTGTGTGAATGATTTTGTTTTATTTTAATGTACAATTTTTTTTTATCTGTGTGATTTTTTTATCTGGATGATTTCATTTTATTTTATTTATTTCTATGTACGATTTTTTTTATCTGTGTGATTTTTTAAAATCTGAATTATTTTATTTTATTTGTACGTATAATTTTTTTATCTGTGTGATTTTTTTAATCTGAATGATTTTTTTATTTGTGTGGATGATTTTATTTTATTTCATTTCATTTTAATGTATGATTTTTTTATCTGTGTGGTTTTTTAATCTGAATGATTTTTTTATTTGTGTGGATGATTTTATTTTAATGTATGATTTTTTAATCTGTGTGGTTTTTTATCTGGATCATTTTATTTTATTTATTTTTACATACAATTTTTTTATCTGCGTGATTTTTTAATCTGGATGATTTTATTTTATTTGTGTGGATTATTTTACTTTATTTTAATGTGTGATTTTTTTATCTGCGTGATTTTTTTTATCTGTATGATTTTATTTTGTGTGGATGATTTTATTTTATATTATTTTTATGTATGATTTTTTTATCTGTGTGATTTTTTTACTGGATGATTTTATTTTATTTGTATGGATGATTTTACTTTATTTTATTTTATTTTTATGTACAATTTTTCTTATCGGTATGATTTTATTTTACTTGTGTGGATGATTTTACTTTATTTAATTTTTATGTAAGTTTTTTTATCGGTATGATTTTATTTTATTTCTGTGGATGATTTTTTTTATTTTAATGTATGACCTTTTTTATTTGTGTGGCTTTTTTATCTGAATTATTTTATTTTATTTTAATATATTTTTCCTGTGCGTTTTTTTTATCTGTATGATTTTGTTTGTGTGGATGATTTTATTTGATTTGTGTGGATGGCTTTATTTTATTTGCAAGTACATTTTTTTTAGCTGTCCTGCTTTGTTGCCAGGACCATGGGAACACAGGAATGAAGGGCTGGACCACGAGAGTTGAGGTTCCCTCCCGGCTCAGGAAGGCCAAATCCCAGGTTTTTAGGGCCCACCTCACCCAGCATTTCTCCAGCATCCATTCTTTTGGATAAATATCCCAACCCCGCTGTCTCTGGGGCTTGTCCTCCTGTCCTGGACGCCTCTGGCCAATTCTTGCCCGTGATCTTTGTGCCAGCCTGGCTCCCAAACACAAACAGCCCTTCCCTCCTGCTCCCGCTCCCTTCCTGGGCTGGCTCCTTCCGGATGCTCTCCCTGTTTTTATCTCTTGACCTCACGCCAGTCAGAGCTGAGGATTTTCAATGCATCTGCCTGCGAGGTTTTGGGAATTTCGAGGCTCTTTTGGAGAGGGCCTGACCTGATCCTGATGGGAAGCACATCTGCAGCTTCTTTCCATCATTTAAAGCTTGTGGGGTTTTTTTTTTTCCATTTGAAAATGGAACCAATTTGTGTGAAAATCAGACAAATTAATTTATAAGTGCCAGTTCCTGCTGTCACCTCATGCAGCGTTGCCATCTCGGTCAGGAGATGTCCCGTGGGTGATCCAGGCACCTTTTTTTGATCCTGCTCGTTTTCAGTGTCCCTGCAGGATGCATTTTCCTGTAACCAGGAAGGTGATGAGGAGGAGCTGCCATGAGGGAGCTGGGAAAGGGGCTCAGCCTGGAGCAAAGGAGGCTCGGGGGGACCTTGTGGCTCTGCACAACTCCCTGACAGGAGGGGGCAGCCGGGGGGGGATCGGGCTCTGCTCCCAGGGAACAGGGACAGGAGGAGAGGGAACGGCCTCAGGCTGGGCCAGGGGAGGTTTGGATTGGAAGGGATCTTAAAGCTGATCCTGACATGGGACACCTTCCACTGTCCCTGGATGCTCCCAGCCCCGTCCAGCCTGGCCTTGGACACTGCCAGGGATCCAGGGGCAGCCACAGCTGCTCTGGGCAACCATCCCCATCCAACTCCTGCTCAGCTCCTTGGCTTTGCCTTGCTCAGTCCCACAGCTCTGTTCGCTCCAGGACCCAGAAATCTTCCCAGTCGACTCCAGTCCAAGCAGAGGAGCCAGGAACACGTGGGAGCCTCTGGCACCTGCTGCAATGGAGGCCTGGCCAACCCGACCACAGCACGGAGGTGACCCCAGGGGGGCTTCTTTCTCCCCAAAACAGAGCAGGGCCAGGGCTTTGAAGCTGCCAAAGCTCCAAATGCAGAGTTCATTTTAATGAAATTGTATCATCCTCTGTGCTACATCGCTTTCAATGTTGGGACTTTATTCATGTATTTTTAAATGAATTTTTCCCCCCGCTGTGTGGGGCCGCTGACCTCCCCTCCCATATTGCCTCCAGATGTCCAGGAGGGAGCAGGGAGTGGAATCCTGTCGGATCCCGTTCCTCTGGAAAAACGCTATGTTGTGTTTTCAGTGGGATTAAATGAGCACCATCCACAGCCCCACAGAAAGGTGATCCCACCACCTCCATCCTTTGCTGCTCCTTCCCTTTCCCACCTCCTTTGAACCATCCTGGGGAATTCACCAGGATTTAAATCCATTTTCTTTTAAAGTTTAACCCAGAGGGGTTGTTTTAAGCTGGATCTGGATCGCTGAGGTGACCTCAGGGCAGGGCCGAGGAGGAGGAGGACAGCCCGATGTCCTCTGGGCTGGTGGCCTCGAGAGCTGCAGAGAGCAGGAGAAACATTGGCTGGGGGTCAGAAACTTTTCAAAAAGCCTTAAAAAATCAAGGAATAAGTGCAATCCAGCAGGTGGGAGAGCCCTGTGCCTCGTGCACCATCCCGGCTCTCCTCACCACATCCCTTTGCCAACACGAGGCTTTTCCATCTGCATCAATATTCCAGGCTGCTTTTTGATTTCCTCCAGATGGGCTACAATAGTTCCCTATCTTCCTTCTTTGGTCTTTTTTATCTTTTATTTCAATCCAAACCATTTCTCCCTCTCTTGCCAAGCTCTGTATTGTATCGCATTCCTTGCTCCTTCAGACACAATATCCTCCTTGACCCAGCCTGGCACGTTTCCACCTGCCCTGTTGTGTCTATTCCTCCTACAAATTCTTATTCCAGCTCCAAAAGCAAACCCAGAGGGATGTGATATCCTGTTGTCCATAAAGTGCCCCTCGGACATCACAGGGACAAATTCCCGGTCCCTAAACCTCCCCAGCTGCCCAAGAGGGCTGGATTTGGGAACATCGCTCCACTTTGGGTACGTATTTTTGGGAAGCATCCCTTTTAAGTGAATCATCTGTTTGCATGTACACCCAGGCTCTCTCCCAGGCTGGCTCCTGCAGTTGTGTACAGCTGCAAGTGCCAAAAAGCACATTTTCAATTTCTAAAGTGTTGCTGCTGAGCAAGTCAGGGCAGCGTTTAATTGCATGGCTACACCTCCATCTCCCTTGACTGGAGTAAAAATTATTCAAATATTTGTGCCAGTTTGTGTTTTCTCATCTTTAATGACTAGAACAAAACATTTTTGAAGACCCTTTTCAGCATTTCTATGCATTTCTTCAATTTTTCCAACGTCTTGTCTGCTTAATTTAACCTTTTGGGGTAAAACTAAGGATAACCTGCTCATTTAAGGGTGAAAAACAGGCACAGGCTGTGGGGTCCCCATCCCTGGAAGTGCCCAAGGCCAGGTTGGAGCAACCTGGGATAGTGGAAGGTGTACCTGCCCATGGAATGGGGTGGAATGGGATGGGTTTTAAGGTCCCTCCCAACCCAAACCATCCTGAGATTCTATACAGGAATAAATGAAGGCCGCTCCTGCTGGTGAAGAGTGTTTGAGGTGGTTCTGTCTCACTGTCCTTTCTCAGCAGCTCTGAATTCCAGGTGATTTTCCCATATCATCATCATCACTCATTTCCCAGACTGTGCTGGATTTGCTCCCAACCCTTCTCTTCTCTGTTGTTTTTTTTAAATGTATTTGACATGGACACCCCAAAAGAGACATGAAAAATAAGCGAAGTGTTCCAATAAATGCACCAAAAAATAAAAAGAGAAACTTTTCTGCTGCTGAGTTCAAACTAATTTGACTCATGAGTCAAAACTGGCGGAAGAAAATCACGACTCTGGGGTAATTTAACCTAATTTACAATAATTTCAGAGTGAGTGCAAAGGTGCCTTGGAGCAGTTCATCTGGTTGAGGGGTTTTTGAGATCAGTGACGTGAAGGAGGAATAACCCAGTTTGGCTCTTATATATATATGAATATTAATGAGTTTGCACTGGTATAATTTGGCCAATGTAAAATAAATTTGACATCTCTGTGGCAAATCCTTAAGACAGAGATAAGCACTTAAACTACTCTTTTTCATACAATTATTTAAAATATACTCACTTTGCACAAGCTAAAACTTTTCTCCCAGAGAAAATTTCTTCTTTTTCACCTGGGATCATTTGGGTCTGTTCAGAATTAAAGAAAATATTTTCACGTTGCTGTCTGAGCACCTTCGGCTCGAGGTTCTGTTTTACCAGCTACTCTTCCCACGAGAGATGTGCAATTGCAATTTGCTTAATTGCTGAATAATAGATAAGAAAAACGAAAGAATTAATGGCTTCATAGACCCAGGCCCAAAGAAGAGCCAGCTGAAATATGGGCTGTGATCTGTGGCTCTGCTCTGATGGATCTGAGGCTGTGCTATCCGTGCCCCATCTTAATTTGTCATTCCCACTGGAAAACAACCAAAGGCTCCGCTGGGAGATCTTTTCATTGCTGCTGTTCAAAAAGGGCATTTTCCTTGCAAGCCATTTGTCTCTGCCTTGTTTCTGCCAGCAGGAGGGAGGGCTGCACATGGCTGGCAGATTGGAGAGGGCCACTGGTGATAAGATGATCAAAGAAAGGCAGAATCCTTACAACCCTCGAGCCCAGCGAGCTGTATCCACCCAGGACAACAAACAGAGCGTTCTGCTTTTCCCTCGTTTTAAATGCAATGTCATTTCCAATAAGGCTGATGGGCACAGACAGATTCTGCAGCGTGGTTGGGTGTTTCACTGATAAGGGGATCAGGAATTCTATCCATGGCATGTACTCCTCATATCTCTGATGAATCATTAGCAGCCAATTTGCAGGAGGCTTTGGGGCAAGTCCCCACCAGTTCTCCCACTGCAGGAACATTTATTTGCTGTTGGTAGGCAGAGGCAGGCCCTGGACACTGCCCACTCCTCGTGACTCACACAGGAGCAACCCCTTTGTTCTGTTTGGATTGGGATAAAAATCATCTCCGGGAACGGACGGAGAACACTGCATTGTTCAGCTCATCATTCGCAGCATGAAATCAGGTCATTTTCACCTGGGGATTGAGACAAACCCACGGCCATTCTGGATTTCATGCTTGCCACAAGGCCACTCCACAGCTGTGGTGGCCATGCCCTGCAGATCAACCCTCTGGGCTGCAAAACATGGAATATTGTCACTGGGATTGACGGGATGCTCTGATGATTGCAGGACACGCTGAGCTTATGTAGAATTGTGGGATGGTTTGGGTTGGAAAGGACCTTTAAAGGTCCATGGGCAGGGACACCTTCCACTGTCCCCTCCCAGCCCCATCCAGCCTGGCCTTGGACACTGCCAGGGATCCAGGGGCAGTCACAGCTTCTCTGGGAATTCCATCCCAGCCCCTCCCCACCCTCCCAGGGAACAATTCCTTCCCAATATCCCATCCAGCCCTGCCCTCTGGCACTGGGAAGCCATTCCCTGTGTCCTGTCCCTCCAGCCCTTGTCCCCAGTCCCTCTCCAGCTCTCCTGGAGCCCCTTTGGGCCCTGCAAGGGGCTCTGAGCTCTCCCTGGAGCCTTCTCCTCTCCAGGTGAGCACCCCCAGCTCTCCCAGCCTGGCTCCAGAGCAGAGGGGCTCCAGCCCTGGAGCAGCTCTGGGGTCTCCTCCGGACTCTCTCCACGTCCTCCCTGTGCTGAGGACCCCAGAACATGGGAATATTCACAGAGGATCCTTTCCAGGAATGCTAAAGGTGCCCCTACACTGAAGTGCTCCGCATGGAATTTGACCTCATTATTCCGGACCTATCCTTGTACAACTTTCCTTTAAACTTCCTCTTGCTGCAACAGAGACATGGCAAACCTTCAGATGAGTTCAGTCATTTATTAACTGAGGACTCCTTATAAAGGCTCAGTTTTCTCCTTAAAGCCATGGAGGATCTTTGCATTTTCATCAGGGTTTTTTTTTCCAACCTCCATGATGAATAACTGGGAAAAAAAAGTTCTATTTCTTTACCCCATCCAGCTGTTTGTTAGGTGGTGGAGCAGAAATCTGTCATAAGGATCAGAAGGCAGAGCCAAAGTGATAAATATTGTAATCCTGATGATGGAAGAAGAAAACCAGCTGGGGTTTTTCTCTCTTTGTTTCTTTAATGAAGTCTAGACTCTACGTGTTGTGCTGCTCGGAAATATCTGGAAATATTTCCCAAATTGCATTCCAATTATGATGTCAATAATCAAGTGAAACGAATGAGCAGAGACAATTTAGGAAAGAAAAGAATCTCTGATTTGCAGCTCTGTGTTGCTTAAGAGAGCAGCACTGAGCTTCAAAGACAGAAATGTTCTTTCCTCCCAGTTTGCAGAATTTATTCTCACCAGCACTTGTGGTTGCCATGAAAGAAGAATTTTACATCCCCAACTCCAGAGAAGTGATGGGAGTAAGGAGATTTCACTTCTTGCCCTTTTGGCTTCCTGTTTAAAACCCAGAACACCCATTTCAGCCTTCCAGAAGATTTCTTCACCAAATCTCAAACAGTGCAAGAAAAAAGCAACCACGAAGTTCCATGGTCTCTGTCTGAGATTTTAGTCCTTGTGAATTGTCCATAATTTCAGTTTATTCCTATATATTTTCCTTTCAACTCTTTAATAAAATAGCTGAAGCTTCAAGCCTCTGATGACTTCTATCTGTGTCTAGGTTGAGGTCAGAGCAGAATTCCAGCTGAGGATCTGCAGGGCTGGAGGCAGCAGGGCTGGAGTTTGCTGTCGGCCCTCGCTCTAAAGCAAAGCAGAAACAACAACGGGCAAAGAGCGAGCCAAAAACACCTCTGGAGGCGTGGAGTAACAAAATGCTCCTCAGATACTCAGGGTTTACTCTTCTCTCTACTCCCCCGTTAGCTGCAGCACTTAGAACAACACCCACAGAACCAGGAATGATTTTGGAGGAGCGTGGCCGCGGGTGCCGTCTGTCTGCAACGCTGACAGGGACGTTTGCTGGCTTTCCAGAGAAATCTTTCTGGAGCAGGTAAGAGGCTGGATCCCCTGGATGCATCCCAGAGAGGCGTGTTGGGACTGTTATTTAACCAGCCTGTAAATGAGCTGCTTAATTAGCAGCCAGGCCAAGCAATTTAGAGTATACAATTAGAGTTTGAATACAGATGTAAAAACTACTTTCTCCTATGGCTGGGTTGGGTTTTTTCCCACTTCAGGGATATTCATTTATTTGATCAGTTAAAAAATGTTAAGTCTAAAGTGAGCATGTTCTTATCTCATATTTTCCACCCAACTGGAAAATCTCTCTTATTTACCTTGTAACATGACAAAAATCACTGATTCAGGTGCATTCCAACCGTTCCATTAGCAGATCTGGTAATGAAATTAATTCCTGTGCTTCAAAGTGGCCCTGATTCCATCGAGTTTGCAGTCCTGGCCACAGGACAGTTTAGAGGGATAACACAGGACTCAAAATTAGCAGGAATAATTTCAGCTAAGAAAAGTAGGTGCCATATACAGTCACAGTAGAGTGATGATATTATAGGAGATAGTTTTTAGAGGGGTTTAAAGGAAAAGGGTACAAAAAATGCAGTAAAAGCTGCCACAAAACAAAAGAGCAAGGTGGTCTTAGAAATAAAGACAAAAAAAAACCCCCAAATATATTGATTTCTTTTTAAATTTGGTACTTGTTTAGAGCCTGTCACTGATTCACTCTGATAGCATCCCCCAGAAAAAGGCAAATCCTACATTTAAAAGATCATCTTCCAAGACAGAGATATTTAAAACAGTCCTTTTTTTTTGGCTAATATGCATTTTCTTTACTTCTGCAGGTCCTAATGAGAGGTGAAATTCCAAACCATCGAGCTGGATACGCTGAAAAGGTAACTACCTGCAGATTGTGTCATTCAAGCATTTATTTAGGTGCACATTAGGCATTCCTAAAAAGGTAATAAAACAAAATTCCCCTTCTTGGCTGCCTAATTTCAGAGGCCATAACCAGCTCAAGGTGTTCCCGAGGCTCTAGTGTGGATCCTGTTGCAGCCTGGCCGCTAAAGGCTAAGGAATTCCAGATGTGCTGGGGTAGAGGAGGAGGATGGGGAGGGTGTGATGCCAGGCACAGGGCAGGGTGTTCCCGAGGCAGGAGAGAGCCCTGGATTTTGGCCCTTGTGTTTTGGGATTGTGTTTGAAGTGATGCTGTTAAAGGGAAACGCAGAGGAGGGAAGCAGAGCTCGGTGTCCAGGTTTGGAAATGTGGCTCCTGGGGGATGCACCCAGTGGCCAGAGGTGCCTCCTGGGAAGATGGTGATGCCCCAGCTCGGTGAGGGGAGCTCCACCTGCCATAACTTCGGAAAGGACTTCCCAGGACAGCAGGGGATGGAGAAAGAGAGACCCAGGTGGTGCTGAACACACAACCCCGGCTCCCGGAATGCTCCTCGCCAGCCTCCTCCATGCCCGGCCTCATCCCTCAGCCAGCCAGGCTGGTGGAACCTGTCAGACCACACGCTCTCCCTGCTTGCTGACAGCTCTTCCCAAGCTTTGTTTGCGTGCTGGAGCTGGGAGATTTGAATTCCAAGTGCGTGGGGACGGCTCTCGGGGCACAGCGCTGCGCTCCCAGGGAACGCTGCCTCCTCTGCCTGATTAGAGAGGGGGCTCTGGGGGACAAAGATCTGCCAGCCTGCTTCCCAAGCGCCCCACAAACCATATCAGGAGGTCTCCAGAAGTTATTCCCTGTCCCTAGGAGCCGGGCTCTGGGTGCCAGGGATATTAATAGCTGCTGTATCGTGATTCAAGTGTCTGCTCAGCAAGCGGAGGGACATTCAGATGAGGGACCTCAAGGAATTCCCATGCCAGGGACAGCTGGGATAGATACAGTTTCCCAGGAGCCAGGAGAGGGATGGGTGGCTCTCACGTTCTCCCTGTCACCACAAATGCCTCCATCCACTCCGTCTTGCAGTGACAAAGTGGCGCTCCTGTCCCCTCATGCCCAGGGAAGGTTCTCACTGCTCTGTTTGTGTTCCATCCTCTGGCAGGACGTGGTCCCCCAGCCCAGGGAAAGGACAACCACACCTCATCCCAAGCCCTGAGCCCAGGACAGCACAGAAGGCATACCAAGCTTGATCCAAATAATAAAAATGAAGCTATTCCAATTTGCAGCACGAAGCAAAAGGAAAAAAAAAATGGTGCCACGAGTTCCACGGCATCAACGTGAAGATAAAAGCAGAGATGCAGCAGGAAGATAAAGAGATTAGTGTATCAGAATGATTACAAATCTTGCCCGTAGCAGTGCCTGTTCCCAAGGCTGCCTGCCATTTCCCAGCGATAAGATCCAGGTTTTCCAGGCTGGGTAGTGTTTCTTTTTCCCCCATTTGTGCTGGAAAGCTCCGAGCTATTTCTCACTTCAGGCTCTGAGATATTTGTGCTGAAAGGTTCAGCCATGTCTACAATGGAGGTCATAGAAAACAAAAAGACAAAGCTGTTTTGTGGAGAAAAGAGAGAAGCTGAGATTGGTTAAGTTTTGCCACACTGGCCAAGAATGTGTCCTTTGAAACACCTGTGAAAATCCAAATTTAGCCAAATTATGAGTCTCTGGAAAACTATTGCTCATATATAATCAGGGTTCATGTGTGGTTCATGAGCATCTGCTGCTGAGAGAAATGGGCCCTCAGTCCAGTGCAGGGTACAAAATGACATTGAAATGGAAAACAAGTTTGGGTTGGGTTTTTTTTTAAAGAAGGTATTTAATGCTATTTTTAGAAACATTTTTCAAGTTATCCTAAAATTAAAGAAGTCCAAGTAACCAGTGCTTTGATTTGAGCAATAATCTCACTGACAGCACCTTCCTGATCATGTTTGCTCTTTCCAGTACCTGTTTTTAGGTCTGTACTTTTTATAAGTGCCCATTAGTAGCTAAAATGTAACTCTGAATGAGAAGAACCATGGAAGACTGAAGAGGTCAAGACATGGGAATTAGAAATTTGTATCCTTTGTTTCACAGCATTGACCTGTCCTTTTACCCATAACCACAAAAAAATGCTTAATAATCCATATGGCCTTGATCCAGGACAGAACCAGGGGTATTCCAAGAATTCCTTCAGCCTTGTTTCAAGTGGAGTTTGCTTCTCCTTCACAATTTTTTGGGGTCATTCCTGGTGAGCCACGTCCATCTCTAACAGAGTTCCCACTAAACTGGGGGCTGTGCTGCTCAAAGGGGTTATCCTGGATATTTTATGGACAAAGGAGATGTGCTGAAGTAAGGAAAGCTCCCCAGCCTAGAGCTGGGATGAGGTGGAGAGCCTGTGGAACCACAGCTTCAGGAAGAGGCTCCAGCACCCTTTCCTGCTGCCTGGGAAAGCACAGCCAGAGCTCAGGTGTGGTACAGCAAGAACAGGATGAACACCCTGACGTGTGCCAGGTGAACTGTTCACAGCCAAACAGGCTCTCTCTCAGGTAATTATGGCATTATTTAAAGGTCACGACTTAGAAATTGCCAGGACTGCAGGACAAGTGGTTAAAAAATGCCATCTGCTTTTGTGGTCATAATAATCCCAAACTGCTGGACTGCAGCTTTCCTGCACTGGGATAAATGGTGTTTGTGGTATGATTTTATCATTGTGCCATCCTAGGATTATTTTGCCTGTACCATGAATTTCTGCTTTAACACCGTGCTCCCATAGGGGTGTTTTTCCAGGAGAAAGAGATGTTCTGGTCCCCAGACCCCAGATAACTGACAGGTAAGAAAATACCCGTCAATTCCTGACTGGAACACCAGTAAGCTCCAAAGTTTCTGGCTTTGTCTCCCACTTTCTCTCTCTGGGATCTGCAGGAGCAGCAAACCAAGGCCCTCAGGCCCTTCCATCAGCTTCCAGCACCCACCCCACCCTTTCCTCCGCCTGCCTCCTCCTCATGGCAGGGATGCCTCTGCCTCTCCCCGTGTTTAACACTTGCTTAAACATCTCAGCCCTGCCATGCCGAGAGTTGGACGCCCACGAGTTTGTTTTCTCCCTTCCATCATCCCTGGGATATTTAGGATAAAATTCAGCGTAAAATGAGAGAGCAGAGCAGTGCTTCTGTGCTCACATGGGGCTGTCGCAGTGCTGAGCTGTGCAGCTGGGCACAAGGCTCACTTTGAAATCCCACACCACACACGTGACGGCTTTCATTAAATATATTATCTGGTGATGATGGTGCTGTGGAAAGAACGCTCTCACAGGCAAACTCACTGCAGAGGGAGGAGACCAAGGCGTTTTTTTCCATTTTCATTGCTGGTTGTAATCTGCAGGGGAATGACTGATGAAGTGGACAGATGTTGCTCCAGGAGATAAAACTTAGAGTTTCGAGTCTTAAAGGTCCTAGCATTGATACTTGTGAAAGTGGGTGCTTGTAAGAGTGCAGACTTAAAAACAGGGTTATGCAGGTGCTCTCCCAATCAGGAATTAATGAAATGTGCTCAAGGAACTGTTATTTCTGGTGTATAACGCGGTTTGTCATCTGCACAGAAGAAAACAAGGTTTAGAGGAGCAGTTTCCAGATGCATTAATCAGCTGCTACTCAAAAAATTCCACCCGAAATCCACGAATGAGAGTTGCTAGCCTTGGCTTAATCCAGTGTGCAACTTGTAACTCTCAGGAGTGAGCAAAGATCAAACTTATTGGGAAAGCAAGAACTGCAGCCAAAACTAACACCAAACTGTAACTTCCAGAGGAAACATTCAGAGGCATAATGAGAGGGATGGGAAACTAAACATGGAAATCAACATGGGAAATGAAGCCCTCAGACTTGGCCTGTGTGCTGATGACCACAATCAAATTAAGGCAAATCGAAAAGGGGTCAGATGAGAAAATAAAATCAAGCACATGAACTGGGAGATGATACAGGGCAGGAATTGCAGCAAAGCAAGAAGCAGGAGCCTCATGCAAACTTTCATTTTCTCTATTTTTATCTGGTTTTATACCAAAGGCTTAAATTTAGTCTTTGCTTTGAGGTTAGAGACGAGAGCCACAAAGAGTTCCTCAGTTCCTTTCCTGGTGAGGGCCTGGGAGTTGCTCCATCCCTGCGAGGGTTTCTGGATGTGCAGTTTGCACACGACCAGTTCGGGAAGGGCTGCGGACTGGGAGGAGGATTGGGCAGGAACTATGAGGCTTCCAAACTATTTTATTACTCCAAACTATTTTATTATTCCAAACTGTCTTATAAGTACCTTATTGCCTTCTGGAGTGTTTATTGTACTGTTTGCAGGCCTGAGGATTGGTGTCATAAAAGAAGTGACACTTTTAAGGGGGTTTTCTGATGGCCAGACCACGTTTTTTCAATGTGTGGTGCTCCCAGCTTGCTGGGAGAGCACAGGGATGTGCCAGGGAGTGAAGGAAGCACAGCAGCCTGGGGAGACAAGAGACCTCTGCATCCACATGGATCCGTATTTCCAGTTAGATCCCAGTTTTCAGGCTAGAAGTGAAATATTTATGTGCTGAATACTGGAGAAGATCCGTCAGTAATGTCCTGACCCCTACAGGGGGGATACGCCATTAATAAGCCACACTGAGTCGTTCCCTACAGGAACAGCGCTTTTCTCCGGGGCCATGGCGTGCTCCAGCTATTCCAGAGCCATCCCACTTGTTCTGTTTCCCGACTGACCCGCTCGGCATCTGCCTGTGCTGCTGTCAGAGCGAGTTCGCTCCCACCATGGGGCTGGGATTTATCTCTGGCACGTGCTCCTCCTCTTCCCATCCTCCAGCACTGCCACCCCAGCTCTCTGTCCACGTTCTCTAAAAGGAAAGGGATGTTTTCCAAGCGTGGCCCCTCGATTTTGCAACTCGGACTGGCTGCATTATTGATGCTTTTAGCAGAGCAGAGCCTTCAGCTCTGCGTCCTACGGGTCCTTTCCCCCTCCAGCCTGCAGCATTCCCACTCCAATTTTGGGATGCCACAAGCCAAGCCATCCTCCTCTTCTCCAGGGCTTATTCCAAAGCAAAATAACAGGATGAGAGGAAAAGGCCTCAAGTTGCACCAGGGGAGGTTGGATTAGATAGCAGCAAAGATTTCTTCATGGATGAGGCTTGTTCAGGGCAGCAGTGGAGTCACCATCCCTGGAATTGTCCAAAAAACGTGTGGATGTGGCACTGGAGGACATGGTTTAATGGTGAACATGGAGGTGGTGGTGGTCGATGGTTGGATTTGATGATCTTAGAGGGCTTTTCCAAATTTTAACAATTCCATGGTTCTATGAAATGAGGAGACAGATTTAATCCACAGCCCTGAAAGACCAGCCCTGGTTTGAGAAGGTGACAAACATGAGATTGTCTGAATTGGCAGCTTTAACTCGTGCCCAAAGATCACAGAATCTGAATTTTCGGGTTTTTTCTCTATCTCTTCCCCCCATGGAATTTTGGAGGGAGATTTTTCCTCTCTTTCCCTCAACATTTTGTCGTGTGACACTGAGCACGAGCACAACTGATTTAGAAACGCCCCACTGGTGGATCCCTGGGTTGGAATTCCACGTCAGGTCTGATTCCCAGATCCCGGAGCAGCTCCTCCGTGCAGGCTGGAGGGAAGGGCTGCTCCCTGCTGCCGTGCTGGAGGCTGGATCGCTCTTCCAGGGAGGCAGAGAGGAGGCAGGAAGCACATGGGAACTCCAGGAGAAGCCCGGGTTTGCCTCGAGGGCTCTGCAGTCAACGAGTTTTGGTTGTACACGAAAATGTGAAACCTGTTCAGTCGGTTCCCTCGCCACCAGCAGCATCCTGGGGCTTTGGAAGCAGAAGGACAATTGCCTCATTCATTTCCTGGGGTTAGTTTATTAAAAAAGAGTCTGTTTGTAGTGTTCACCTTGTGATGGGGTGCAGGAATGGGATGACTTGGAAATCCTTGGAGCTCCGAATGCAACTGGTGACTGACTGAGCTCCAGCTGTGACCTTGATTTGATAATTAATTGTGTAACAAAGTTTAGACATGAAGTTTTCAAACATGCAGCAATCATTAGAAAGAAAATAAAATTTTTCACAAGTGTAGTTTAGCCAAGGTATTGAAAAACCATTTGGCTTCTCACGATAATTTAAAACCTGTCTGTCCTACACGGGTGAATCTAATAAAATACCATAAAATGTAATATGAAAATGATCACTGCTAAGAGTGAATTTGGCTGAGCTTTGCCTCTCATTTGGGCCCAGGGAAATATTCCAACAGAAGTCCAGAAGCTTCAGCATGATGGAAAGAAAAATCCTTGACTTTCAGGCAGCACATGCTGCTTCAGCAATGGAAATACAAGGTACCAATTAGGGCAGCTTTGAGAGGCATCCTTTGGGTCTAGATTGCTTTGGCTAGACCAGTATTCACAGGAATATTGAATAAAAATACATATATATAAATAAAAAATATATTAGACTCATAAATCACCTAAATGAACAAAAGCCAAGGATTAGCTGATGCAGCTTTTGCATCGGAAGAATTACATTTCATTTATTAAAATCAAATGAGAGAGTTTTGCTGATGTCCCTCAGAGATGCCTGCAGGTGCTGCAGGGCCATAGCTCTGTCCTGCAGGAGGAGAATTTCAGGTCTGACCCAGCTGCCATCCTTGACAAAGTGGGATGGGGAATTGCTGTGGGCACCAGCACCTGGGAGAAGTCAAAAAATCAACCATTAAAGCAGAGAGAAACCACATTTCAAGGACATGGGATATGATTGTAGTAAATAATATGTTGTATTAATGCTTGGTAGTAAATAACACATTGCATTAATGCTTGGATGAATTGTTAACTCCTGGAATTTACTGCTACAGGACACAAGTGACTCTGGCAGGACTCTTAAAAATTTGACTGTGGATGTGGCTCCTTGAAGCCATTGTGTCTCTACAGGCCAGATTTATTTAAACATTATCTACATCTGCACAATTATAAAGTGTTAATTAATGAAGAGTAAACCTAGAGGGTGTTCTGTATGTGCCTGGTGTTTGGCTTCTTGGGCTGGATGATTGCTGGGCAGCACTTCCAGGTGCTGCACAACGGAAATTCGGCTTTCACTCCCAAAATTCATTCCTTGTTTGAGTTTTCCTAGTACAAGTCGAGGTTGCAGCTTCTGTTCCTAATGGTCAGGAGGGAAGGGGTAAGGAAGATAAGGCCAGCTATGGAACCACCATCACTGGAACTGCTCAAAAGGTGTGTGGAGGTGGCACCTGGGGACATGGCTTAGCGGTGCTGGGTTCATGGTTGGATTTGATGACCTTGGAGGTCTTTTCCAATTTACTGATTCTGTGACTCTGGGATTTCAGTATGCTATGCTGCTGCGTGTCACTGGATGCAGCACTTGTTGTGTGCTGGTCCACATGGCATCAACACAGCTTTTTACAAGGGCGTAGTGTTAGGACAAGGGGAGAATGTCTTTAAACTGAAGGAGGTTAGGTTTAGATTAGAAATTAGGAAGGAATTGTTCCCTGTGAGGGTGGGCAGGCCCTGGCACAGGGTGCCCAGAGCAGCTGTGGCTGCCCCTGGATCCCTGGCAGTGTCCAAGGCCAGGCTGGACATTGGGCTTGGAGTCTGGGACAGTGGAAGGTGTCCCTGCCATGGCAGGGATGGAACAGGATGGATTTTAAGGTCCTTCAATCCAACCCATTCAGCGATTCTTTGATTTCCTGCCCCAAAGGGGATGTTTCTCCAGGTATCTTGGCTTGCTGTCTTACCCGTGCTGCTCTCCCAGGGAGTGCAGCTGTGTGCGCCACGGGGTGGGCTCGGCTTTGCCGCTGTTCCTTCCATTCATTTATTTGTTTATTGCCCATGTCAGTTGCACGACAAACATTTCCTCAAGGCTCGTCGCTCCACACGAGGCCGTGCTGGGCGGTGCCGTGGCCGGGGACGGATGGGCTTCGTGCTCGGCGTTGCGAAAGGAGACGCTGAACACTGATAAAACAAAATAAACAAAACAAACGGGGGAAAAAAAGTTTTAAAAGAGCTAAAAAATGATTTAAAAAAATAAAAGGAGGCAGAGCGCTGACTTTTCGGAACACGCTCACGGCCCATCCAACCCTCCCCGCTCCGTGTCCCCGCTCCCCCCGCCCGGTCCGGGGGCACGGCGGCCTCCGGGGCGGGGCTGGCGCGGGGGGCCCGGCCCGGCCCCCGCCCGCAGCGCGGCGGCCCCAGACGCCTCCCCCTGCCCGCGGCGCCTCCGCTCGGCCCCGCCGCTCCCGCTCCTCCTCCGCGCCGCAGTTTGCGTCTCTCCGCCGCCGCCGCTCGCCGCCAGCGCCGGGGCCGCGGAGCGCGGGGCCCGCGGAGCGCCGTGAGCGCGGAGCCGGGCGCGGGGCAGCGCCCGCCGCCGTCCCCTGCATGGCGGGCGGCCCGCGGCGCTGAGCGGGGCAGGCGGTGCCCGCGGCGCTCCCCCAGCATGGCGCGGGGCGGCGGGCGGCTGCAGCCCCGCGCCGCCGCTGCCCCTGCCCGGGGGGGCCGGGGGCCGCTCGGCCTCCTGTGCCTGGCGCTGCTGTGCGCGCTGGGCGCCGCTGAGGCGGAGTTCTCCATCCTGGACGAGGCGCAAGTCCTGGCCAGCCAGATGAGGAAGCTCGCCACCGAGGAGCTGAGGGTCGTCACCATGCAGGTACGGCCCGGCCCGGCCCGCGCCTCGCCTGGTTTTCCCTCCTTCCTTCCCTCCCTCCGTCTTCCACACGCTCTTCCCGATTCCTGCCTTGCCCTTTCTCTCTCCATTCCTTTCTTTCTTTCTTCCCCCCTCCCTCCCTCGGTTCTTTTCTTCTTCGCAAACTTTCCCCCCCCCCCGCGCGCGGGCTGCCCGGCTTCCCCCGGCCCCGCTCCCTCAGCCCCGGCTCCGCTCAGCCCCGGCTTCCCCCGGCCCCGCTCCCTCAGCCCCGGCTCCGCTCAGCCCCGGCTTCCCCCGGCCCCGCTCCCTCAGCCCCGGCTCCGCTCAGCCCCGGCTTCCCCCGGCCTCGCTCCCTCAGCCCCGGCTTCTCCCGGCTCCGCTCAGCCCTGGCTTCCCCCGGCCTCGCTCCCTCAGCCCCGGCTCCGCTCAGCTCCCTCAGCCCCGTCTTCCCCCGGCCCCGCTCCCTCAGTCCCGGCTTCCCTTGGCCCGGCTCTGTTCAGCTCCCGCTTCCCTCGGCCCCGCTTCCCCCGCCCGAAGGGGAGCGGGGCCGTAGCGGCGGGGCACGGGCAGTTTCTTGGTTTATTTACAATTTACACAATAGAAGCAGCCAAAACCGCCTCCCGCAGCCGCGGAACGGTCCGAACCCGGGCTCGGGGCTGAGCCCGCCGTGCCCCGGGGCAGCTCCGGGCTGGGGGCTCGGGGCTGAGCCGGTCCCGCCCGAGCATCCCTCGGGCAGGAGCTGCGGGCAGCCCGAGAGCGCTGCGGTCGGGGGAAGCGATGCTTCCCGGCCCCGGAGTGCGGCCGGAGGAGTTCATTCAGATGCTGGGTTCACGGCGGGGCTCGGGGGAAGGTTATTCTCACTGCCGGGAGTTCTGTGCTGTTTGCGGGGTGTTCTGCGAGGGGCTGGTGGGGCTTGCGGGCAGCGCTGGTACCTGCGGTACAGCCGGGCGGCTGCCGACCCGCTCCGGGGGGGAAAAAGTGAAATCGGATCCCGGGCGGCTTTCAGGGGAAGGTATGGTCAGTAGCAAATGCAGTTTTAAAAGCCTCCCAAATTGAAAAGGAGACACTTTCATAGGATCAGCGGGGGTCTCTACCCAAATGGCCTTTTATCTTCTCTAAACTGGCTGCATTCTCTCACCTCTGGACCATCATTGTGCTGGGCGGCCTCCTAGGGCTCGTTTTGTCCGGGCAAACACTGAGCTGTCTCTTGTCCTTGATGCTAAGGAGACGCGGATTTAAATGACTTCACTTAACAAGGTACATTATTGATGTACTGAATTCAAGGAAGTCACTTTTTTTCCTTCTGCCGTGCATACGCATGTATTTCCCCTCAAAAGATATAAGCATAATCCTTTGCTTTGGTGGAGTCTCTGTGAATGTAAATGAAGTCAGTATAATTGCATTGCTAAATCCGTTTCTGGTGTTAAAAAAAATTATAATACGATCACCTCAACGTGTATTGTATTTAAAAAAACGGCTCATAAAAATAGACGTTGTTACACGAGTTAACCATAGGATGAGCCAGGTTTTCTTTCCAAGAATTGTACCGATGATCCGAGCTCAGGAGCAATCTGGATGCCAGTGCACGGGGATGCAAATAATGTTAAAACTCTGTTTACTATTAGTTGGATATTTAAGGCCCTGAAGTAATTTAATGTGGTGAAACTGGTAGTTAAACTGAAACCCTTTTCATACTGAGCTCTATTTTTATATGCTTCATATTTTGGCTGTCTCAACTCCCATCACGCTAATGCCCAGCCTGTCCTTTGCTCCCCCTTGGAACATTATTACAGCTGTTTAAGATTAAAAACCGGTGGGAACAAACCTCCCCTGATTTTAGAAGCTTCTCTGCTGACCTCCTACAGTAGAACAAAAAATGTTATGACATGTGTCACTGCAGCCCGTGCTTCTCACTTGGTTTTAGGGCTGAAATTTCCGAAGCCTGCTCAGGCAGGGCTGGGTATAGCTGGCACAGAATTCCCCCTTTTTTTCTGCTTGTTCAGGGCTGTTGGTGAGCGGTGGTGGGCACCCGGTGCCAGGTGAGGGCTGCCTGCACAGTGGGGATGCTTGGGTGGATGCAAACAGGTTGTGCTGGCAGAAAAGAGGTGTGGGATTTAGGAAGGAGAGTGAGAACACTTTTAAGCTTTAACTGGATACAAATCCCAAGGGTGTTGTCCTTGGTTTAGAGGGTGATGCGGAGGCAGGCCCCAAATCAGGACTAGCGCGAGGAAGGGTTGATATCCAGCCATTAGTGAGCTGCGGTTTTATTTTGCTTCATAAACCAGAGAGGAGGAAGTGGCAGGATTTAATGCTTCCCTTGCGTGCTCTCCCTGTGCTCTGGTCCGTGCCAGCTGTGGCTCCCACATCTGCACATCCTGGCAATAGGTGGGAGGTGGTGTCACCAGAGGGCTTTGCAGGAAGGCTAGGTCTGAGCTGGAGGTGGGGAGGAAGCATCCAATGAGTGCAGGGGCAGGTGGAAATGCTTCAGTAGAGTGAAGGTGAGAGGTTGGTTGGGTGTGTTTTGAGTCTGGGAAAAGAGGAAAGTGTAGACGGAGCCTCCAGAAGTGCAGGAAGGCAGGATGAGGTGGAGTCTCCAGAGCGGACGCCAGAGGAGCAAGTTGAAGAGGTAAGAGGAGAACCATGGAATTTGTGAGCCTTAAACGCCTGTGAGAAGGGGCAGGGAGTAATGAACGTGGAAGCTGTGAGATAGGAAATAAATCAGATTTCTGCAGGAGCACTGGCAGTGCTCTAAACGAGCTCCTTCTCCTCCACGCGGCGTGTCCTTCCTGTGACACCTTCTCCTTCTACCTGTGCTTCATGGCACTGGTCCAACAGCAGTGAGGACTGTTTCTCATGAAATCACGTTATTTTTGCATTGCTGAGAGGAGTGAGGTACAGCTGGAATAGAGGCTGAAGCTACAGGCAGACTGAGGATGAGAGAGGTGTCCGGTGGCAGCACCAGCCTGACAATTGATTTTGGCGTTCACACCACTGCTTTCTATTTACAGAGACTTGCATGAGGGCAGTGTGTGACTGCTACCTTTGGGCAGTGCTTTGTTTCCTCGCCCATGCAAGTGCTCTGGTTTCATTTATAAATTTATTCCTTGAATGGTACTGCCTAGAGCAGCTGAGGATCATGTAGTGTAGGTGACAACTCATGAGTTGCATCATTTGCTGAACATGTTGAACAGCAGCTTCATAGTTTCTTATTTAAATTTCCAATTAGAATATATGTACTTGTACCATACCAAGGATTCCCTTCGTGAGGACACGTGCTGGGCTCTGCAGTGTGTGTGGGTTCCTGGGTGTCTGCCTGTGTGCTATTTCTCCAGGAGTGGTTAAATACAGAAAGTTCATCAGTTGTCTGATTTTCTCTGTTGCTCTGATTGATTATTGTTCCCCCTCTGTGTGACAGTTCTGCCAAGCCCCCGGTTAATGATGTTGCTGTGTCTTAATATCCTGTGTATTCCCTTTTACATATTGGGGTATGAGTGGTGTGTGCATACACATCCTTACATGGATTTTTGCCCTGAGCAGCAGAGGTGATCTGTTTATGGTTCTGCCCAAAGGGATTTCCCAAATCAACCAGAAACAGCCTCACCATGATCTCTTATCTTCGCTCTCCTCCTGCAGGATGGAGGGTGCTGGAGAAGCTGCTGGATTGTGGGTTGTGCTGTCCCACCTGTAACTGCTCCCTCGTTTTTTCAGTAGCCAGAGCACATGTTGCCAGCATCGCTGTCGTTCCAGGGACCACCTTCTGGCAGCAGGCTGCATCCTTGGGAGGCAGTGTGCAATCCCAGCTCCGCGTGCCCTGCTGTATTCCTTGTCATTCCTCGGCAAACTGCATCCTAAATATCCCATGGCATCGCTTGCCAAGGGCTGGAGCTCGGTCAGTGAGTACTTGTGTGACAGTCCTGTAATATATTCTCCTGGGCAGAGCTGACACTCTGCACTAATGAAAAGTTAAGAGCCCTTTTATACTAAAATTGTAACTAAATTGGTGGTTGTGGCATGACCTGATGTGTGGGTGGAGTTTCACCGTCCCTGTTACCTGGCTTGTCTGATCCTGGCTTCTCTGACCTGGCTGAAATTACAGGGTAGGTTGTTGGTTGAAACAACTGAAATTCCTTAGTTGGGAGGTGAAGGCAGGAAAAGAATAAATCAGAACTTTTGTGACTGTTTGGTTTTGGCAAGGTTTAACTCTCTAAATCTGCTCTGGGTGAGGTGAGGAATATTTTTTGATAGTGTGGGGCAAGGTAATGTTTCCATCTCCAAAACAGGGATATACTACTTGCAGCCAGAGTTGAAAGGAGTAAGAAATGCTTTGAAGATGAAAAGCATTAAATGCCTCTATAACTCTCAAAATGCATGATGATGTTTCCAGCCAGACAGTAACAAAAGTTGTAGGCCCAGAGGGCCTCGAATATTTGTGAAGGCAGCTCTGCCGTCTTAATCCTTAACTCTTACTCCGTGAAGGAAGCACAGCCCTTTCTCATTGTCTTGTTACTGATCCTGGGGGTTGGAATCAAAAAAATGCATTTTTGAACCTGGAAAAAAAAGCAGTTTGCTGGTCATTTTTTTCCTTTTTGTTTTTAATGTTAATACTGTGCATACTGTAATATCTTAATACATCAGGTGATGCAGCGATGTGTAAAATAACAGCTTAGTACAGGCTTCTGCTGGTTGATTGGCAAGCATATTATTTATTTATCTTCCTAATAGCTTGTCTGGCCATATGTTTTTCTAGAAGAACAGATTGTGCTCAGACAAGCACGACACAGAGATGGGGAGATGTCCAGGGGTTTACATGGGCTGAAAAATCCACATTCTTTGAGGATTTCTGGGTGATGGCAAAGAGTTGGAGTCTCCAGAACTGTCTGTTTATTTAATCCTTTTGAAAATGAGCACTGGCAGAATGCAGTATTATTTATTTTTTCAAATGGGATTGTCTTCTGGCTAATGGATTTACTACTTAGAAGAGATAAAGCCCATTTTGAGCTGTCCTGCAGACCAATTGAAATGCCACAACTGTAGTTCTCCATCTCTGAAATCAGGGGTTTCACACATTTCTCCACTTCTTTTGCTGGATCTTTATAAATAAATCTGTGGTGACTGTGAGGTACTTGCACAGCAAGTGGTGTAAAACACCACGTGCTCCAGGTCTGAAACCTGGACCTTGTGCACCCTCAGACAAATGACAGCACAAAAACTGCTTCCTTTTTTTTCCCTATTATTTTCAGCTTGTGAAGCTGAAATACAAAAAAAAAGCATAAGTAGGGAAAGCTGTTAAGTGTTTGATTGTACCTTTTTGAGTTATTTTAATATTATTTGGCAGTAGTGTGTGCTGTGGTAATAATTACAGAGTAGAAACCAGTGGAGCAAAACCTCATCTGTTTTACATGATTATGTCTTAGTTTGAATCCAGCTACAGCAGCTTTATTCGAGGCTCTCTGACAGCCCAAGTTTTTCATCCTTTTCCACACATATTCCTTTTTTTTCCCCAACGTGAAACATTTCAAAAAGACAGCGAGAGGTCCTGGTGGAAGGGCAGCAGGAATGGCTTCGCAGGGGAGACCGAATCTGAATTTTTAATTAGGCTTTGAGTTGTCTCTTCAAAGGCTCGAGCCATCCTTAGTGATGTGGCATCAGCAAAGGCTGACATTCCACTTCAAACACCGGGAATGCAGCTGGCCCGGCCAGATAAAAGTTGGGAGTGTGGAGCAGCAAGGTGGGCTGGCAGATAATGAGCTGTGCCCGAGGATCCCACAGTCCCGGCTGGGACAGCAGCAATTCGCGTATCCTGGGAAGTGATTGGGAATCTCAGCTGTGGCTGGGCTGATAACACAAGGAAGGCACGCGAGGAAATGCAGCTGTGTTAGCCCACTTCTTCTTGGAGTGGTTGGTGCCTGAGAAGCTGCTCTGCTGCCGTAGCCTGGCCAGGCACTGGGGAGAAAAAAACCTAATTTTTGTTGTCAGAAAACATCGAGAAATTCTCTTCTTTCAGAGAGGCAAGCTGTGTTTGAATTGGAAAAAAATATAAAGTTTTTTTGTGTGTGTTTCCCAGTTATTCTTTCATAGCTGTATATTAAAAGGGAGTATTAAGTATAAACGGATTTTTTTTGTTGTTGTTTGTCAATTATTAGGGAAAAATTGGCTGAGAAAGGCTTGGAGCCTTGTCAGTTCAATGCCCTCCTGTGTGGAAGTGCCCAGCTCTAAGGAAGTACCCCAAATTTTGTTATTTCTGTTGTCAGGGCACTCCATAGATGGAACTGGGATTTGGGGCTACCTGAGCCTGGCTCCCTGTGAAGCCTGGAAATGGCAACGCTTCATGGATCAGGGAATTTCACTAAAGGTTGGGTAATGGCCCAGGAATGATTTATTTTGATGCCGTTGAATAGGAAAAGACTAAATTTTTTTCTTTTAAATTTTTTTTTCTGTACGCGAATAATTTAATTTAATAATTGAAATTTAAATGACTTATCTGATGTATCAGCTTTTGTTTTGTATGTCAGAAATTTTGCTGAGGTTTTGATTAATAGCTCTTGTATTGTAGGTTTAATGCAGAATAAAGTGTAAAAATATAGAGCCAGCATTCCTCAATCATCATTTTCTTGTAGCTTGTTGTTGTTCAATAACATGCAGTGTTAATGAAATCTGAAAGGATATCCTTGTGTTCTCTTTTCCCTGGAAAACAGAGTATAAAAACATTAGTGCTTATGCAATGCCTGTTGTGGAGCCTTGCCTTTTGTGATATAAAATATAAGCCAAGTTATTGCTGGAATCCTGTGCTCTGTGTGTTCTTCCCTGTGCAGAAATCTGGATGAAATTATGTGTCTGGTTTAGCAGTGAAAATCTGAGTTGACTTTTGAAATAATCCTGGTGCCACAAATCAGGAACACTCATTTCCAATCCCAGGAAAAGTGTTAATAGTATCGCTTTATCAGCTGCCTTGAAGGACTCTGGAGAGTCTCCCAAGTGATTTTCCAAAAGTATATTTGCACAATTACAATAATTAGTAAAAGCAAACTACTACATCTCCCTTTAGCAGCCTCCCAGCCAGGAGCAGCTGATAAAAGCAGTGCTGTTGGCCTCTGAGCTCATGGATTTGCACAACTTGGACTGTGTGATTTGAACCCCCTTCCACCTTCTGGATAAAAAACTGTAATTTTCCTTTCAGCGTGTCTGCAGAACTGTCTAGCCAGTGCTCCCTGTCCAGTTTTGACCTTCTTTTGCACATATCCCTGCGATGCTGTAGGAATTTCTGGCTATACCTAGGATTGTCACAGGTGGGAATGAGGCCAGGGGAAAAAGAAATTAAAATAGACACATCTGGAAGTTGCCATAAAAGTTTCTAAGAGCTGGAACACCTTAAGCAGAATTTCTTGTGTGTTATTTTTGTGCTGTTTTTTGGGGATTTCACACCAAATTGCACGTGGTGATAAGTTCAGCTTGACAGAGGTGATGTGGTGGTACCACACCAAAGGGCTGAGGTGCTCCCATGACCTCCCTGGCCCTGCTCAGTCCCTGCTTCTCCCTTTCAGCAAAGCAAGAATTGGAAACATTTCCTCTTGGGCTGTACTTTCACTTCAGGAGTTAAATCAAACAAAACCTGGGGAGGTGTTTGTGGTGATGGGCTGGGGGAGAGGGGACAGACTCCCAAAAATAGCTGTAGTGGGAGCCTGTTTGCCTGGAGCAGCAGCAGGCTCTGAGCCAAGGTTGGAAAAGGCTTCCCAGACCTTGGGAAGACCACACGGAGAGCCAGGAGAGCCCTTTGCCTTTTATTTGTTGGAAAATAAAGGAACCCCAAACTGTGTGGAGCAGGAGTCTCAGAGCAGCATTTGACACTGGAATGGATGGTGAGTTAGCACGAGGTCTGGGATTTATCCAAATCAGAGCGCTTTCCCCCCAGTCCTTTCCCAGAAGCTGTGTGAGCACAGGGGTCAGCTGTGGGATCCACCCTGCCAGTGATTATTCCTTGTGCTTCCCCCTCCATGTGACGTGGATGAGAAGCTGGAAACTGGTCAAGCAGTGCTGCAGCTGCAGGAGAGCTGTGGGGTGACAGCAGAGCTGCTCCTGCCCAGGGACCATTCCTGGTGCTGTGTGTCAGGTGGGATTGCTCCAGCGTGGCACGGCTCGGCTCCTGATGCTTCCCAACCCCTGGAACAGGAGGGAGCCCCAGTCCTCAGCAGAGACTGGTTGTGTTTGACTTCTGCTGGGAAGAGAAAAATGAGTGGTGTGAGGCTTTTTGGGCTGCAGGAGCTGCTGAGGTGTTGGATGTGCTGGAAGCCAGGAGAGCTTTTTGGGAATGCCCTACGATGGACTCTGTGGTGTGGCTATGGAATTGTGCATTTAGGGGAGCAAAAGTAAGTTTTCCTGAAGTATTTGCTTCATTGCAAACCAGCACAGGGGCAGCTGCTGATGGAAAATTGGTACAGAAGGAGGTCACATCCAGGATATTTTTATTGCCTTGTTCATGGACAGTGAATTAGCTGATTGGTTTTCCTCTTTTCTCCAATAATGGAATCATGTGGGATTTCTGACTTTTGCTAAACACTATTTGGAGGATAAGAAAGAAGCAGGATCTCCTATCATTGCAAGGAGTGTGAAATGAGGAGGAAAAGCCACTTCCACTCCGTGGATCCTAAACTGCAGTTCACATTTTGTTACTGGAGGCTGAAGCTGCTGCATGAGCTGCAGGTTCAGCTTCAAGCTGGCAGCAGTCTGGTCAAGCCCTCATGGACAGGTGTATTCCAGAGGGGCCATTCCAACATTCTGGAGACAGGATTTTTGTGTGGTATGGAAGGCACTGAAGGATAAAACTAGAAGGGTTTTTAATTTGAGGTTAATACACTTAGCAGTTTTAACAATGAAAGGATATTTAATTTAAATAAGTTACAGCTGTAGGTAATTCGACTTCCTTGGGCACCCTGTTTGCCCAAGGAATTGTCTGCAATATGAATTTTGTAGTTGTCTTTCATTCCTTTTGCCAGTGGCTCTCCAGGACTGCCAGGTGTGATGTGGGATTTATTCCCTTGGTCTGGCTTGGTGGAGTTCAACTGCACTTTCTGGTTGCAGGCAGGAATAAGCACTGAGGATGCTTGTCTGTCACATTATGCAGCTGTGGTCAGGCAGCTGTTTTTAAACTGTAAATTTCAGTCTTTGATCTGTTTGATTAAAATTAGAAAATGTTATTCCTGGGTATGCGGTCTCTTGAGTCTTCCTTGAAGGAGGTCATGATGAAAAAAAAGGAAGAAAGTTAATATTCACATCCATTGCAGGAGGAGGATGGAAACTGCAAACTTGTCAGAGTTTTTTAGCTTTAGATGAGCTTCACCAAGGTGGAGGTTGCAAATACAAACCTAATGACACTTAAGTAGCCAGCCTTCTCTTCTGAATTACTGCTTATTTGTGCGATTGGGGAAAACAAGAAGTCTTATTTTTAATTTTTTTTATGACTGAAATGAAACTGTAATTATAAATTATCATATTCTGGCTCTTCCTTTTGAATTCTGCTGCTGTTATATTTTACGATCCCTAGATCATTTCAGCAGCTGCTTTGATGGATGTGCTTGATGGTCTTGAAGCTGTTAAATTCAGTTCACTGATGATCCAGCTGTTCTTGGCAGAGGAACTTCTGCTGTGCTGAGCTCACCACTGGGAACACGGAATTTTACTCCAAAAGTTGTGTTTGGTTTCTGAAATTTTAAATACTGACACACTGATGATGCTGTATTTCCATTAAAACTACTGGATGCAAAGCCAAAATTAAAGTAACCCCAGCACAGGCATGATAGGAGATAACTTGTTTAATAGAAGTAGAAATGACCAATTGTTTATTTCTATTTGGCAAGAAATTCAGTCTCATGAATTTTAATACATCGATTCACTGTGATGTCACATAAATAGAATTTTGCCTCCCCCTTCATGTTTATGTATTTATTCAGCAAGTGGTTGGCTGAAAGTCTAGAAATATATTTTAAAAAAAAAAAAGTTCTGGTAATTGCAACCTCAGACTTTGAAACGCTGCTTTTTCCTACATTTCCAAGAATAGAAACTCAGCCTCCAAAAATAAATGAAACCCAACATCCATTGCCGTGGTTTTCAGTGCTTGGAATGGTGGATTTCTCCTTGAGGAGCAAAGGTGCAGCAGCTATTTTGGGGAGGGAAGATGTGGAGTGGGGATGAAATGAATGCAGAGCTGCTCTGGGCAGGCTCGTTTGAAACATCAGACCTGCTGATCACGTTCCCTGCTTCGTGTGGGTTGTCTGGATGGCTTCATGGAGCCTGAAAAGTCAGGATAAAGAGGAGGAAAAATAAGCAGCTCGAAAGGGGTGGTAGTGATTAAAATATTTAGTGAAGGAATGCGTTCATTTGGGATTCTTTGGAATTGTAAAGAAAGCAGTTGTTCTTGATGTGCCTATAGTGCAGGTGCACACCCTGTAGGTCAGGGTCATTCCAGGCTCCTCCCTGTTTTCTATTAATCCACATCTTCCTGCAACTTTGATACAAAAAATGTCCCTGCTTGTTCAAGGCCTTTGATCCCAAACTGTGGCTCCTTGGGAAGCACGGGGGGTTCCTGTGGAGTTTGTGCATCAAACTCCTGTGCAGGGGGAAGGAGCAGCAGGGCTGGATTTCTGCTGCCTTCCTGTGTCACTCCACCGTTTCCTACCCTCTACTTTGCTTGTTTGGTGTCATTTTTGTCATTCCCTGTTTGCCGTTCCCTGTCTCCTTGCTTCCCAGTGCCATCGGAATGCTGGAGGCCACTTCCCTGCCCGTGGCACCAGGCGGGCACTCGGCCCCGCTCTGCACAACGGGGCTGAGGTGGCAGCTCTGGTGTGGCAGGGACCTCTCCACCAGTGCAGGGAACAAATAATGTGATGGCAATGGATCCCCTGGGATTTTGTGCTTGATGGAAGATACCCATGAGGGACTTCTGATGTGGGCATGGAGTGATAGGAGGAGGGAGAATGGCTTGAAGCTGAAAGAGAGCAGGGATGGATGGGATATTGGGAAGGAATTGTTCCCTGGGAGGGTGGGCAGGCCCTGGCACAGGGTGCCCAGAGCAGCTGTGGCTGCCCCTGGATCCCTGGCAGTGCCCAAGGCCAGGCTGGACATTGGGGCTTGGAGCAGCCTGGGACAGTGGGAGGTGTCCCTGCCCATGGCAGAGAGTGGAATGAGATGATCTTTAAGGTCCTTTCAACCCAAACCAGTCTGGAATTCTCTATTCCTGGCAGGAATCTGGATGGATGAAGTGCACACCTGATAATGGTTTGCATGACAAGCCCCAGCAGTTCTGCAACCATCCACTCTTCCTCCGTGTCCCATGAGGAGCTGGGCTGAAGTTTCGCTGCTGCTGCTGGTTGACAACATTTCATTTTAATCCTGAAAATAGATTCACAGCCTGTTTGGGATCCTTTTTGGGATCCTTGCTCAGAAATGAACTTAGAGCCAGTGTCAGCATCGGGCCCTAAGTCTAAAAATACATTTAAAATATGGAAACCTTGCTGTAGCAAGGCTGTGGTTTGCACAGGCTGGAATGCAAAGCTGGCCCACAGCCACACCCACACTGGGGAGGATTCTCAACTTCTGGTTCACTTGGATGATGTAAAAGAAAAAAGAGATTTTTTTTTTAAAATTACTTTTTTAAAACCATTTTTTTCCTTTCGGTGGACAGAAGATAACTTGCTTTCTCACAGAGCTGGCAGGAGTCTCTACCTACCTTAGTTATCCAAAATCTCAGGAGATGCTGAGCCCCTGTGGGAAAAGGAAAGGGAGGGAAAAGATGGAGAAAGAGGATGAAGTGGCAGTGTACTGCTTTGGTGTTGATAAGAGCAGGAGTGGCAGCTCACCAGTTCATCCTGATCCAGGGCGTAACAGCAAGATCTGATCTATTATTTCTATTATTTAATTATTTATTAACTTTCCATTTCCAACCTGCCAGAGCAGCGATTCCAGTGTCCTCAGAGCATCATGTTTGGTGCAGGAACACTGTCAGGGCTTGAATCCTCCTTTCCATGTTTTCCTGAACAGTGTGAGGTGCCTGAGTGTCACCAAATAAAGAAATGAAAGCACTAAAACGTGGAAAATCCACATTCAGCTGTCGTAGTGGGTACCAGGCCTATCTGAGTGTTACTCAGAGGAGCTGTGCAGCATTCCCAGCTCCTCATTTCACATCCCAGTTTTCCGGTGATAGACTTAAAAATCTTATTGTGCAGCTGAGTTAGTGACTGAGCCTTCACTTTATAATCACTTTATAAAACGTATGCACATTACCAGGACATGTTTAATGGACACACGGCCCAGATGAAAGGGCTCTTTGTGGCAGGAAGCTTTTGTGCCTTCCTGGATCTCTCAGCAATTCCTGCGGAGCTTCCCAAGTCTGGCTGACACGGAGCGGCCGAGGAAAAGCCCTTGTGGCTTTCAGCTTGAGTGGAGAATAATGGGGAGCAGGCTGGGAGTGGGGGAGGGCTCTGGCTGGGGGGGCACTGAACCCTCCAGTTCCTCCTACCCCAGCTGGGGCTTTGCATTCCCAGTGACCTCGGCCTTCCCGGGAAGCACAGCCGGGATTGTGGCAGCGACAGCAGCGTCCACACCTGGGCACACTGGGACAACTTTTCTCAGTTCCTTTATTTCAGGTTCAGGTTTGTCTGTAATGGCCGCTTACCACAGCAGCATTTGATGTATTTATTATTTTTTTAAACTGAGATTTGATGTTGTCTTTCGTCTTCTGTTTAATCTCTCAGCTACATTTTGTTTCCTGTCTGTGGTTCTTAAAAAACCTTTTTCTAACCTTACCTGTCTTCCTCAAAAAATAAGGCTTCAAGGTCATGGATATGTTCAGTTTGACCTGGCAATAATCTTCTCAAGAACAAGAATTTAGTGGATGTATATTGAACCTTCCATTAGCAAAAAGAGTGAAACTTCAGCAAAAAAAATCCTGGAGTTGTCTGATAAAGACGTCTCCTTTTGCATTGTTACTCATTCACGTGGTGCTCTGTGGGGTTGCGAGCAGAGAGAGCTTCAGCTCCTGCAAAAACCTCGAGAAAGCTATTCCGGTTTGGAAATGGCTGAGTAAAGATGAAGTAAAAGAAGATTATTAACAAAAAAAAAGAAAAAAAAAAAGGGTGGGGGAACATACACAAGAAAAGCCACATATTTAATTAAATTAGAAATTGGATAGATGTGATTGGAGTAGGGTTTCTAGTTTGGTCAGATCCCAGAATCGTTAAGGCTGGAAAAGCCCTCCCAGCCCATCACATCCAAGCTGTGCCCGATGCCCACCTTGTCCCCAGCCCAGAGCACTGAGTGCCACATCCAGGAGTTCCTCGGACACCTCCAGGGATGGGCACTCCAAACCTCCCTGGGCAGTTCCAAGGCCTGAGCACCCTTTCCATGCAGAAATTCCTGCTGATGTCCACCCTGAGCCTCCCCTGGTGCTGTGTCCCTGGTGGGAAAGGTTGGTGTCCCCTGGTGGTGTGCAAACACTGCTCACGTATTCCCGAGAAAACATCCCGGTGAGGAAGGGCTGGGGGCTGCCTGTGCTTGGGTAGCTCCAGCCAGATGTGTGTGGATCCCAGCAGTGCCTGTGGTGAACCTCACCTTGCTGCTTGCCTCGGGCACCAGCTGCTTCTCTCCATCTGATCCGTGAGGTTGCCCTTGGTTTTCCAGCTGTGGCCACGCTGGAGACTCCATTGAACCAAGACAGAGCCAAAGTTGTTCTGTCTGGCTGGAGCTGAGCGTCTGCAGCTTCTCCAAGGGCAGAGCTGTTGGTTGTGTGGTGGCTGAGGGCAAAAGCCAAGGGCTGGGCTACGCCCAGGTGCCTTCAAAGGGATTGGAAGGGAATTCAGGTGGAAAATGCTGCCAGAGGAACGTGCGTGGCCACGGTGGATGGGAATGGGGTGAAAGGCGGTGGGCTGGGCTCTGTTCTTCTGGGACTTGAAAGCACTTCTTGTCTCAGGATCAACCGAGATGTTCTGCATTGATGTCACTGAGCTGAGTGAGAATTCCATCTGAATAATTGGAAGAAGCTTTTGGAGACAAAGCACTCAAGGCCTTTTTGCCAAGTGAACTTGGAGAATTTTCTGGATAAAGCAAGTGAGGACCTTTCTAGGTGTGCTCGTAAACAGACGTGTTCCAGGTATTCCTCAATCTCCTCTCACCAAAGAAAAGTTCTCACAGAAGTCAGATCCTTGATTGAATTCCTCTCTGAGAGGAGTTATTTGTATTTCCCTGTTATCCCCCCACTTAACTCTGTGTTTAAAATATCCATTATCTGGGAATGTGTGCAAATTTATGGTATTTTTTTCTCCTCTCCCTCTTTTTTTTATCAAAACACAAGAAAATCTGGCAAAGGACTAAGGTATTCTTGGGTTTTTTTTATTTTTAATTACCTCTATTTATGACTCATTTTAAGGATAAAAAGCTCCCTGGTTCATGAACTTTCCCATTTTTATTTTTTTTTTAGTTTTGAGTACTGTCCTTAGCTCATTAGCTAGAGTCTCCTATATAATTATCTGTAATTTTCTATCCCACTTGCTCGGTGAAATATTTAGAGAAACACACACTCTGTGGTAGTACTGTGAGCTGCTGGGCTTTTAATTTTAAATTCTTCATTCATTTCACTGCATATTTGCTGGAAGTTTTGTGTTCTGCACGTGTGATCTTCAGTTTTTTAGGAGAGAGTTGAACACTGAATGTAAATCAGTTTTTACTTTGTCAGATGAAGATTTCTCATGAAAAAATTACATAATTTTCCTTTTCACACAGCTGCTACTTGTTTGGGATAACAAATGCTCATTTTTTTTTTTTAATCAGAAAAAAATCCCTCTATTATTGTTATTGCTATTTTATTTTTGGTGACTGAAAAACTGCGACAGGAAATGACCCCAGCCACAGTTTCCATGACACCCTCTCACTTGAATCCAGTTTTCAAGCAGATGAAAGGCCCGAGCAGCCTTTTGATAGTGAACAGCTAATTGGGTGCCTGATAGAGGCAGGTTTTTCTCTGGGAAAAAAAGAAAGGAGCCAAGAAGTGGAACAGCTGTGTTGTGGTACATGTGTATAATCCCAGCTAAAACTCTCCAAGGGCAAGGAAACACAGTAATACCTCACTGAAAGGAAAATTAAGAATCTTTGAAATCCTAAATGTGGCTTTTTTGGGGGGGGGGGGAGCTTGTTTTTAGAATAAAAATCGGCTGGAACGAATGTGGTAATAAATAATGGGATTATAAAATCTGAGCAGTACCTCTTGTTTTGTGAGGTGTGGTGCTGGGTTTTGTTTCTGTCTAGGCAAGAAAATGGCAATTTGGTCTTCTTGTTGTGTTTTTCCTTTGCTCAGTAAATTTCTACCCCAAAAAACGAGTGGTTGGAGGCTCTTTTCAGCTCTTCTGCTCCCAGATGAGCTGCAGGTCATGGACTCCTCACATCTGACCATGGCTGTGGCTCCTCCTCTACAGATGTGTGTTAAAAATGCCCCCATGGAGAAGGAGAAGGTAGAAATTTCTCTTTTTGGTGGATAAATTTAAACCTGAGCAGCCTCTTCTGGTGGGTGTTAATCTCCCTGTAACCTCTGTGGTGAACAGCAACCTTCCAAGGCACGGCAAAGGGGATAAATATTTAAAATAGAGTGAAATACTTGGCTTGAGGACTTTTTTTTTGGATAAAAGGTGTGAATCTCAAGTCTGTTCTTGATTCGAGGGATAAATCCTGAAGGAATGCTGTGAAGCTGAGTTGTGGAATGAGCTGTGGCTGCTGAGGGTGCAGTTTCTGAGTCAAGTGGTGCTGTTTGCTCCTCCTGCAGCACCTGGGGGTGTCACAGGGCTTTGTCTGATGCGTTTCTTGTCACTTTGTGTGGCTTACCTTGGTTCTTCTGTGAAGTTTTGAATTCCTGGGTGGGAAAGTTGTAGCAAAAGTCTAAAATGGGGAATTTGTGAGCTCTCTGTTGGTCCTGGAAGTGTTTCCAGCTGCTCAGTGCTTGTTTCCATGCGTTGCTTTCTCCTCCTGAAGTTTGCATGGGGAATATTTCATCTTCATACTTCAAACTGAGTGAAATAGTCTGGGTTTTATCTCCTGAATACGGGGCTTGGAGCAACCTGGTCTGGAGGAAGCTGTCCCTGCCCATGGCATGGGGTGGAACTGGATGAGCTTCAAGGTCTGTTCCACCCCAAGCCAATCTGGGATTCCATGAATATCAAAGAAAGCATTTTTTTTTGTTTGTTTTTAATGCAGGGGTGTAAAACAAAAGTAAAATGAATCTTCAGAACAGGTGGAACAATAGCTGATTAATTGGGGGGGTTGTGTTAAATGCAGCTTTGGGGTATTTTTTAGACCTATATCTATGTTTTTGTTAGGGCTTTGTCCGCAGTTGAATCTTGCAGGTTGGGTTTTGTTGTTTTGTCTGGGTTTGTTTTGTTTTTGCCTTTCAGGGCAGTTTTAGGGCTTGATCAGGATATGCCAAACTCTGAAAGCAAAACTCATTTTGTGACTTGTAAACTTAAAATGGCATTGACAGTACAGAAACCACTTGTCTCATTTTGTCCCCTCTCTCCACAAGGAACTCATCAAAATTCATTCAGGAACCTTCTTTCCCCAGTTTCTTCTACACTTTATGCATTTTACAGCTTCATTGTGGGAGTTTTTGGTTATTTAAATGAGAGGATCCAATCACTTTCATAGAAATAGTAGCTTGTGGTTAATAATGGTGGAAATTGGATGAAAATACATGAAAAATTATCCAATTAACATAAGCAATTAGTGATTGCTTTGTTTATCAATCAGAATGCACTCCTAAACTGTCCTAAAGTCAGTAATTCTCATTTATTAATCCCTGACTTGGTGTTTGGGGAGCATTTGGTTGGCATTCCATGTTTTTGAGGTTGATGCAGAGGTCACCTGCTCGTAATTCTGCACATGTGGAGCAGAGTGAACCCAAACACGCCGTGGGACCTTTTCTGTCTGGAAAATTTATGTTTCCATGAGATAATGCTCGGACTGCAAACGTTTTGTGGATGAGAGTGGGAGCACATGGAGGAGGGAACCAGCTCTGGTACATGGGGATGAGGGACTGCAGAGCCAGGAAATGTGGGAGAGGCATTGGGAATTGGTGGTAATGGTTACTTGGTACTTGATGATATTGTTACAATGGCCACATTGTCATTTTTACTTCAAATTTTGCTTAAATTCTTACCACTTACACACAGTAAGATCCAGGCAGCTGCTTCATATTGCCACTTATTCTTCGTTTGTTTGCAAGTGAGAAACAGGAGCAAATCCCAAAATTTATAACCCTGATTTAATGTGTTGTGAGACACTGGAGAAAGGATTTTGCCTCTCACAGCTCTCAGAATTTTCACAACTTAATGTTTCATTTTAAGAAATTCAATATTCTGTGAATTCGTTATAACCCAGAAATTTGGACCCTTACTGCATTTTTATCCTCTGTGTTTGGGGATGGACATCAGTTTTTGGAATGTTTTGAACTTTTATGCTGCCTGATGCTTTTGATTTTGGAACCTTGTGTTTGTGTCCTTGGTAGGAGTGAAAAAAACAGAATAAAAGTCCCAGCTCGGGAGGGGAGACAGGAGTTTCGAGCCGTTCCAGTGTCTGTCAGTTCCCAGTGCAAAAACTGCCTTGTGAAAACACACATGGAAAGCTTTTGGAATTTAAAATACAGATTCCATGCTGAAACAGAGAGCTGAAGTTAATTCCTGGGTATCAGCAATTTATTCAAGTTGAAATTTATTCATTAATTTGTGAAGATAAATTATCACTATCAGCGTAATGAAAATTTTTCAGCCCATTAAGTCTTTTTTTTCCTCCCCCCTTCACTGCCTGACAGTCAAATCCTGCTGCCAGTGTAGGAGTAACTGTGAGACAACAGGAATATTCATTCCCTGAGTAGCATTAATCTGCTTCCATTCTCCATTCAAAGTAGTGTTAATGCCTTTATTTCTCCTTGGAGCCTGAACTCGCTAATCCCGATCCCAAAGTGGATTATGGTGTCGTTCCTGCGTGTTCAGACAGATGTGCAACGCACAGATAATTGCACAGAAAGGCAAAAGAAAGGGAATTTATTTCGTTGCTGAGCTGGAGGTGGTCTCGATCCAGCCTTAAATCCTTAATTCAATTTCAGGTTTGCCACTCAGTCCTGTCGGCCTCGTGCTCCGAACGATTCCTAATTGGAAAACTGCTTGGACTGATCCATATTTTATGTGCATTGAAGCATCCTCAAGAATTAAATATGAATGGATGTTAGGAAATGTTGAAATGTTACGAAACATCTAATTTCAAGTGCAAATATCTGCCTGGGGATTCTTGATTATCTTTAATGAAGATGACACTACCCATGATCAGCACAAGTGCTTCTCAAAGAAGAGAGTTCATAGAAGTGGCATCACTGAAGGAAATCACAGCAGAGATTTGTTTGGAGTAAACGAGCAGCCTTTTCTCCAGAGATTCCAAAATATTTTATTTAGACAAAGTTAAACACGACTCGAGATTAAAAAAGAGGTCAAGTAATTCTCTCCTGTTTTGAAAGAGAAATTGGTTTAATTGTGTTCATTTACCAGGAGCAGTGGATTTGCTTCGTAGTTTGTAAATGTTTTGTGAAAAAGCAGCTTGTAATAATATTTATAGAGGGAATGAAAAATAGTAATTGCCTCTGTCACTGCTTGAATTTTAACAATGTGTGTGCACATGAGGCCTTTTTGATCTTTTTAATAGGAACAACCCAACTGGCAATGACATCACATCAGGAAAGGAATTAATGCTACCACTGTCAACTTCCTGGGTTGGTTTTTTTTCTGAAAAGCTGGTTCCCTCCAGCTTAAATTCCCTTTTTACAGTGGAAATCTGCTCCCACATTCTGTTGTCTGTCCTCGTGATGATGTGCTCTGTTGGCCAGAAATTACAATTTACTGTGTGGATGGCCAGGGTCCCAGGACTGCGCTCGTAGGTTTGTAGCAAGATCTGGTGTGATTTAGGTTGCAAAACACGAATCTGATATCAATTTGAGATATTAATTCCATCCTCCACAGCTGGGATTGTGCAGTTTGCAGTCCAGTCTGTTCCTGGACTTGGAAGGTTGCACTGGGGAGGTAAAAACAACTCAGAATAGAGGAAAAAACAATCTTCCAAAAAACCCCAGGCTGTTTCTAAACATCCTGAGAGCTGGTTTCTTTTTCCTCTGTTATCTCTGCTCTGCAGCTCTTTTGCATTGTGCTTTTTCTCCCACGTTTTCCTGTATCTTTGATTAGTAACACTGACCTTATAAAAAGCCCCAAAATGGGCAGTTTTTCCAAGCAGAGCTGAAGCTGCAGGTGTAATGCATTTCTCCCTTGGAAATTTGAGGATAAGCAGTGGGAAATCTGGGATAAGCCAGCAGAACTCTCCTCCTGCAGTGACTCCAAGGATGCGTGGCTTGAATTCACGGGAATTGTGGAGCCAAGAGCATCCCTGGCATTGAAATAGCTGCAAAAAGCTCCTCCCCTGGCTAAGGAGGAGATGCCTGAGTGGAAGCTGAAAAAATCCTGCATTGTAACCTGAGGGGTTGTGTTTGCAGGGGCGAAATGCCTTTAGGGAGATTTTGGGGAGGGGCAGTTCTTACAAATTTCAGCTGCTAAGTTGAGGCATCGATTTCCAGACACAGAAATCATTCAGGGTTGTTAATCACAGCTCCTCAGAAGAGCACACTCTGATTTTTAAGCTGGAGTTGAGTGTAGCTTCTTGCTGCTCAGTGTTCGAAAGGTAAATATATTTATAATCATTTCAGCCCAGCTCATTTTTAGAAGGCTGGGATCCTTATCTTTATTTAGGATAAACCATATTTCAAAAAACCCTCTCCATCCCATCCTCTGGGACCCAGAGCCAGGACCCTGGAGCCCCCACCCTTGGCTTGTTTGGAAAACAATGAGGGGGCAGGAAAAAAGGGCCCTGCTTTGCACAACTTCTGATCATTTTTTGCTCCCGAAGGCTGGATGTAGAAATTCCTGTGGGATGGCTTGGCAGGAGTGCTGCAGAAAGCACTGAGGCGAGTTCTGCTCCTCTCCAGCGCCTTCCCTCATTAAATCTGGAGCTTTCTCTCCCTTTTCTGGGTTGGAATCCACTCTGTGCTTGATTAACACTGGAGGTTTTGTTTGAGTTTTGGTTGTTGGTTGTTTTTTGGTTTTTTTTACTCCTCCCCTCTTTCATGTAAATGATGTCTTGCTATTTTGCTTGCTTTTTCCCTTTTTTAATTAGAAGAATAAATGCTTGCATTCATGCACAGATTGCTTTGAAGTGCTGTAAGAATTCAATTCAGGAGCTTCCTCCAGTCTCAATCTTTAATTTATTTTTTTGCAAACTGATAACATCTAATGGCTGTGCTCTTTCCAGAAGATTACATTTGTTTTCTGCGGCCTGCTCTGCCTCCTCCTGTGTCCCGAGATAACGAGTTCAGCACGAGGGAGAAGTTAATCAGCCAGCTCCCAGTGAACATTCCCAAGCTTTTGGTGCTTGTGCTGGCCCACAGCTCCCTGAAAAAACGAGGGAAGAACAGTCCTAGGGCTGTGGGGACCTCTGGATGCCGTGGGACAGCTCAGCTCCTTGGAAAAGTGGCTGAGCACTTTCTTCCAGGGATTACCTTCTTTGCTTTATTTACCCAGGAATTAGTTGCTACTTTGCACCTGTCTGTTATTTTTGGGCTGCAGGACACAGTTTGCTGCTGCTGTCGGTGTGTTTAGGTGGTTCTGGGTGGAATTCTGGCTCCTGGAATACCAAGCTGGCAGATCCATCACTGTGCTCGCTGTCTGAGTTCACTCCAGCCCTGTTTTGGGAGCAGAGGGGGAAATATCCATTTCCAGTGCTGGTGGATGAGTAATTCTCTTTTCATTAGCACTGAAGTGTGGCAAAATGGTGTTTCCTGAAGCCCACAGAGGCTCCCAGGGGATTTCAGATCCCAAGGTCAGATGAGTGCAGCTTAAATGGCCTCTCCTCTGTTTCTGGAAGTGTTTGGTGACTGACCCCCCCTTTTTAATGTGGGGTCACAGCCCTGGGACTGGCCTTGTGTCCCCAGGGAGCTGCAGAACAGCTGAGGTGGGACAAGACCTCCTGAGGTCCTGCTTGGCCAGGACACCTCTCCTGTTGTGTCTGAAGTCACTTTGAAATGTAACAGTTATTTGAAAATAACTTTACCTCCAGGTTGGAGGGAACCATTAATATAAATAATGCAAAGTGTTTATCTTCTGGAGTGAAGTTCTTTTAAATTTCAAGTGAGAGATGAAACCTAAGAATTTAAAATCGCACAGATTTGCTCCCACTCCTTTCTGCTTGGAAAAGGAAGGGCGGGGGTCATTTCAAATACAAATAATATACAAATCATCATATAAAAATTATGCAAATGAGGTATTTAAACAGGTGACCTTAAAACTTCTGTACTTATTAATACAACTAATTCTATAAATGAGAGCAACCTTGTAGTTTTTATTCCAGACACTGACTCACAGGAAGGTAATTATGTCCTGCTGGTCTTTTTCTGGTTACTGCTCACCCATTATTTATCTCTGGACAAAAGTGTGGGTGTTTTGGTGCAAGCGCCTGCGCATGGGCTGCAGTGTGTGTTAAACCTTTAAATGTGGGTGTCTCTCCAAGTGCAGGCACTGGGAGCCAGCTCCTGTTCCAGAGAGGTTGTAGGGAAGGCTTTTGGGATATTTATCCTGTGGATGCTGATGGTTCCTGCTGAGAGATCCTGAAAAATAATACTCTTGGACATTTAAAGCAAACAGTGCTGTAATTAGGTTGCCATCAGCCCATTCGTTTCATGCACAGAAGTTCAGTGCTGTGATTTATGATCTTTAAATCCTTGGATTTAAGATTGTCTGCTTGGGTATTGTTTTTCTCTGATTCAAGTAGTGTCCCTGTGCTGCAGCATTTCTCCAAACAAAACCCATCAGCCTCTGCTTTAATTATGTAAAACTGATGAGGAAACAAAATTACACCTCTTGGTGTGTGTCTGTCCCTTTGCACTTTGGGATTTTTTCCCTGACTTTACTGTGAAATTACACAATCCTGTCTGGAATGTTACATCAATTGATCCATGTTTTTTCTCCATACTTGCTGTACCTTGAATTCATGGCCAAATTGGACAAGCACAGTAATTACACTAAAGTGGTATCAAGCCCTTCTGGCTCTAGGATTGCAGCTATTTACAAGTCTTGGGCTGCTGCTTAAATTTTTCCCAATTTTTAGTCATTTTGACGTGAGTTTGAAAGCAAACCAGAAAACTGAAACCCAGAGTTCTCCCAATAGAATGGAGGCTCTTGTTAAATGCTCAATTTTACGTTCTCTTAAAGGGAAAAGGACCAACAAAATGCAGCAAGGTGAAAACAGTTCACTGATCAAAATGTTCTCAACCTGAAAAAAACCACAGAAGTATTTGAAGTTTTACATCCTGGAGGCTGGAGTGAGGAATAAAAAATCCAATGCCGTTGAGAAGCCCATCTGCTTTGTGTTTTAGGGTTGGGTAGCATGACTTTCTTTTTTTCTGCCATACACATTGTCAGGAGAATAACCTTAGTCAAGTTACAATGGCTAAATGAATAATCTCTTCAACATGTGGAACTTATTTTCTTGGGGTATTTTCCCCTCTCTTTCTCCCTTCCTCTTCTCAGGTCCCTTGAAAAAGAAGACAAAAAAAACCTTCTGGTTCCTGATTGCATTTTTTGGCACTTACTCCGTTTTCCTTAGTTTCCTCTCCTTGGAAATGCCTGCAGTTTTCCAAGGAAACGAATTTATAAGAACTGTGCTCTACCTTGCTCCTTTTCAGAGTTGTGCCTATTCCCCATCTCCCCTCCAAGGCCTGAAATGATCCCATGGGATTTTACCTCCCCCAGCTGATACATAAATGTTAACTGAGATGCTTTTTGCTAAGTTAAGGTGAAATTTGAATCCCAGTTCTCCTGTGTTGCCCAGAATATATTCCAGTGCTGCAGAAATGTGATGGGCACCTGGTGGGAGGGCAGTGGTAGCTTGGGTCTCAAATAGGGACTTGGTGAGCAATCTTCATTAAGAGAAAAAATGGGAAGGGAGATGGTGTTTTCCCACTTTAAAGCTTAAATACTGGGGAATTTGTGCACCCAAAAGGTGTGTTACGAGCCTGCAATGTTCATTGGTTCTAACTTACATAATTCTCTTTATTAATTAGTGTTCTCTATTGGTTATTGATTTCTCAGTTCTCATGCTAATCAGTCCCCATTTTTCAGTCTTTTTAATATTTTAAAGTTTCCAGCATATGCTGTGTTATCTTTGTTAGGCTCTTCTTTACCTTCTGCTTTCTGCAGCATTTCCTTGGAGGGCTATAAAATCTGCATTTTAGGTGCCCAGTTTTCAGGGTCATTGAAGCTCATCAAGGTTAGTTCAGCAAAACTTCAAATTTCAGTGATTTTCCAATCAAACTCCAATAATATCAGTCTGAGAAGAAAGGTAGCTATGTGCTGGCTAAAGTGGAAATCACACTGCTTATGATTAATTAAAACGATTAGAAAAGTGAATTAAAGGCATTAATTGGAAAAATGAATTAGGAAAGTTATATCATTTCCAACAGCCTGCAAAGCACTGACTGACCTGAGCTCAGCATCACTTTTCTCTCTGATTCAGGTGTCTGTTGCTGCTCCACAAATCCTGTAATGAGAAGGAGCATTAATTAGTTAAATCCCTTCTGAAAACATGGGGTTTTTCAAGCCCCCAGGAAGAGAAAGCATTTGTAGTGTGGTGTTGGGATATCCTTTCAGATCTGTAGCTGCTGCCATCAGTGCTTCCATCCCACTGGATTTGCCTTTCCCTGTGTTTTCCCCCAATTTCCTTCAGCTGCTTCCATGCCTTTTTGTAAATTCTTGGAGGAAAACACGGAGCATGTCCCCGATCTCCTGGGAAGCCGCTATTTAATGTTCCTTGGTTTTAGAAAATGGTAACAAAACAGAACACGAGATGGCTTCAGACGCTGCGAAAATAAACGCCAGGCAGAAGGCACAGGTTTCCCTGAAAACAGCCTCACTGGTGAGTTCCACCAGAAAAAGGATTTGGGGGATATTTGTTTGCTCACCACTTTTTAAAACATTACCCTTTGGAATAGGAACCAGACCCTGATTAGTGGCTGCTTGAAGTTTAAAAAGTATCACAGCCCTGCTGAGCTAATTCTGCCTGTATTTTACACACCTACATTTTATTATTCTGTGTAACTTTTTAAATATTACTGATTTTTGTCATTGATTCCTTACCCAAATGTGACAGGTAACAGCAGTCCATGCCCTAAACCTGCTGAAGGATGGGTTTTTTCCTCTTTTAAATGGCTTGTAGTATAGATGGTAAAGCAGCTTCAATATATTTATAGCTCAGTGGCTATTTTACTAATCCTGTGTTTGTTTTCCCTCATTCTCTTTGTCTCAAAAAATGTTATTTTTGTTGTCAGGGAGATGGATTCGTGTCTTGTGTGGCAAATAAAGTGATGTGCAAATGGTTGAGTGCTCTGCAGAGCAGTTGGTGCTTGTGTTTGGTTGGGGACCTTGGAGATTTGGGGGTGGTGGCTTTTTCTGCTTGTTTTGATGCTGTGCTGACACTCAGACTGGGCTTTTGGAAGCGTTTTTCTCCCTGCAGTGCATTTTAATCTCGAGGAACTGAGGGAATGAGCCAGTTAATATTTTACTTTTTATGCTGTGCCCGGTTTAGAGTCTTGTCCCAGTTTTAAAACCGAGTTGCCTTCAGTTTGAAATGAATAAAAGTCTCTTAAGCCTTTTTTTTGGGGACACAACAAAGCTAAACTCAAGCTTATCTCTGGCTTGGTGGGAAACCTGATTCCATCCTACCCTGGGATGTGGTTTGGGTGCTGGGCCCATCCATCACTGTCAGACCCCACCTGTGCCCGGCATTAGACACTGGTGGCCCAAATCTTCCCTGTCCCAGCCCTCTGCTCCTGGATCCTCTCACTGCTTCCTGATTTATCTCTCTTATCAGATATTTGTCCAAAGCTAAAAGCCAGGTAGTTCGAGTCATTAAAGGATATATGGAGAATTGGAAGAATTTCCTAGGAAGTTGCAAGTGCTTTGACCCAGCCAGGTGCTTAAAGAGCTTAGGAAAGCAGGAGTGTGGTGCTTTGGAAATGTGTGTTTGGAAAACGAGCCCAGCTTCCTCAGGACCGCAGGCAGGGCATCCCCTGCAGGCTCGAAGGGACACATCTCCCGGCTTTCCTGAGGAGCTGTCATGGATCACCAGGGATCCTGCGGTGCTCCCTGCAGACACCACGGTTTTCTCTGCCTTGGCTTGTGTTTGTGTAGCCAGACAGGAGGGCTGGGGAGGATCAGGAGCAGGAATGCTGTGCCTGGGATTCGGCTGTTGCTGGAGGCCCCGGGGGTGGCTCAGGGCTTTGTGCTCAGCCCCTGGCAGCAGCACTGAGCCTAAACCTGAGCAGAGAGCTGCAGGTACAGCCAGGCAAGTGCTTTGCTCTCCTGTGTTTGAATAATTCCAAAAGAATCTTTAGAAAGATTATAATAACCTTTAAAATGGTAGAATTAGAGAATCGTCAGGGTTGGAAGAGACCTTTAAGATTATCAAGGCCAGCTGTCAACCCACCACGACTGGTACCATGAAACCACATCTCCCAGACCCAGAACACCTCCAGGGATGGTGACTCCACCACCTCCCTGAGCAACCTATTCCAATGCCTGACCCCAAAAACAGTGGAAAAAAATGTTCTAGTATCTAATCTTAATCTCCTGTCTCAGGTTATGGCCGTTTCCACTTGTCCTCTCACTGCTGTGGAAGTGTCAGGATAAATCAAACTCTCCAACACAATTTTTTTCGTATTGGAAAGTAGGGATTGCTTCAATCACAGTGCTGGGACAGTTCCACCTGGATGTGAAAATAAAGGGGTTTTTCCCTGTTGATTACTGCATACAAAGGCAAATGAAGGAAAATAAAATAAGAGGGTGTTGAGGGTTTGGGGTGGTGTGGGATGAGATGTTGGGACTGATGGTGGGGATGGGGATAATCCGTGTCTGGTGGAGGAGCAGCTCAAGGGAAAAGGCTGGATACTGAACCAGGGGAAGGGCTGGATGCTGAGCCAGAAGAAAGGCTGGATACTGAACCAGGGGAAGGGCTGGATGCTGAGCTGGGGAAGGGTTGGATGCTGAGCTGGGGAAGGGCTGGATGCTGATCCAGAGGAAAGGCTGGATACTGAACCTGGGGAAGGGCTGGATGCTGAGCCAGCACAGCCTTCCCGCATTGGGAGAGCCAGTGGTGATGGGTTATGGCAAATAATCCAGGCAAGCATCTCATTAAACACGTGTGTGATTGTTCTGTGCAGGGAGCTGAGCCTGCTGCCATCTGCTCCACAGATCCAATTAAACCAGAGGGGTGGGAAGAATAAAGTACGGATGCTAATGGGCTGTGTAAAGTGCAGGGCAAGTTCTCCTAAATATTGAGACTGTTTTTCGGAGGTTGTGTGTGGGGCTGACTTTCTCTCTGCGCCGTGAAGTTCCCTCAGCTTCATTTGAGGTTGCCACTTAGCTCTGATTTGCTGCTTTAAGTTAGGACACTTTTTAAGTCAGTGAAATTATCTTAAGGGTGTTTTTGCCCTGGGGTGGAATTGTGCACAGGAATTCTTGAGCAGGGAGCAGAGATCCCGAGTAGGGACTGGACCCAGGCAGGGGCTGAGCAGTTCACGTGTAGCCTCGGGGTTGGATTCTCCATCCTTACTCGATTTTTACTGTTGGTTTACTCATTGTCTGTGCTTAGTTTGACTGAGAAACTGCTGCTCCCCCCTCTCTGCCATGTGCAGTGCTTATAGTTAAAACAACAGAATATACCAGAGCATTTTTTAAAAATCAGTTAGTTCAAAATCAAGCAAAAATAGGTTAAAAACCAAGCCAAATAAATTCCTGCTGGCACTGTGACTCTTACATAACCATAGATGATGTTCTCTGGCATTATTTTGCAAGTTCATAAACAGGCTACGTGTGAAAAGGGCGGAAAAAGGGTCAGCTTTGTGTTAGGGACAGAAAGCTCCATTCTCAGGAGCTGACAGTCTGTTTCCTCCTCGTTCCTTTTGATGTCTGCACACTAAACGCTGCGTGGACAGAAAAATTCAATTCATTTAAAACATTTTGCATCAAAATGACATGCTTTAATGTATTTTCCTCTGATGTTTAAATTATCTTTTCATCTCAGGAGGGAGGAAAAAAAAAAGCCAACATGTTTGTAGTTAAAGTACCCAAGCAGAACTTTAAACAAAGGTCTGGATGAAGAGGAAGTCTCAATGTACGGGCAGCTTTTAAGGATAGATGCCTTTTTTTCCCCTCCCCTGCCCCCCTTCTCAGCTGTCTGAGCCTTGTAAACCAAGGAGATTTATTGCTGCCCTTCCAAATGCTTCTTCAGAATGAAGAGTTCACATTTTTGAAATTCCTCAAGTCCTCAGGAGGGAGAGGGGTAAGGGGAAGTGATGATGGTGAGCACACCAAAGGATTTTCCAGGCTGGTTATGCCAGTCATAGCTGCCTGTAGCTGTGCTGGGAGGGAATCAGCTGAACCTGCACCAAAAGAACTCTTGGAGCTGTGGGCTGCAGAGGATTTGGATGAAATTTAGACTTTTTAGTAATTGCAGTCGTTATTGCTAATAATACAATGCAGGGTCTTCAGGAATCGCTGTCCTCTGCCAGATGCAGTGTCGTGTGTGCGACTCAGCACTGACAGATGTGGGATCCATTCCCTCAGTGAAATCCCATCTCCCCTGGAGAAATGTCTGAAGAGCCTAAATAACCTCCATTTATTGCTGTTACAGCTATTGACACCACTTCTTGTGGTATCAATTAAGATTAGGAGAGTAAAGGAATATTTTAGGGATATTGGACATTTTCCACTGGGGACGGCCCCACTGTCCCCAAGGAGGGGGAAAGCTGCCCTTGGAAATGAGAAATCTGGGAAGAGAAACTTCAGGTGATCAAGCAAACTTTTGAGGGATGCTGTTGGTGTAACCCCAAATCCTCCCCATCTCCTTTTTCAGTCTGGAAGCAGAATATTAACGAGGTGCTGAGTGGTTTCTCCTCTGGGTGTGTAACAGGGATGGCAGTGTGGCTGTCACCTGTCCTGTCCCCCTGGGAACTGGTGGAAGCTTTCCCAGGGGAGGACACAGCTCTCACTCCTACCTTCTGACACATCTTTGTTATTTTTTTTGCCATTAATGAGGTTGATCTGGTTGTGTTCAAACTTGGGTCTCGCTTGTCTGTTTTCCACATATTAAATTTGTCTAAATTTTGCTCCCAGCCTCTCATGTTTTAGTTGGAAACAAGTCGTTTTAAAAGTAGTTATGTCGGGTTAAATGTTCAGCAAGAGAAGGGTCGTAGTTTGCACGTGGAACTATTTTTAGCACCTTACGGCAGTTTGGTAAATAAACAGATGTTTGGAAAAAAGCCCTGTTGTGTCTTTGCTTCCCAAAGTCAGCCTCCCCATACAGATCCCCACATGGAAACATGATTCCCCTTGGGAAGCCTGGCACTGGGAGACTCCCCAGGTCCTTCTCTGACCCCATTTTCTCACCCATCCACTTTTTGGAACTGCTTTCATGGGACACTTATGACAAAAAAGCCTCTCACACATCCTTTCTGCTTTTTCTTGCAGAGGATATTCAACTCCTTCGTGTACACGGAGAAAATATCGAACGGAGAAAGCGAAGTTCAGCAGGTGAGTCCAAAACCCCTTCCTGCCTCCCCTGGCAGAGTGAGCTCAGGGAATTCAGTTCTGTCTGGACTTGTGGCCCCTTTCCTGACCTCAGATCATAACCAGTGGAATTGGATATACAAGGGGAATGGGCTGCAGCTGTCCTGGGCAGCTGTGCCAGGGCTGGACAATACTTTCTGTGAAGAAATTTTTCCGATATCCAACCAATATCTCCCCTGGCCCAGCCTGAGGCCGTTCCCTCTCCTCCTGTCCCTGTTCCCTGGGAGCAGAGCCCGACCCCCCCGGCTGCCCCCTCCTGTCAGGGAGTTGTGCAGAGCCACAAGGTCCCCCCTGAGCCTCCTTTGCTCCAGGCTGAGCCCCTTTCCCAGCTCCCTCAGCCGCTCCTGGGGCTCCAGCCCCTTCCCAGCTCCATTGCCCTCCAGAGGCTTTGGCTTCCCTGTAGGCATGCCCAGGTGGGTGCTTGCAAGCAAAGGGACCATGAGAGTGTAGTTGGCACCTGACTTTAACAATTTAAATCCCAAACCATCCCCACATCTCTCAGGACGGGTTCTCTGGCTCTGGGTCATGTAGGGCAGCATTTCCAGGAGTATTCCTGGGTGGTCTGTGCACCACAGAAGGGCCATGTGGGCTGGATCAGACAGATCAGATGGCTTTTGAAAGGCAAAAGTGTTTTTGGGAAACCAAGAAACTGGATTAAAACTTCTTTGAAGTCCTGCCTATGGATTCTCCAGTGAGGAAAAGACAGTCCTTGTTTCCCAGAGCAGATGTCCGTGTTCATCCCAAGTGGATATAAAGAGCTGTCCAAACACTGGAGGTGGGGTGATGGATTTGGAGCTGTCAGGGGAGAAAACGGGGCTCTGCTAAAGTGTAATTACTGTGGTTAAAAGCTCTACAGTGAAGTGGATGGAAGAATAATTGAGCACTTCTGTTTCATTAATAACCAGATCTTTTAGCCCTCATGAATCCCCAGCAACAGAACCTGAATTTTGTAAGAGCAGGACATTCAATGGGATCGTCTTGAGCAAAGGCAGACAGATGTAAGCAAATGAAATCCCCTGCCAGAGAAATCTCGTTCCTGCTTTGGTCATTCATTAGCATTTTCTTAGCAACTGATGTCCAAAGGCAATTAATGACGGTTTTATGTCAGCTGGGATTTTTTTCTGGCAGAGCACTGAATTGTTGTGGGGGTCGTGGGTTTTTTATACCAAACCATGTAAATAATGACTCTCAGTTTATTGAAAAAGTGAAAAATTCCAGCTGTTGGCCTTCAGGCCTAACTGTTCAATACCTTTGGCTTTCTTCATGCCACACAAGGAGCAGTTTTACCTCTCAGCATCGAACTGGTTACACTTTTAAGGTCTGCAGTTACAGAATTACTGTCGTACCTGACAGATAAAACCTGTTCTACTTTGGATCAGTTATTAAAAATTAGATGGCAGTGGCCAAAAATAACTTGGATTCCTTCCCTGTGAGTTATTTCAATATCAGAGAACTCTCATAGGATGTGAGAATGCAGTGGCGTGAGTTAGTGATGTAAATAAAGTGGGAGAGGAGGAGTTTTATGAGGGGAAAATCTACATTAGCTGATTTCAAGGAAGTCAGTGTGTGTTCAGTGTCCTGCCAGACATCTGCTTTCTGTGATGTGGAGAGAAGGGATCTGGGCTCCACGGAGGAGAGAGAGTGAAATGCTCTTGAGCAGGAGGAGATTTACCAGCTTTGAGGAGAAAAGTCTTGAAAAGCTCAGGCCGTGCTGCTGTTGGGTTGGATTTTTTGTTTGGCTGGTTTTGGCCTGGGCAGAGAGGTCTTTGGAGAGGAAATAGATCTGAAATACGCTGAAAAAATTACATTTGGCTGTCGAGCACAACACGTTCCCTGGCTGTGGAAAGTGGTGTGTTCACACACGTTGATGAATTGTGAGCCTCACAATAAAAGGCAATTATTGTGTGTTTAATGTACTTCCAGAATGATTCAGGAATTGTGGCCCTTTCTCTGGGTTTTGTTGTGCACCCTGTTTAACATCTTTCTTGGAATAAATCTTGGGAAGCTTTGCCAAAGGTACTGGCCAGTAGAAAACCTCAAATGAGTGCTGGTTTCCTTGACAAAATGCACATTGGAAAGTGGTTTCCTGCATCCTGATTGCAGTTATAGAATATATTTTCAGTGTCATGCAGAGAAGCCGGAATGGGAACTTTCCACAAGGGAGAGTGGACTTAAGTTGAAGGAGGGGAGGTTTAGATGGGATATTAGGGAGAAATCCTTCCCTGTGAGGGTGGGGAGGCCCTGGCAGAGGTTGCCCAGAGAAGCTGTGGCTGCCCCTGGACCTCTGGAAGTTCCCAAGGCCAGGTTGGAGCAGCCTGGGACAGTGGAAGGTGTCCCTGCCCATGGCAGAGGTGGAACTGGATGAGCTTTAAGGTCCCTCCCAACCCAGAGCATTCCAGGATCCCATGAATGGTTGGAATCCATTAAATGGGAGATGTGGGATGAAGCTGGAGGCGATTCTGTGATCCTTCCCTGAGCCATGTCCCTCCTCATCTCTGTGCTCTTCAGGGTTGGTGCAGGACCAGTGGTTTCTTCAAGAGCCACGTAGATGAAAAATAAATAGCATTAAAAGTTTTCTAGACTAGGACTCTGTGGATGCACAGCTGGGATACAGCAGCAGGATCAATGCCTGGTGGATGTTGGAGAGAGGTACTTTTTTTCCAGATTTTTCTGGTTTACAGAGGGAATTTAAACCTCAAAATTATAACTTGGCTCTTCCATGTGGAAGCAATCCTTTCCAAGGAGCTTGACAGTGTTAAATCCCTGGCTGTGAGTCCATCCTGGCATCCCTGCCTGTCAACCCCACTGATGCATATTTTATACACAGGCTTGGAAACATGAAAAATACCTTGGCTTTCAGGCTACAGCCAGAAATAAAACCTAACCTTGGAGCTCTGCTTTCCCTCCGAGCTCCCTGCAAAGGGAAGGCTTCAGAGCTGTGGAGCTTTGAGGGGGAAGAAGCTTTCAAAAAAAGCTCGAGGGAACGATGCAAATGAGGGAAATGTCTCTGGGAAAATTAGAGGAGCTCAGTGATGTTGTGATGAAAGGTTGTCAGTGGAGATGGTGACAATTGAAGTGAATTACCCAGGGGTGCTGCAGTAATAGAAACAGGTGTTACAGTCCAACCTGTCTGCAAACCCAAGGGCTTTGGCTGCGTGTCAGCTGCCAGAGGAAATCCAGGGAAAACAGGGCTAATGGCTGCATTGTTCACAGAGAGCACTCACTGCTTATTGTTTTGTTTATTAAAATGAAGGGGAAAACACAGAAATCTGAAAAATGCCCAAGGAGGCTTCCCCCTGCTGTTGTTTTTGAGATGAGGTGGAGAGCACTTCGTGTATTGACTCGGGGATAACAATATTTTATATCAATCTCAGGATATCCCTATTTATTTCAGTCTCCATTAAAATGGGTGAGTTGGAGCAGGAAAGTCTGTCACACTTGGTACCCACTGCCCCTTTTCTGTGCCAGATTGGGGGCACAGTTTTCCATTTTGCCTTAAAAGTGCTTTAACAATGGATGGTTTCATAGTTGAGTGTTCTGTCCTTCCATTATTTGTTATCTCTCTTTCTTTCTCTACTTTGGAGGTTTTGTAACCAGTGTGGGTCTGGCATCCATCAGCATCCAGCAGCTCTCCAGCTCCAGGCAGGTTAAAAAAAGCAGGGTATGTGCTGGATAAAAACTTGAGGTTTTTATTTAGAAAGAGGAGAAGGTGATTTAAGCCTGCAGCTTTTACTGTGACAGGCTCCACAGCCGAGTGCATCACCCTGCAAAGGGAATAAAGTTTGGGGGGAATGATGTGAGTGTGCACAGGGCATGGGCACACCAGGCAGTGCTGAGGGGCTGCGAAGGAGGGATTATTCCTTGCTGTTGGTTTAATCACTGGGAGCTGGGATTCCTGCTCACTGCCACGGATTTTTGTGCTCCGGTGAAGCCCAACTATGGAAGAAAAGTTTGTTTTGTTAGGCTTCATCTGGGTGATACTTCTCAATTTGATGAATTAGAACCACTTGTTTCTAGTACTTGATTGATGTGTTACCCTCAGGTTATTAACATTTATTCATTTGGAGAAATTTTCAACGGAAAATTATTTTTGGATCATCTTGCCCTTGGTGACTTTATTGAGTTCCCTGGTTTTGAAGTGGTTTGGATTGTTGGGAGCATTGTCTTGCTATCAGAGGACAATATTTTTAGAGTTCTTTAGATTAGACAAAGTCAGTTCTTCCAAGTGTGGGCAGGGAATGGTGTCTGGAGCTCTGGGAGGCTTCAGATCCCTCGTTGCTGACATGCACTTGACTCCCTGCCCCGACCGAAGCGCTGGATCCCGTTTCATAAAAATAACAGAATGACTTTGAGCCATTCCGAGGTGTTTCCATAGGAGACGCAGTTTGGGAACAAAGCATTTGCTTTTTGTCAGCTTCTGAAGTACAGGATCTTCTGAAAAACAGATTTGTCAGATCTTTAGACTCAGCACAGCAGGATGAAATTCAAAGGCTGTGGGGCGCTTTTGTCGTTCAACCTAGAAGGTGAAAACTCATCAACACCGAACCCTCGGCTTGTACAGCGTTCATTTATCAGAGAGCAGCCCTGGTTCCAAACCAGAGGCCTTTTGTTCTGGGGCCCTGTGATAGTTTTATGACTGCTAATGATGCTCAGCAAACTTCAGCTCTCTCCCCTGTTCCTCATTTCAGGTGGGGAAACCAAGAGAGAAATCTCACGCTCAAGTATCTGATTTACCTTGGCATTTCATTTGCCCAGACTGAGAGGAGAACTTTGTACCCGCCAAACCTGACTGCTTTGATTTAGGAAATTTGGTTTGTGTTTGTTTGAGACCCTCCAGAAGAATTCTGGATTCTCACAGAAGAATCCACTTCTAAAGAGCACATTTGAGGGGAACAGCCAGCCAAAAAGAAAGTTTACTGGGAAACAGAAAAGGATCTCCCCAACAGTTTATTATCGTAACAACTGGGAGCAATTTAATAGTGCTGCATGTCTAACATGGAGGAGCCCATTAGCAGTCCTCTGGTGCCTTGGCAATAAATCATTCCACAGAACTAATTAGGTATAGTTCTGCAAGTCATTTGAGCGAGGTCCTATTAAAACCTGTGCTCCTCGGAGACCTGTCACGGAGCCGCAGCATTCCCTGGGAACAACGGGGGCAGAGCAGTGCTGTTATCAGCGAGGCCTCCTTCCTCACATAACCAAGTAAATCATGACAAAATGGCCTCTTGGTAAGAGTTAGGAGAGACATTTGTTAGTCCAGGGGATCTGGAAAATCCAGGGGTGTTTCCCAGCACACAAAACCAGCAGCACCGTTAAATCATCCCCGTAGAGTTTGGGGTTGTGCAGGGAGCAGGAGAGAGGAGTGCTATGGATTAAGGAGCTGATTTAGCTCTGGAGAAGTTTGCAGAAATGCAAAACAATATTTCTGATTATTCAACACCTCAGTCTATTGCTTAGAGACGATTCTTTCATTTGAGATGTGTCTGGCTGATTATTAAATATATAATTGGTTGATGTGAACAGGATGCAGAATGTGCAGAGGGAAAAAAAAAAAAGCCTGATCCATTTCATTAATTCCTCCCTTTGATGAAAGAGCAGGAGTGAAAGCCTCAGTAAATGTTCCTTGTAAAACCTGCTGCCTCCTGGTGACTGTGTTTACTGTCATGTTTGCTCCAAGAGCAGCCACAGATTGTCCCGTTCCCGTTTTCCCTGGCAGTCATTAGTCAGGCTCGTTGGGAAGTGCCTAAAGAAGGGACACAAGCGAGCTCTTCTGTGGCAGCACAGTCACTCCAGCAGCCTGGGATGTGTCCCAGCAGGCTCAGCCCTTGTCAGCACCAGGAGCCTTCCCAGTGCCAGGAATCTGCCTGGCATGGAGAGAGGGCAGAGGTGCCACAGGCATCACCAGCTTGGAAGTACTTGCTGGCAAAAATTTGACTTAATTACTTTTATTTTAGGTTTTTTTCAGAAGCATTTAAAGAGAAGGGCTGAAGTACCCAATTTGATATTTCCAAAGTGAGGGGCTCTGATTTTTTTGTTTTTAAATGGTCTGAGAATTGCATGGGAGGGGCCACAATGTGTTTGTTTTCACTTTCTGAAAGGAGAGAAATTGCCTCTTACAAGGAATAGTGTAACCTCTAAACCTTGTCCTGATTTAAAAGGACCGCCTTGTTGCCAGAAGGCTTCAGGAGGAATTTCACCGGTGCGAGACTTTTGTCATTATTTTCTTCCTGCTACATTATAACATCAATTAGAGATTTTTCAGTTTGTAGCTGAAGCTGTTGTAGGCTGTGAGTAGGCACAGTGAGCTTTAGATCGATGAGGAAAATCACTCGGGCAGTGCTCAGCCTGTGGAGCCTCCCAGGAAAGCAGCAGGGAATACAACGGAGAAGCAAAATCTGGGATGGCTTATTTTGCCCAAATCCACATGAAAGATGTGCTGAGATACTTCTGCACAGATCCACCTGACTGAGGAGGCTGCTGAGGAACAGAGAAATATTCATGGCAGTATTTGGGGTTATTTGGGGTTCCTTGGATGCTGAGGTTGCTCCCATCAGCGGGAGATTTGCTGTTGGCTCTTTGCTCCTGGAGCAGTAGAAGTTCTGTGTAGGTGAAAGCTTCTCTGACACCCTTATTTGGGCTTTCCTGAAGTGTGCATGTACAGAACTTCATTAAATTGACTTGTGGCCTGGTTTAGTCTCCATCCATGTCAGGCCTTGGAGCACCTCAGTGTCACATCCAGCTGTCAGTTCTTAATGAAAGGGAAGTTTGCTGTAATGGAAATCACACTTTTCACACATGCAAAACTCTGTTGAAGCACCCATTGCTAGATGGGAAATGTATTTTATTTTCATGTATAGTCTCCTTGCTGCAGCCAATATTAATTACTTGACTTCACAGTGCTTAAGCCACCAAAATAAAAGTACAATGAGCAAATTGGACAACTGTTATCTTTAACATACTCAGCTTTTACTTGGTTGTTAAGGAATGGGGTAATACAGAGAAACTGGGTTAATTTTAAGCTTTCTTCTTTTTGTTTTTTTTTTCAGTTGGCAAAAAAAATCCGTGAGAAATTCAACCGATACTTGGACGTTGTGAATCGGAACAAGCAGGTAGTGGAAGCCTCATACACTGCTCACCTCACCTCCCCCCTGACTGCCATCCAGGACTGCTGTACTATCCCACCATCCATGATGGAGTGAGTATGAAATTCTGGAATTCCTCATGCTGTCATTTATTTAATCTGTGGAGAAAATGAGGGTTTCTTTGTGTTTTCTGCTGCTTTGGATAAAAACGGAGAAGGCAGAACTCCAAAGGTGCCTCTTATCTTGTCCTCATCTTCTTTTCCATTTCTCCCACACCAGTGTTTAATGATGGGCTTTGAACAAGAACTGGGAATCAGCTGGAAGCAATAAAAGGAAGAAAGTTTGTTCATAGTGTTCTGTACAAAAAGAGTCTGTCTAGCTCCAAGACACTGTTTTCGCACTGAGACACTGCTTGCCCTGAATAACTCTCCTCAGGCTGGTCATGGGACCTTTTTCTGTCCTTTGAAGTAACCAGAATCACGAGTTGGTCAGTGCATCACATGCTGAAAGCGCTGCGTTCCAGTTTAATCAGGTTGACGTGCTGCTGTTTGATAGCAGAGGTTTGATGAAATCGAGTCCATTGCTTGGAAACTGGATTTGTTCATGTTCAGTTTGGTTTGGTTTTAAATACAGGAGTTTTGAGTAGGCTAAATCCGGGCAGTTGGTTGTGTTTAATCATTTCTATTGTGCTGCATATTTGCAGAAACTTTTTGGGTTTCCTAACTGTAGAAATGTGTGATAGAAACTCTGATTTTTCCAAGGAAAGAGGAGTAATTTTCTTGAAGTGCTGAACATATTAAACATTTACTTCCATGTGGGCTTGAAAAGAACAAGAGTAACTTTCTGTTTATGCAAACCTTGATTACCGACTGATTTTCATTGTTTATATGTCAGTCTGATTTAAAAACATTTGTGAAGGAGGAAGGTAATTTGGGTCATCAGGTGACTCCAAGGGCACGGGTTTGGAGGTCTCTGTGCAGTTCCTGCTGGACAAGGTGCCTATGGAAAATGCTGGCACATCCAGGCTGGTGGCAGTGTGGACAAAAGGGTCAGGAATTCTTTGAGGATGAAAACCTTTCTGCCCTCTGATCATGCAGGAATCACCAGGCAGCAGGGACACCTTCCGAGCAAGGGCTGAGGGGAAGGAGAAAGGAGATTTATCACCCCCTTGCCAGTGTGGCCTAATTTTTCATTAAAAAGAGATGTCTGCTTTTAGTCTGGAAACATCAGTGAATTCCCTTTCACTTTATCCTCCAAAATTATGTAGCTTGGAAGTCCTTTAGAAATTTCTTTACCTGTGGTGGACTTGCATAAGAATCGTTCCCAGTAAGTGGTTTAAAACACAAACAGCTGGCAAAGTAGGTGAATTTGCTGTTTGCACAGCTCCTCATTCAGGCTCTACAATCCAATTCTCATTATTTAGTTGCTTGGATCAATAATTAAATGGTTCCCAGACCAGTTTATCAGCTGCAGGATGTTCTGGCCAGCACCTTGGCAAGACCTGGTTGAGGCTTATCTGACCATTAGACCCAGTGCTGCCTGTAGGAAATCAGCTGCAAGTCAAAAAAAGAATGTAAAAATGTATTTTCTGTTTGAAACTTCCAAGTTTTAGCTCCATGCTTTGTTAATTGCCTGATTTGTCTAAATGCTTCTGCCGTCATTTCAGTTTTTCTCCCCTTTCTGCCTCTCCCATCTGCTGCTCTTCCTTTCATTTTCCTTCCCTGTGGCATTGCCTTTCTGGGAGATTCCCCATTTGGGTTAAAATATCGGGAAAGAAGCTGATTCACTGGGATATTGTGACCATATTTTGAATTCTTCCGTGTTTAATTCATGGACTAACTCCAGCTGCAGTTGGGCCTGCACTTGTAGGAAGTGAAATTGGAGGTGCTACTGCTGATAACAGCTTATTCTTGGTGTTTCAAATGTTTAATGCTGGTGTTAAAGCAACAATAATTATAATATTTTGGTTAAAACGCTTATGAACTGCTGCTGCAGAAGAGGTCACATGAAAAAAGACCCAGATTTGTCTGTGAAAATTGTTTTTTCCACGAGATCCTTTGCCTTAGGTTGTGCCTTGGCCATGTCTGTGTCCTCGGGGCTGTGGTTTTCATTGCGGAGGGTTGTGAAATGTTTGTGTTACAACTCCCGAACTCTGTGTGTTCTTTTTCTGGCTGTTTCCTCATGTGGCCTCTTTGTTTGAGCAAATATTTGGGGCAAGAACAGTGTCAGGAGTGCATTATCCTCAGGGTGTGTTTTTTAGGTAGGTTTGAAGGTTTTTCCCACGGTGTTTAAGGCTGTTTATCACATGGTGTTCGACCTCTTATTGTCCAACTTATTGACATTGTGTTGGGAGTGCTGCAAGTTTGGATTGCTTTGGGGAAGATTAACTTGGGTGTACTATTCTGTAGTGAAGGGATTTTTATTTCAAGTTTCTTTTAATGGCTTGCTGACTTCAGTTTCTGTTTATTGTTACCATTAACAAAATTATCCCTGAGTTTGCTTGTATTTATCCTGAAAATCCGAGCATTGGTTTGTCATGTTGCTTGGGGTAAACTGTGAGATTTCCACACCTGGGGACTATAAATAAATGATAGAAAATAGGACCTAACAAAGCACAAACTGGGTTAGAAAATGAACCTGACATTTAAATTGCTTGTTTAGTGAGTAGTGGGATATGACAGGGAAAGCAATATTTATTTTATTGCCATTCCATGGTGTTGGCTCTTGCAGTGAAGAGCCCAAATGAGTGAGTTTCCATGTGATTCCAGTCTGGGTTAAAATTGCCAGCCTGACTGTGCTTTTGGTTGCTGTTTTGTACCCAACATACTCTGGTTTCACTGGTGTAAGACCAGCAGTTGTGTGTTTGTGCCCCCTCCACGGCAGGGTTGTGCAATGGAACCACCTCGGTTTGGGAAGTGGTGAAAATAAATGAATTGGAATATGCAAACCCAGCTGGATGAGGCAGCACAGTTGGTGGCTATCGAGTGGTTTTGGCAAGGGACCCTTCCCAGGCCTTAATTCAACAAACATTTCCTGATAAAATTACACTCAGCTGCTTTACCAAAGGCTCTAAATGTACTTGGGCACAGGGAAATAATCCCACACCTAAATACGTGTGCAGGGACTGCTGAGGAGGGGTGAGCAGGGCAGGGATTTGTGTTCCCCTTTAGCTTTTGCTGATCCTTTTTCCAGTTCTCTCTGTTGGCATTTTCAGCTCTACCTCATCGGGATTTGGGAATGGCACAGGGGGAGAGCAGGGCAGGCAGGGAGCAGAGTTTTCCGAGCTCCCACATGGTTGGTGTGGGAATTGGTCCCTGCCCAACCATCCAGGCTGGGTTTGTGTCCCTGGGGTCAGAGCCTGGGGACCAGCTCCTTTTCCCAGGCACTGGGGAAGAGGCTGCTCCAAAGCAGGCAGAGTTAATATGGATAAAGTGCTCCGGGCTCTTAGCAAACTGATGGGAGATAAGGAAAATGGATGTCAAGTGACATGCATCTTCTAATCCTGGAAGAAATCCCTGCTGGAAAAACGAGCCTTTGTGTTTCCTCACCAACAAAGGCTGCTGAAGAAGCCATGAGGAATGGATTTCATGCTGTCTCCAGACATTCCCTATCGTGATTGAATTGGGTGGTTATTTACCTGACAGTGTTTGAATTAAAGTGTCTTTCTCCTGAAGAGGATAAATACATTTGTGTACAAGTTGGAGTCTCCTGGTTTTCCTGCCTGGAAGCCCTCAGCAGGTATTGAGGAAATCTTGGATCTGGAATGGGCTGATGGGGCAGCAAGAGGGGAGGGAAAGAATAAACAGAATTTATTTATTTAAAGTCCTGAGCATCTGCAATGGAAACTTATGGACTGTGTGGCAGTTGTGAGAAATGTCTAAATAGGGGTTTAAGAAATGAGTTTTGGGATGCAGGTTTGGAAGCATTTGGGGGTTCTGCCTTTGCAGGTCTGCATGGTGTGACTTGTGAGTGACAACTGGAATAACTTCATTCATAGAGATAGTGCTGGCTGGCACCAGGCAGATAAAGAGGGGGTTTATATTGAATATTTGCAGATGAAAGGAAATCAAACTCCTTCCACTCTAAGAATAAGTGGGTCATGTTTGAGTATTTGTCTCCTACCCTTTGTACAAAATGCCTTTTTCTGGAGAAGTTGTGATTGACGCTCTCCTGTGGGAGACTTCCAGAAGCAGCTTTCCATAGTTCCAATTTGCCAGGGAAGTTGGTTGTGTTAGGGGCCATAGAGCACCTGCCAGTGGTTTTTCAGCACAGCAATGGCTGCATAGGATCACCTTCTGGGAAAAAAACCCAAATTATTCAGATTCATTTGTGAGGAAATGCAGCTGTTCCTGCAGCTTTTCCAACAAAAAAACCCCAGATGATGCTTTTAAAGGGACACAAAAACTGATCTTGATCTTCCTCTCTGCCCAGTTTTAAGACCCATCACTCTGATGTGCTTCAGCATTTCATGTCCTCGGGTCTGGGAGAGAAGGGAATTCCAGTTTCTTTGCGATCGGAGCGGGGAGAGAAGTGGCAGCTCCAGGAAGCTGCCCCGAGTGTCCCTCACTGCACCTCCTTGTTGGACCTGGATTACGTGTGCTGCTGGAACCATCCTCCTTCCTCCCTGCTTCCACCCCGGGGCCACAAATGAATTTCACTGCTGGGTTTTTATGGGAAGTTGCCCCAGGTCTCCAAATCCATCTGTTCAGGGGCACTGGTGTTCATTAATGCTCCCACTCTGGCTGCTCAATGCCGCCTTTCAAGGCAGCTGGAAATGTATTTTTGCTCTTTATTTAACTATGCTGATAAGAGCTTAGGGAATGCATTTACCCAAATTTGTGGAAGGAGCTGGAATGGAGAAATATTTGTTGGTAAAACACCCTACTTGGCAGTGGTGCATTGCAAACATTAATAGAGCTGTTTGAATAAGGGAGTTTACGAACCTCTATTTGAAAATCATTTACTCCCTGACTGTGATACTGCCTTCAGAAGTGGTCTGGGTTTTTGCTTTCTTTTTTTTTTTTTTAAACAGATGGTTAAATATTTGCTAATGCAGTTCAGTTTTATCACAGCTCTTTCTGTGTTTATCTTCCCTCTCCGGAGCAGTTAAGTGGGAGATAACGGGAATCCCATTCAGTTCCTTGGGTTGCTGCAATAGCTGAAGAGCTGCACTTCCAGAGGAGGAGTGGGGGGGCCACAATAAATGAAATTTAAGATGTATTTGCTGTTCTGACAGAGTTTCAGACTGCAGCAAAGCACAGAGGGTTCTAGGAGATGTAGGGAGTGTGCACAGCCCTGGGCTTGGCAGCTTTTGTCCATAAACTGCAGCAGGTATTTGGGAAATTTCTCTCCTGGCCTCTTGCTTTTACTTCTAATGTGGCCAAATTCCTCAAAAAAACGTGGGGTTTGGAATAGAAATTCCTCATGAAAAAGTGAGGTTGGGAATAGTTTGTGTTCCTGGATTGAATCCTCCTTCCAACAGTACATTCTCTTTCCATCTGAGAGCTGCTGTTCTTGGACTTTTTCAAGACTGCTTGAAATAATTGGAACAACTTTGGTGCCTTGCCAGAAGAAATTGTGTAACTGTACCATCAGTAGCTTTTTTTTTTTTTTGCTTGAATTTATTCATAAAAACATTGTTTTCCAGCATTTTGTTTAGATGCAGTGGGAACCCTATATTTAAGTATTTATGTAAAATATGACTTAAAATCTTGCCTTGCAATCAAGCAAACAAGGCCTAGTTGGGAATTTCAAAGGAAACGCTGAATTTCGAGTGAACTTCATGTAATTTCATTTGCATATTAATGTCATCTTGAATTTGGATGAACAGAGAGGAAGGGAAAAAATGAGTATTAAAACAATATGAAGCCCTGAGCAGCTGCTCAAGTGCCATTTTTATCCACAGCTCCCTCGTTTTTCCCTAAACTCCAAATGCACAAAAGAAGTTGATTTACACTGTAAATTCAGGCCGAGCAAAATCCAATTGGAGCTCACTCGAGCGCCGTTTTGATGTCGGATTCAAAGCTCCTGCAAACTCATTTTATCTCCTCCACTCGCTGATCTCCCGCTCGTAAATCCTGTTGAAGGAGAATAAAAATGAGCGTGGTCTGATGGGAATTTCGTGTGTGAAGTTCAAAGCAGTTTGCACATCAGAGCCAACGTCAATCAAGGGAAGATCTGGGAAGGCAGGCAGGGAGCGCGGAGCTCCGTGGGGACCAGATCAAAGTGGGAGTCGCGGCTCTGTTTGCTCCCTCGGGATGCAGCTTCCATCCCTTCTTCATTAAAGGGAATCCAGAAGGAAGAGAGAGAGAGAGAGGCAGGGAAAAGGGGGATGGGGGTGAAGGGGCCTGGCTTGGAAGTGAATCTCAGCCAATGTCTTTTGCTGGCTTTAAATAAGTGAAAAAAAACCAACCAGACTTATATCTAAATAATTCTGGTGTGGGGTTTTCGATAAGGATTCTGGAGGACTTCCCAAGTGTTGGTTGTGGTGTTGTCACCTGGAAGATTTTGGATCAAATCTCAAGAGTAAGTTTTTTGTAGTCGTGCTCTTGTTAAAAGTGGGAGATGCTGGTGAAAATCAAGGGAGGCACTGGTAAAAAAAAAGGGAGACACTGGTAAAAATCAAGGGAGTCACTGGTAAAAACAAAGGGAGACACTGGTAAAAATCAAGGGAGTCACTGGTAAAAACAAAGGGAGACACTGGTAAAAATCAAGGGAGGCACTGGTAAAAAATTAGGGAGACACGGGTAAAAATTGAAGGAAACTCTGGTAAAAATGAAGGGAGACACGGGTAAAAATTTCAGGAGGCAGTTCAGAATTAAGGGAGATCCTGGTAAAAATTAAAAGAGGCACTGGTAAAACTTAAGGGAGACAGTGGTAAAAATTAAGGGAGATCCTGGTAAAAATCAAGGGAAACACTGGTAAGAATTAAGGGAGATCCTGGTAAAAATTGAGAGAGGCACTGGTAGAAGTTAAAGGAGACAGGTTAAAATTAAGGAAGGCATTGGTAAAAATTAAAGTTAACACTGGTAAAAATTTAGGGAGACATTGGTAAAAATTTAGGGAGACACAGGTAAGAATTTAGGAAGACACTGATAAAAATTAGGGGATGCACTGGTAAAAATTAAGGGAAACACTGGTAAAAATTAAGAGACACAGGTAAGAATTAAGGGAAACACTGGTAAAAATGTAAGGAAGGAACTGGTAAAAATTCAGGGAGACACTGGTAAAAATAAAAGGAGACACTGGTAAAAATAAAAGGAGGCACTGGTAAGAATTAAGGGAGGCACTGGTAAAAAATTAAGGAGACACTGGTAAAAATTGTCTCCTCTGTGCAGAGAAAAGGTGCTGATCAATGCTTGTCTTCAAATACTAAAACACAAATATTTTTGGTATTTTAACTTCTTCCAAAGCGAGTGATGGGAAGGTCTGTACAGTTTGAAACCTGAGTGGAAAACGTGCGAGGTGTAAATCTGGTAGGAAAGGTAAAACCAGTAGTTACAGCTGAGAATATAAACATTGGTTGGAAAGGCCACTTGGCAGTGCTGGGGCTTTGGTTTTAATTGTGGCTGTAGTGGGGAAGATGCTCAAATATCTTAATAATGCATTCTGAGTTAAATCAACTTAGAAGTATGTGGGAAATTCTCCAGTGTCATTAAAAAGATCACGAATATTGCAGTGTAGGTTTGCCACAGTGCTGCCTCTGCCCAGTTCCTGGTCCTGGTTTTTACTGGTGATGGAACGTGGTCTATTTTCCGGGTCTCCTTGTGCTGTGGTGATGCCTTAGGTTTTAACTTTTATATTTTTCAAATCCTGCACTGCCTGGTGTGTAACTCTGAGGTTTCCTGTGGCCTGTTCATTTCTGCTCTCTCGTGCTGGGCAGACATAACAGAGCCTCTCTGGGCCTGCTCTGCAAGGACACCCAGACCGTCCTAGGCCCAAAAAGTATAAACCAAAGAGCCTCTGAAGGGGGGATAGCTGAGGGGAATTACATCGTTAACTGAAGCTTTAATTGGAGAATTAACCCTGATATGCAAATGAACCAAAGCTATAAAAGTGTGAAGAACTCGTGACCTGTTGCCCATCTTGGGGTCCATTTTCAGAGCGGCCTCTGGCTCCCCACGGGTACCTTTGAAGGCCTTTCAGATAAATACCCACCTTTATTCCCTTATTCTGTCTGGTCTCTGTGTCTAGGAGGCCTCTTCAGGCATCAATGGAACCAAAAATTCCCCTGCAAGGTGCAAAAAGTCAATTTTAAGGCAAACAGCACCTGAAAAGAGATTTAAGGCAGATACCCCACCTAGCCCAGTCTGGGGCAGCCCTTGCTCAAAGCTGGCAGGTCTGGTCTTTAATTGATGGGATTTAAAACAATTCTTCATCTTTTATTGATACTTTTTTCCCCGTTAGCTGTATTTCCTTTTTGCTACTTGTGTGCTGTAAGAAGGAGGGATGAGATTGAGCTGCAGGAATTGGTTTTGCTTCCTTCTCCAGCTCTGCTGCGGATTATTTAGGCATCCACGAATCCATTCTCCTCGTGGGTAACTAACACTGGCTTCCTGAGAAAAGCTGAGGCCTTGGATGATTTTTGGAGCATGTTGAAGCATTTTAATGCAAGAAATGAATAGTGTTCATTGCTAACAAGGTATCCTGTTGCCATCACTAATAAATTTTGATGGGAGCTCTGGGACAATTAGTTTACATCCTGCAAAGTCATTATTTTTCACTGTGGGGTTGTTGTTTAGCATTGCTCGGAAATATTTCTTTAGGATGGAGATGTTTAATGTGCAGTTTTTTGGGTTTGCCCCAAGATAAACACGATTTTTGTGGAACCCATCCGTTATCAATCAATCTTAGGCTGGAGATCCTTCAGCCAACAAAAAATCAACAACAGTTCTGCTCTCTTGGAAAGAGCTGGGAATTTTTGAAGTGGTTACATTTTAACGGTGATAAGAAAAGCCACAGCCTTCATCCAAGAGCTGCATTCCTGGGAAATGTCTTTTCCTCGATGGAGAGGGCTCGGGAAGTTCTCCGGGAGCAGGTTGCCAATAATGTCAGCAAACAGCGCCAGCAGAGGGGATGAGCCTGTGCAGAGCTCCAGGTTTGGCTGCTTTGGGTGTCTGACAGAGCATCCCAGCCTGATCTTCCAGCCTGGGGCTGACCACGAGGACAGGAGACCTTTGTATCCGTCTGTCTGTCTGTTTCCCACTCTCTTCCTGGCTGTGGAGAAGAAGGACAATGCAGGAGATCAAAGGGACTTGGGACAAGGACATACAGTGACAGGACAAGGACAGGGCTGGGTGGGATATTGGGAAGGAATTGCTCCCTGGGAGGGTGGGCAGGCCCTGGCACAGGGTGCCCAGAGCAGCTGTGGCTGCCCCTGGATCCCTGGCAGTGCCCAAGGCCAGGCTGGACATTGGGGCTTGGAGCAGCCTGGGACAGTGGGAGGTGTCCCTGCCATGGCAGGGGTGGGAATGGGATGAGCTTTAAAGTCCCTTCCAGCCCTTCTGTGATTCCATAATCGTCTTTCCACCTCTCTGAGTCCGGAATCAAAACCCCAGCTGATGGAGGGCTGTGATTGTGTTGTTTGGGCTAAAATACCAAAAGCACCAAACATCCGTGTCCTGCAAGGAACCCACAGGGCTTTTGTAGAGCACAAATGGAGCACTTGCCACAATTACAGGGTGTTTCTCACAATTATATGATATTTCTCCAGTGATGAGCAAGTTCTTAATTGTGTGTGTGAGGTGGAGGACAAGAGGAGTTCAACATTGGTGTTTATGTAGGGAAACCCAAGTGTGGTGAAAGGCTGAGCTGTGGGAAATTTATCCAAGGCTGAGAGAGGGAATTTGTGGATGGGCTGCTCTGAGAATCTCTGATGCCAAAACTTGCACTCTCCATTTACATTTGTATTTCTGTGGTAGAAGGTTTGCAACTTAGAAATATATTTTCCCCTAATATTTATATTAAAATATTCACCAAAATGGGTAGAGCTGTGTTTAAACTCTGCATTTATTCTGTGTAATTTTGAAAGTGGATGGAGAGCAAATCATTATTTCCAAATAAATGTGGTTTTTTTCCTTTTTTTTTCCTTAACTTTTCCTTAAATCTTGGTTTGACAAGGGATCAAAAAATGCTGATTTCTCAGTAATTAACTATTCACTGATAGTTTCATTTATCTCCTTTAGGAATAACACAGTTTAAGATGCCCACAGTGTTTATGGATATAAATTAAACTAATTTTCAAGCCTGCCAGTTTAAGGAGACTTTGTTTTTATTGATATTTCTGTGGGGCAATGATGAGATTAGAATTAAGGGGTGGATGAGAAATAATGATCACATTCTGCAGATTCCAAAATTCAGTTTGATTAGAGCTTCTTCAAGCGGAGCTCCCAGTCTGATGGGCTCTGACTGTGCAAAATGAGACTTCTGTGACTCTACAAGAATCAGAAAATTTCATCTGATGTTAAGACCAAAGGATTCAGTGGCTGAGGTTTGGTTAGGAGTTCGCATGAAAGATAATTTTACTTATTTGTAATGCAGAAAAT